>CM062814.1:83689847-84064306 GCA_031772625.1 Pinus tabuliformis
CCTAGGTAGGTAGAAGTGGGTTATGTTGGTTTTTAGACATAGACATAGGGCCATTGCTAAGTCAGGAAAGAATTCACCCACCAATGAAATTTATAGGTGCAAATATACCATCATAATTATTTTAAATAAAGAATTATTTAAAACAAAAATAAAATACGTTCTGTATGTAATTACTATTTGTAAGGAAATTGTCAAACATTGAAAATACTTTCAAATGATCAAGAATATAAGCATCAAATCACTCCAACATGAATGAAAAATGAAAGATCATCAATTCACACCATCAACTTATGAATATAAAATGTTGGCCTTCAATCTTATTATCTCTCTAATATAAAAATATACAGTTCAATTACAAGTTCTCCAAACAACCCTGATTCCATCGATCTAGCTAATATTTAAATTATTCGAATACGTTACACATCTTCTAGATTCTTGAAATTTCGTTCTTGTTGCATAACAAATTGATTTTTTTTACAAATGTAGTTGCATTTGATTTTAATCAAAAGGTGTATAATTCTTATTTGTTTACAAGTGGACGTCCTATTTTCATTTGCATAGCTCCCCCTCTAATTCCCCATTCTACCCATACGTTTTCCCTTTGATATTATTCATCTATCTTTTATATGCATGCAAAAATAGTTGCAAAGAGTTAGAATAATTCCTTCAAATTTCAAACAAATCAAATACAATTATAGAAATTAAACAAAAATAAAATATTTACATATATGTATGATTTTTCCCCTTTGTAATTTGAGTTTTAATTCAATTCACATTTGTAGAAATCAAATATGAGAGTAATAGGTTGGAGGAGAGAAGCAATATCATATTGACGGGTGGCTTTCATTTCAACAGATTGTAGTTAATAATACCACATTGTTCAGGTGATAGATAACTTTTCTATTTATATTTTTTTACCAATTTGATATATTTTGTGAGTAGTAGCACATAGTGAGTTGCTTAGTTAAATTTTAGCCTTCACCACATTTAAATCCCAAACTTTGATTGCCACATAACCTTATGATATCATACAAGTGTCATGAAATGTGAAAAGATATGATAGCATGGAAACATGAGTTGGAAATTTTGATTGATTATTAATGATAAGAATCTATCCCAAACTTTGTTTGCCACATAACCTTCAGTATGATATCATACAAGTGTCATGAAATGTGAAAGATATGATAGCATGGAAACATGAGTTGGAAATTTTGATTAATTATTAATGATAAGAATCTAGATACCATGGTTATTAGGATATCTAGAAATCGGTCTATCTAGAGTACTTACTAGAATGGTTATTAGGATATCTAGAAATCGGTCTATCTAGAGTACTTACTAGAAGTACTTATTATTTGACCCCCAATTCTAAATGCACTTTTGATCATGATTTCATCTGGACATCCATATGAATGTTTGTATTTCTACACAAAGGCCTTTTCAGATTTGGATGTTATGGAAAATGAAAAATCATTTAGACATATGAATAAATAAATAAAACATTGTTTTAAATTCCAGATCTAGATGTGATGTCCAAAATAACATGACATTGATATAGATAACTGCCACATTAGTATAGCAATGTCATGGATTGATAAGTTAAGCCCTATGTAAGCCCCAAGTTAACCATAAACCCCTTATTAAGCCATATATATTGAGTGATTACATTTATGTTGTTATATCATTATGTAGGTAAGAACTTCTCATGGTCCCACTTTATTATAATTGTACCTTTTGTCTCCAAGTACATATATACTAAGGAGAGATATTTTTAGAATCATCAATTCTTGTCTTGTACATTGTATTCATTGTAAAATGAGGTTTCCCCTTAAAGAGGACTATAATTATTGGATTCATATCATTTGTAAGGTGAAAGGTTCATAACATTTGGTATCAGAGCTCATGATCTGAGGGTTTCGCAGCTTCAAACAAGTGATCATGGTTTCAAATTTCAAATCTTGGTTTTATATAGTTTTGGAGATATGCTCCAAGGAAGATAGGGTTCCTAATTGCTCGTAAAATCAGTCTCAAACAAGTCAATTTGGCAATTTTCCCTATAATTTTTTGTTATGGGAGGTTTCAAACTATGAAACTTGGATAAAATTGAGGTTAAATATCAAAGGATATCTAGAAATCGGTCTATCTAGAGTACCAAGTTTTGAAAAGGTCAGTTGGAAATTTCACAATAACTTTATTTCTAGGAGGTTTGAAATAGTAAACATTGGACCATATTAAGTAGAAATATCAAGGACCATTTAGTTCAAATTTCAATTTTTTTTTAATTATAATTTCAGAGTTATACATTATTGAAGTTAGAGTTTTTGAACAATCTCGATGTAAATTTTAGACAGGTCAGTTCGGTATTTTTGCTATTTTTTTTTCTAGGACTTTTAATATTGTGAAACCTTCAAGGATTTCAGGAGACATACATAAGTACATCAGGTACTAATTTCAAAATTATCTTTGAAATATTTGAATACATATCATGTTATACAAGTTTTCTCATAAGAAGAGGCAAAAAATCAGTAAGTTTTGGGAAACTTGCCATAGCCTTCACTTGGCACATCAAATTTTGTTCACATAGTGGAATTGTAGAAAAGACATATCAGAGTATTACATACCAAAGTTTTAAATCTACTAAGGAATCAAATCTTGGAGATATATCAATAAAAACTTCATCCATTCAAATATTCTCCAAATTAAGGTATGTAACTTACAAGCAACCTAACTATTGATCAGAAGATCCCATTTTTTTTCCAAAGGGAGTAATATTAATATTTTCCAAAATGCCTATAAATAAAGTACTACAGCAATTAAATTTACTGAAGGCTCATCCTTGACTGATGAAAAAAGTGAAGACTTCGAATTTAGGTTATCTCAATTAGAGAAGAAAGTTAATGAAATGGATGGTAGTATGTTGAAAAAGGTGGATTTCTGAAGTTCTCAAGAAAAAAATAAAAGAGAAATGGAAAAGAAGATGAATAAAAATAAGGGATAGAAAATAAGATGAATTAAAACAAAGAAGGAATAGAAAAGAATATGAATGAAAATAAGGAAGAAATGCAAAAATTGTTCAAGGAAGAAATAAAAGAACTACAAAACATTATATTAAAATATCACCCTAAAAGGGAATATAATATTAAAAAAATAATAATGGCTAGGGTTTCAAGAATGGTCAGTACTGAAGGGTTTGGAAATGTAGTGTTTGTAGCGATACAAAGCTGAGATATGGAGAGTTTCTTGATCTTGTTGAAACCAATCTCAGGGGAATCCTTTTGTTTGCAGGTTTCAAACTTAAATCTTGTTTTCATACTTGTGAAAAGGATACATGAGAAGATGGACATTCCTCATGTATGCTTTCGGCTCATTCATGAAGGATGATATCTTCAGGATAAAAAGCTCCTCAATGAATACAACATTTCCAAGGATGCCATGCTTTACACAGTAGCGAGAATTCGAGGGGGAGAAAAAGGGTTATGTGCATCCACCTCAACCCCACCAAGATCGTTTAAATATTCTCTAAAACCATTTCCTCCTTTGCCAAAACTTTAAGATATTTATGGATCTACATTTGTGGTCGAGTAGTTAGATGAAACCCCCTTTGTTAAGGTGAAAAATATCGCATCCATGCTCAAAGATGAAAATTATGAACATAAAGTGATTATCTATAGTTTTCATGGTTTTTGACCTTTTTCATCATCTCTTGAGGAGTGGGTTAACCAGAATTGGTCTCCAGATGTTGCAATTCATTTTTTCTCAAAAGGTTTTTTTATTTTTATTTTTCAGAACATAGATGACCGACAAAAGTTTTTTGATCAGGGACCCTAGTTTTAGGGCCAATCTAGTCTCTCCCTTCAACCCTAGTTTCCAGATTTTAATCCTCTATCTATTTCAAATATGGAAACTCTAGTATGGGTAAGGTTTCCTAATTTTACCATCCATTTGACACATCTAGCTACCTTAGAAGATTTCATAAATTTATTAGGTCGCTTCATCAAGATTGATTTAGAAAGGATTATGAAAGGAATTTACACTCATTCACATTTGTGTTGAAGTGGACCTCAGTAAAGGTTTTACAGATAAAATCCTCATTAAATGGGGAGATAGGGTTTATTCCCAATAGGTGGATTATGAAAATATGGATTTTCATTATAGATATTGCTAGCAATTCTAACACCTACAAAATGTTTGCCCATATTCACAAGGCACCTTTTCAGACCTTGAAGCTAAGAAGAAAAATTATGGATGGAAAGATCCAAAAGGACCCAATGGTTCTAAGTCCATTGCGGCTCACAGGTTGGGTAATTTTTAGAATCTGAACACTCCTGATGCCAGCATTGTTGTTGTAGGCCTAGGTCAGACTTGTGATATTCCATCTCAACCATCAGGGGAGGAATCTCAACCATTAATTAGTACGACACAAAATTCAGCCATAATTTTGGCATCTATAAAGAGTGGGAAAAAATGTGCCCATGAATCAGACAATCACTACAAGGAAAAATACCTTATAGTAGAGGTTATAACAGAGGTTTTTAGTGTTATCAAATTGGCAAAAACTGTCAAAAAAACATTTGTTAAAACATCTGTTTGTGATAACATATGTTTTAGTGGATATTGTAATGGAACTTCATCACAATTGAAAAAATATGGGCAACTGAAGGTTTCAACGGATGTTTTTTTTACGGTGCGCTTCATGGAACAAGTAGCACTCGTGCGCTACATATATAAAAGCACTGGGGCTGCATACATAACTAAAAATACCAAGGCATTGAATACAAAGAACACCAATTCCTGAAAGGTATACTGCCCTAGTGTGTATATATCAAAAAACGCATTGGGGCGTTCTTTTAAGGAACGTTACCAGGGTATGCAAAAAAATATTGTAGTATTGGTGCTTTTTTTTAAACTCACAATGCTGATGCATATTGTTTTTATAAACACATCGATGTGTTAATGATATAAAAGAATCGGTGCCGTTAATTTTAATAATACACCGTGGCTGGACATAATATTTTATAGGATTGGGGTGTTAGTTCTATGAAAGCACCACGACAATGTGCTCGATCCTTAATTGCAAACAATATCGGTGCTTGAGGTACTAAACACCTCGGTGTTGTCATTTTCTGAAAAGGCACTAGTCATGAAAAAAAGATGTCACCACGCTGCTTTGATATAGAATAACACACTTGTGTATTCTTATGTTATGGACATACCAATTTTTTGTATGAGATTTTCTCTTTTTTGGAAATATCGACCTGTGACAGTGCAATTCATTGTAATTTTTTAAATATGTTATTCATCGAAAAATCGACATATATCTTGTAACAATATTCATATAAATTTAAATTTTATTAGTGCATTTGTATATGATGTTTGGATAAATTTGTTATATTATCAAATTTCATATCTCTTCATTATAATATTTAATCATCCATATATTTAATTTGTGGTGTAACATTTCACATCGACATTGGATAACACAATAAAATAAATTCAAATGTATTTTATTATATATCAATAAGAGTCTCTTTGTCATACAAAATGTGATTGTTATTGGTAACCCATTATCTTTCAATTGGGACACTATGTTCACTACATTAAACAAAATGTCTGATTTTCACAAACAATTATTTCAAAAATACAACAGGTTGCATTGATATCCAAATATCCAAATAGATCATCATTCTTTGCTGGAACTATTGTGAGTGCTCGAGCTACTTCCATGACTTGGGTTATTTGGATGAATGTTTTGTTGATTACATCGATTGTTTTCGTCTTCTTGATCTTGTTCCATCTGCAAACATAAAAATAAAGTGTAATGAGTATATCTACATTAGTGAGAATAATGAAAATTGAAATAAATAATATACATCAATGTAAATTAAATAGCAATGTACCATAGCAAGAAGTGACTCATAAATTATACACATGGTTTCAAAACCAAGTCTCATGCCTTCTTGCAACAAGTCTTCCGCTGACGTAATTCCATACTTTGTTTCTTGCATGTTTTAAACTCCATTATAAATCATAGGTTTAATATAAAAGATTTTTTGTTCTATTAGTTATAAACTCGGAGAAAAAAAACAACATAGATACTTACAAATTCCACAATTAATTTTTGATATGCAAACATATACTCACCACCCATATTTAACCCAATGTCAATAAATTTTTCCAATGAATCTTGTTTGTATGTTAGCACCTATTTGATGGAATTCAATGATGGTTGTTGTAAAACAACTTAAAATATACAAAAATGAAACCTTGAGTTGTTATAAGGAAATATTAACAATTACTCACAAACTTTGATATCGACCCTTTTATTCTTTGTCGTCTTGTTTTATGTGCTAAATGAGTCCCATGTGGTTTTCTTTTATGCAAGAAATACTTGAAAATTAATATTTAATTCTAAATTATTTTTTTATATGTACAAAGTCAATCATGATTACATACATTTGAAGCACGTTGTTGTTGAGATGGCTCCTCCTATGATGCAATTATTTCCATTTCTTCGACCATCTCCTTGTACACTCTTTTGAACATTTGTACTAGCATGTTTCACATATCAGCTCGTTGATCATTTGGGATTTTCATAATCTTCCTGAAAAAATTAATAAACTATTTTTATATCGATATATGAAAACTGAATATAACAAAATTGACATTAGTAAATGAATGGTTTGTAGTAATATATACATATAATTCTAGAAAATCATTTTAATTAGGAATATTACGTTTTGAATGATTCTTTTTTTTGTACGTTTTTTCTATTGCAAGTATGACATGTCTCATTGACCATTGCATTGGAAACACTTCTTGTAGTTTAGATATAATTTGGTTCTTGGAATCATTGGATTGATTTTTGTATTTTTAGTGGAAAGTACATCTATATGTTCATTCTACTATACCCCTCATAATTTTGTAAAAAAAATCACTCCTTTCATTAACCTCCAACACCACTCTAGATGAGCTAAGGAACAATTCATTGTCATTTACATGTTCTATATTTTTTCTTTTCTTAAAAAAACATTAATCTTTTCCTTCGTTGTTGCTCCCTATATAACATTAAACATATATGAATCAATAGATTTTTTAAAACATGTTATTTAATATTCTTAAGAATATTATTAATCAAAATTCAAAAAATAAAAAGCTCATAATATTTTTTCATTCACCTCATTCATCCTTTTGTAGTTTTTCTATCAATATTTTACGCCATTTTGCCCTTATATTAAAACTAATATGATGGGACTAGCCCAACACTGTTCGGACTATTGACAATTAAATGATTGTATAAGTGATTATATGATTGTAAAGGTATTACAACTGTGGTTTCATGTGGGAGTACCAACCCTCGGGTATTTCTGGAAAGTGATAGGTGGCAATTAATTCTACAATCAAGGCTGTGTACTCGCCTTGGGTCATGTTTCTTGCTCCTTTCTTTGCCAAAACTCCTCCTCTGTCGCTCATACAGTCATTTTCCTTGTGCCTGCCGAGGGTTCGTTTGGTTATGGTTCTACTGGTTGGGGTATGTAGTCGTGCTGCAATTTTTGGGCGCACCTCTTGGTATGCTTGCTGGTCCGACAGTGTAACTTCCGTGCTTGTTTCTTTATGCCTGTGTGGGTAGTCTCTATCCCTGGTTCGTTGGGCAGTTGTGAATGTTCCTGCCATCGCCTAGGTAAGTGGTTCTCTGTGCCTTTTCTATTGTTGGTTCAACAAGTTTTCGTGTTTCGAGTTGTGGTTTGGTATGTTATGGTCTAGTTTGCAACTCAGTGGTTGGCATGCATTTAGGACTCAAAACGATGGTGTCCTTCGGTCCTCGGGTTCACTACAGGTGGCCTCCTCTCTATGTGATTCAATTTTCCGTTTTCATTCCTCAGTTTCTAACGTGTTTGCTCCTTCGTCTTAGCAGTTGGTTGGAACCTGTGGGTGGAAGGCTCGTCCTCTGTTCTCACTGCAAATCCCTCAGGTAAGATAAATGTGACCTCTGTTGTTTGTTTTTCATGCACTGTAATTTCGTTTTCTTTGACAATGTGGCGCTAACACTTGTGTGTCGGCTCCTCTGCAGGTGTTTGGGTTTGCGGTTGAATGTCTTGGAAATGAACACTTCGGTCTTTGTCCGGTAGGCTCCGCCAACATGAATTACCTTTAGTCTTTGTTTTTTTCTTAGAACAGGCCTCTGGGTGTGAGGGTTTGTCACCCCTCGATGCTTGTCAAATGTGGCTCTCGACCGTAGGTAGCGTTCTGGTCATCTTGTTGTCTTGGGCTTCCACTATCTAGTGATTATTGGCTGTAACTTGCTATGTATAGAAACAATTTTCAAAACCCTCACCTAGGGTTTGTCGTGCACTGGCTTATACGCCTGTCTGTGTTTTGTCTTGCAATGTTACTGTATATTTTCATACATTTGCTTTTTTAATTTGAAGAAAAACTACAGGAAAGAACGTTGGGTTCGATTTTCTTGAATGTTATTTATATGCTTAGGCCGTCGTTCTTTTTAATATGGATTCTGTGCCTGGAAATGCAATTGTTGCTTTACGGCTATGCTTGTAATGTTTTCCATGAATAGGAAAGAATGCTATGGTTGCTCTGGTAATTTGTTTGACAGTCAATTTAAAAAACAGAAATTATTGTTTGGCCTGTGGATGCTTGACCCATACTGGAACTTATTTGTGTCAGTCCTATTCATTCAACGCTGTTTTATTCAATACAAATATAAGCCCTCGTTTTGGCATTTTCTCTTATGTCTCGCTGTTAAGACTATCTTCTCAGGAAAGACAAAAAGAATCAAATGAAATGGTCTGTGAACAGTATGTTGTCTATTCAGATGTTCGTTAATTAGGAAGCACAACGAAAGTAAAGTAGGACACACAGATGGATTGAATTGTTTTCTCTGTTATTATTATTACTAGAATGCAAGAAGTGCTGAACCCTATACATGACTTTCACTGTTACATTTATATGTTTTTGTTTACAGTTAATGAAATTGTACAGTTACTTTTCAGTTGTAGACCTTATAGTTACATAACTATTAAGCATTTGGTTCTGTCTTTATAACAAGATTTTCCTTTTAGACACATTTGTCTTTTCCTCTTAAAATAACAGGACAATTATTAATCCATGGTTTATTAAAGACAGACAAGTAAATAACCCTAACCGACCAAACTACCCTTGACTAATACAAAGATTAAGATAAAAACAAAATCCTACCTCCTACTCTGACAAACTAAACATAAAAGACAAACAAGATGTTAACTCAACTTTCCAACCTGGCAGAGACCAACACCCGGTCATGGTGCCTTAGCTGGATGCTCCTGCATCAAGATCCCGGGCAAAAACAAAATCATGACTCCGGTCCATGAGCTCCTCGATTGAAGAACCTGTCTGCTCAATCTGCCTGGCATCAAGCCATGAACTGTCCTCAATAGGACAGTTCTTCCACTTGACCAGGTATTGCAGATACTCCTTCCAACGAGTTTTTTTGGCCACTTGAGTGTCGATAATGCTCTCGATCTCGGGAGGCGGAACGTAAGGCATCTATCTCATCCAAGCTTCTCGTCCATCCTGGGTATTCCGTGTAGGCCGTGTGGTTCCATCTTCTTCTTTTTCTTTTGGGTCAGCAGTGTAAGGGAACAGGTCTGCTACATTAAAGATAGGCGAAATGCCTATTTCGGGTGGCAACTGTATCTCATAGGCATTCGCTGAAAATTTCTGGAGGACTTTGCAGGGTCCTATCTTCTTATACTTTAACTTATTGTATGCACCTCTGGGGAAGCGTTCCTTGCGCATTCATCTCCTACGTTAAACTGTACTTCCCTTCTCTTCAAATTTGCTTGTTGTTTATACTTTTGGTTGTTGTCCTGTAATTTAATTTTCACCTGCTCATGCAAATCCCTCATCGCGTTAGCAAAATCTTCTCCATCCGCGCTTCGCCTTTCTTGTAGTCCAAGATCCTGCAACTCATGCACTCTGCGAGGATGCATGCCATACAGGATCTGAAATGGATTGTAGCCTGTGCTGCGATTAGGCAAGTCGTTATAAGCGAACTCTGCCTGTGCAAGCACTCGATCCCACATCTGCGAATTCTCTCCAATCAAGCTTCGTAGCAGGTTTCCCAGACTCCTATTTACCACCTCTGTTTGTCCATTGGTTTGCGGGTGATAAGTAGAGTTGTAACTCAGCTGTGTATCCATTTTCTTCCACAAGGTGCGCCAAAAGTGTCCCGTAAACTTCACATCCCTGTCCGAAAGAATAGACTTAGGCAACCCATGTAGCCTGAAAATCTCTGTGAAAAACAAGTGGGCCACATGAGTGGCATCACTGGTTTTTCTGCAAGGGATGAAATGCACCATCTTTGAGAATCTGTCCACTACTACCATCACCGAGTCATAACCTCGCTGTGTCTTAGGTAGACCCAAGACAAAGTCCAAGCTGACTGAGTCCCACGACTTGCTTGGAACAGGTAACGGTGTGTACAATTTCGTGTTTTAACTATGACCCTTCACCAACTGGCACACTTTACATCTGGTCACAAACCGCTATACATCCCTTCACATCTTTGGCCAAAAGTAGAAATCACTGAGCTGCTTGTTATAGACATTTTTGTGCCTTACAACATGAAGCATGAAATGTCGATAATCTAAGGGATCCAAAGTCCCTAAACATGTTGTTCCTACCCCTAGAGGAACAAGGTCAGCAAACCACAGCACTAAATATCAGTTCTCCACCTGAAAACACTCAAAAACAAGCTAATTCTGGATCATGTCAACTGCTCCACTGAGCATCTGTGCTGAATGTCAACTGCTCCACTCTGTACCTGCGCTGAATGTCAACTTTAATGAAGGCTACCTGCGCTGGGCGAGATTGGCCAAGTGGCACAGTCATTCTTCAAGGTTTCAATGCCCAGGAAGCTTCCAAAATGACACTTGGATCAGGGAATTCGCCTAGTGATGAGTAAGAGGATCTAGATCTCCAAGTGGAAGCAAGAACCTCCAAGTGGACTCAAGAACTAAAGAATAACTGAAGTGGGAGAGGACACTAGTCAGCTTTATGCCAGCCTCAAGCTGACTCATCCTTTCTCCAAAACTCCTATATATAGAGCTCTCTCATGAGGTCTAGGGAGGCTGGAATCTTGTGAATGTAAGGAAGTGCTGTTGGTTTGAGTATAGAACTATTGGGTGATTTGCTTGAAGGAGGTGAAGAGGAGATTTCTTTCTGCTGGGAGGTGTTGCTGGATTGGGCCTCTTATGGTTGTAACACTCTCAGAACTTTACTTCTTCCATTAATAAAGCATTTGAGGTTCTTCTATATGCATGTGTCTCAATGGCGTATTGATACTTGTATATTTGATTTATTCTAATCCTTGAATCAATTATGAATGTATGCTTCTTGTAGTTCCCCTCTCTTGTCATTTTGCAGGATCTTGGTGTTGCTGGGCCAGTGAAAGAGCAAGGAGCTGGGAGCAAGCGACAAAGAGAGAAGATTGGATCAATCATTAGCGGAAGACAACGGTTAGTGGATCTCTTTCTCCCCTCTCTTACATCTCATAAAGAAGTAATCTCGAATAGCTTTGCATTCGGTTGTTGCTGAGGTACTATCACCCTTAGAGTGGGATAGGGTCATTCCGTATTGGATACTTTTCCCAACAACAAATTGGCGACTCCACTGGGGATCGTATCTTGTTGGTTGTTTGTGTTTTTTGTTATTCATTTCATAAACACAGGGAGTACCGAATCGAACTGCATTTGGATCTTTCAAATGCAAAGTAGAGGGCAGCTACTCTAGCTCAGTTTCTGGGCAAGTTTATGATTTGAAGAGCTGATTCACAAGGACTCTAAATATCTCTTAGTGATAGCTTTTCATCCTCCTTTTCATCCCTTAGTGTGTACTTGACTGATAGCTTCTGATTTGGCCAAAAACTGTGAATTTTTGAGCAATCTGTGACCCGGAAACCAAGAGAAACGAAAGTTTCGTTCTTCAGTGCAGGCTGTGTGAAGGCTGTCTGCATTTCAGCGCAGTTCCCGAAGGGGCTACCTATGCTGAATGTCAAACTGACAGTGTACCACCTGTGCTGAACCAGTCTTGCCTTGTGCTACTGGGGTTTCCTGCTGTTTCTTGCCCTGTTTTCACCCTTGTTTTTGCAGCCTGTTACCAGTCAATGTACCTATCTGAAACCAACTTTCCTTTCCACTATTCCGCCTCGGTTGTATAAAGAAACTGTATTTGTTCTTTGTGTATTTCTTATATCATCTACAGTTTCCCATAACTAAAGTGAACTAGTCTTGCTGTGGCCTCTTAGATCTAGACCTGTGATAAAGTGTCGTTTTGATCTTAAGAGTTAGTTTGTTTGCTGTTCATAGCTGATTGAGCTTTTGCTTTCGTCATATGGTTTGAATTTATATATTTCTAGTGTCGAAACAAGTAAATCTTAAGGTGTCTTTTGATTTTGGACAAGCTTGTTTGCTTTCACTTGAAATTGAATTCGAAATTATACAACAGCTTTCTTTTTTTGTGTCACATCAACATTAAGGAAGAGAAAAGAAATACCTGCATTTTGCATTTTGCATATAAGTTTGTATGTTGATTTAGGGAAAAAGTGCATTAGTGTATGCTCTTTGATCTGTGTGAAAAGATGTTGTCTTTCTTTTCCCTCAGTAGTTAAGATTTTCATAAGTCGAAAAGATTGAAAAAGCTTGCTTCTCATCTTAGATTGCATTTAGGAATTTGTATCAAAACATCTCGTGGTGAACCTTGAAAGGCAAACTTTAAAAAGATCAACTTAAAATATATTGAATGAACCTAACAACGCTTTGAAACATAACGCAAACATATAGAGGTCTAAGCTAGAGACGTGTTCCGGCGTCGTTAAACGTAGTGACTGTCGATCTCGACGAAGGTGGGTGATTCCTCCTGAGAGTCGGTGGCACTAATATAGACTTGTGCTCCCACGTACCGTCGCGTATATATTGGGAGACCCCTATAGGCATACATCTTTTATCCATAGGAAGCCGTGTCGGCCGCCCTACTGATCGCAATGCAGTGAACACAGCATTCACGAAGATCGACCACCTGTACCGTAAAACGTATTCTGTGGTTTTGCGAAAGGTTTGGCACACCCTCTGCCTAGATCTCCAGAGCAGTTTCTTTTGGCCTTTTTCAAACTCTATAACTGAAAAAGTCCAACCGAGCATTTGTCACTTCGGGCTCGTTAATACATCGAAGGAGACTAGAGTCATCTTTAGCTTTTTCTCGACTCTTAAAAGTGAAAAAGCAAGTTGCGTCTAAAAGCGTCTAATAAAATTCATTCAATTCGGAAACACAAATTTCCCCTTTTAATATTTTGGTTGATCGAGTAATCCGCAATCGTGGAAGAAAGTCAATTGAAACCCCGTCGTTCGCGGAGGCTTACGAGTCAACCGTCTTTGTCTCCGGAATCGAAAACAGTACGGACAAGGCGAACTCGTTTAACCGGTTCAAAATATCCTATAAAAGTTAGAACAAGTGTTCCAACTACATCTGAGGTTCCAGTTGCTCCTAACATTTCTGGAAACCCTGCCTCTATAGAAGAAGTTCAATAGCCACAAAAGGACAGTAATACTGATCCTAGTCTGGGGGCAAATACTTGTATAACTGAACCTGTTCCATCTGTAACCGGTCCAGAGAGTTTTGTTCCTCAAACAACTGTCGCTGTCGAAACAACCACTTCTTCGGCACCAGAAATATTTTACGGACCTAACGGTCTTCCTCTTCCACCGGGTTTGATTGCGATAGAGGAAATTGCAGAGGATCCGCAAGCAAGTACTCCAACTCATTTTGGAGTCGGGGTCACTCTATTTCCTTCATCAGAAGTTAATCCACCACAAGTGGAAGTCCCTGTAGAATCGTTAGGCAATCTATTGGATAGACTTAAGATGTCTGAACAACCGTCATCATCTAGGACTGTGTCAAAGGACACAGCGACAGCAGAAGTCCCTGCCGTCACTCCGACGATGTTTTCCGGCATACCAGCTGTCCCAACTAGCTCACAACAGCTAGAAGGAATCCACCAAGGGACTATTTCGACAGTATGGTCTGTTCCAGTTTGTTCATCCGGAGTAATACCCGGCAACTCTTATGTTGAAACTCGCCAAATTGATCCATTTGGAGGTCAATCTGGGCAATCAATCCCCTTGAGTTCGGGATTGATACCGTATGGGGGGCAATATGCCCTTTCATTACCCCCTCCGGGAGGGTACCCATACGTGAGTTCGCAACAGTATTAAGGTTATACTGGAATTGCATCAAGTAGTTGGGTACCTATGCTACCTCAACAACCAAGGGTTGTATATTCTATGCAACAGTGTGTACCTGTGACGAACATCCCAACCACACCGGCTATTGTAACAGTGTCACAAGTTCAAGCGATACCTGTTGCATGTCAACCTCAGATTTCTCAGGTTGTAATGCAACAGCCACTTGACCATGGGTCACAACCACAATCACCAACTAATGGGGCGACACAGGTCCAAACGGGTACAATTACCCCACACCTTGGTCCAACGGTTAGCATAGCACAACAAAACATGGCGTCACAACCATGGCTTGTGCAATACCAACAACCGCAATTCCAACAGGTGTACCAGGGTTCTGAGCAGCAGATCTTTGCGAATAGTGGACAACCGTATATCCAAAACGGTCAAAACCAACCACTTTACAGTGGTCAAGTCCACCAACCGTATCAGTCATACCAACATCAATTACATTATGCTGGTATGCAAAGGCCCACTGCTCAAGCGATTCCATCGTACCCTGGTTACGCTTCGCTTAACCTGAATCAACAGTTACCATTTGTGGCAACTTTAGAGTTACCCGATTTACACTGGTTAACCAACGATCCGATTGCTTATGCCTCTTGGTGGCCAGCGATTCCTCATAAACTTCCATCTGACATTCCTAAATTCAATGGAAATCCAGGTGAAGACCCATCAAATCACGTGATGACTTTTCATCTGTGGTGTTCATCGAACACCCTAAACGACGATTCGATAAGGCTTCGCCTTTTTCAGAGGACATTGACAGGTCCAGCGGCTAAATGGTATATTGAATTGCCAAGATCCTCTTTCGACAATTTTAGTTCCCTAGCCACGACTTTCTTAACACATTTTCAATTACCGATAAGGTATGAAACGGGAACAGAAATATTAACCAACTTCAAGCATACTACTGCCACCCATATATCTGATCATATACATGAGTGGCGTCGTCGTCGTAGGATGGTGAAAACATATGTTCCCGATCAGCTATTAGCTGAATGGTTTATAAAGTCGTTACTTCCGGCTATTACGGAAGATGTGGCCAAGGGGGGAGTCGTAACAGAGGAGCAAGTGATTGCTCGTGCACAGTATTTGGACTTAGTTTATACTCAGTCCGGCACACTCTATGACAAAATACCTGACGCCCCTAGACCAGAGTTTTCAATTCCTCCCCCTCCTAAATCAAATAGTGACTCTCATGCCGGTGACGGTGTGATTGGCACGGCAAACGCGAAATCGATAAAGGCTTCGTCGAAGAAAGCCCGTAAGAATTCGGATCAAAATGCAAAAGAAGAAATTCTTGCTTCGGAAGTAAATTCCGTATCAGAAGATAGAGGCAAAGAAACCAATCAACCAGGAAGCAAGAAAAATCAAAACAGAGAGAAGAAGAAGAAACAGGGTGAGTCATCTCCTAGAAAGAATTCTTCGAACTCTCCCAGGAAAGGAAAACCAAGAAGTCCATGTTTTATATGTGACGAGAATCATTGGACAGCAGACTGTCCATACAAAGTTGAGATAAAAAGATTCTTTAAGAGTCCGAAAAATCCAGCTGTGTTGACTGATCCGTTTCCCAATCCAGGTCAAAATCTGGTTGATAGTGGAAATACTTCCGGGTGCCAGGTGCTAATGGTGTCGACCTCTGAGCAACAGGATGATGCTTTGATTTCGACAAGAAGCAAAGACTGCGGAAATCCGCAGTTGTCGAACAACAAAGGAAGAGATCAACCAAGCAGTTCGACGACAACTTCGACAGAAGTTATGCCACCATTCATTACGAGAAGCATTCCAAAGATCCATAGAAGCAATCATCCTCTCCAAAATATCGGAGTCATTTTCCTAAAAGACCCTACTTTAATGGGCACTTTTGCCTTACCGCCTCCAAGTAATCTGGCAGAAATGGCCACAGTGGAATATGAAACCTTCTATTTCTAATGGATCTAAAACTTCGAGGATAGTTCCTATCTCATGTCAACCTCGTTAAAAAATGAAATAAAGGGTCAAGAGGATAGTTCTTTACTGTATCAACCTCATTAAAAAATGAACCGAACCCCTGGAGTCTAGGGGGCACACGCCTCGGTTGCATTATTATGCTGGGGGCATGTAAAATGAATCGAGCAGTTTTACCGCGGAATTTATGCTCGTTAAAAAATAGAAAAGCGAAGATCCGAGCAGTTTTAGCACATAGTTCATGCTCGTTAAAAAATAAACATAAGAATGAGCAGTGTTTTGGCGCATTCAAGCTCTTTAAAAAATGAACCCAGTACCGGTAAATAACCATTGTGATCGTAAAATTGTTAGCCATAAAAAGCCTTGGTCGTGTTTTGCACCTGCCACCTCCATTTCATTTGGCCAATCGTTCACCTCCATATGATTGTTTACCTATTTTGAGGAACAGTTGCGAAGAGTGATTTCACCTAGCCATCCTTGTGACACTGCCGTGATTGGAAAATTCCGACCTGTACCTGGAATCTGCTGCTATCCCTATTTATCACTCGTTCCTCAAAAGACGAGTCTTCTTTGAGCTCTTTTCTCCTGACTCGTAAAATATGAAAAGTTTGCCGAGTTTCTGCCTTCCAGCTCGTTAAAGTGACCGGAAGAGCTATCCCTCTTCTAGATTTTAATCTTTTTGGACCTGAGGGATTATTGCACAAAAAGGTCGAGCGCTTGTTTTATTCGGCTCGTTAAAGTTATCGAAAACTCATCCCTTCTGTATTGTTTTATACTTTTTCGGACTTAAGGGATTAGATGATGAAAGAGGAATTTTGGAGTTGACTTTCTGTACCTTTTCAGACTCTCTAAAAATGAAAAGGACCGAGTTTTCCTTGTCGTTAGACTTGTTAAAATGATTAAATAGCGACAAACTTGTCTTTAGACGAGAAAGAGTTTCCCTATCGCTAGGCTCGTTAAAACATAGCGATGGGCTTGCCTGAAGGGCAGGTTATAGAACAAGCATATGTTATGCTCCTCAAGCTTGACAAAAATAAAGAGGTACTGGTCAGAAATGACTGGGGAAAAATTGGGAGAACCTCAAAGCTTTAATGGTAGCAAGTCGCTCTTGAACATGACACTTTGTCCTCCGTATCACATCGGGTTGGGTTGTTTCATTCACCGGTCTCATCACCATGGTCTTCGCCAAACCATCCACATTTGGGGTAATGCTACCGATCCATCACATCAGTGTCGTTATATGTTCAAGAGATGTTGTTCAGAAAGAGTCAACCGTGTCCCATCCACTGCCATACATTATCCTTCATCCACCCATGATCGCCACCCTGAATCATATTTCACAGATTGTTTTCACCTCCACTAAAATCATTAGCTCCGTTTTGTGTCACTGATGTGGGATTCATTAAGGCCCTCCTTTGACGGATCGCTTCTTGTCGACTTCAGCTCATTATCCAAGAAGTTGATCTAGGAACACCCCCCTCAGTACTTTGAAGCTTGCATGCCTCAATGGCAAGTTTCTCACTTCCGGCGACAGGTATACATTAATGACCTTCGACCAGAAGATCTTGCGTGGTGTTCGACGCCAAGTCCTTTATTCACACCACGTGAATTGTACTGCAGTACCTTGAGGGTCATTATCATTATCGGTGATTCCTCTCGCGCTTGTTAACGGTTTACATTATTGACCGGTAATCAAGCGATGTCCTTCCATGTTCGACTTCAGCGCAATTCTCACATGGATCGACTTGTACTTAGAGTGAAGATCGAACGAGTTTGAAGACCCCGGATCTAGTTTCATCCATCCAGGCTGCGATATATATTCAGGAAATATAAAGACATTTGACATGTACATAATTGCAGCAGATGATAATCCTACTCAAAGGATGATAATTTCAGCAGAGAATTATCAGTCTACCATCAGACGATCGTCTGTTATATGTACCAAAATGAATTTATAAAGCTAAGCATGGGAATGCCCGCCTCAGCTAGATCATGAAAGCAGAATGAAAAATAATGTATTGTATTGTATTTTATTACAGGTCACCTCTCAGCGATTGAATGAACTTCGGATCCTCCTGATAAAGCATTTCACCCGATAAACGACCTCATACTTTAGGGGGCAACTATTATAGACATTTTTGTGCCTTACAACATGAAGCATGAAATGTCGATAATCTAAGGGATCCAAAGTCCCTAAACATGTTGTTCCTACCCCTAGAGGAACAAGGTCAGCAAACCACAGCACTAAATATCAGTTCTCCACCTAAAAACACTCAAAAAAAAGCTAATTCTGGATCATGTCAACTGCTCCACTGAGCATCTGCGCTGAATGTCAACTGCTCCACTCTGTACCTGCACTGAATGTCAACTTTAATGAAGGCTACCTGCGTTGGGCGAGATTTGCCAAGTGGCACAGTCATTCTTCAAGGTGTCAATGCCCAGGAAGCTTCCAAAATGACACTTGGATCAGGGAATTCGCCTAGTGATGAGTAAGAGGATCTAGATCTCAAAGTGGAAGCAAGAACCTCCAAGTGGACTCAAGAACTAAAGAATAACTGAAGTGGGAGAGGACACTAGTCAGCTTTATGCCAGCCTCAAGCTGACTCATCCTTTCTCCAAAACTCCTATATATAGAGCTCTCTCATGAGGTCTAGGGAGGCTGGAATCTTGTGAATGTAAGGAAGTGCTGTTGGTTTGAGTATAGAACTATTGGGTGATTTGCTTGAAGGAGGTGAAGAGGAGATTTCTTTCTGCTGGGAGGTGTTGCTGGATTGGGCCTCTTATGGTTGTAACACTCTCAGAACTTTACTTCTTCCATTAATAAAGCATTTGAGGTTCTTCTATATGCATGTGTCTCAATGGTGTATTGATACTTGTATATTTGATTTATTCTAATCCTTGAATCAATTATGAATGTATGCTTCTTGTAGTTCCCCTCTCTTGTCATTTTGCAGGATCTTGGTGTTGCTGGGCCAGTGAAAGAGCAAGGAGCTGGGAGCAAGCGGCAAAGAGAGAAGATTGGATCAATCATTAGCGGAAGACAACGGTTAGTGGATCTCTTTCTCCCATCTCTTACATCTCATAAAGAAGTAATCTCGAATAGCTTTGCATTCGGTTGTTGCTGAGGTACTATCACCCTTAGAGTGGGATAGGGTCATTCCGTATTGGATACTTTTCCCAACAACACTACTCGAGTGTCTTGTCCATGCCAAAATGTCCGGCTAGACCTCCACTTTTCTTTTCTTGAACAATGTTCTTCCTCATCGAGCAGTCAGGAATGCATAGCTGTCCTCTTCTAAACAACAGTTTCTCTTGCAAGTTGTAGTCCAACCATGGACTGTTATCTCTCACCAAGGGATTTTGACATGCCTCATAGGCCTCCTTAAAATCTGTGTCAGTCTGGTATAAATCTTTCAAGTGCTCAAAACCAAGCACTTGCATAGTACTCTCCCGCAGAAGTAAAGCTCTCCTACGCAGTGCATCCGCCACCTTGTTGGCCTGCCCACTAATGTGTTTCAACACGAAGGTGAAACTCTGCAAATATTCCACCCATTTGGCATGTTTGTGGTTCAGCTTGTGCTGTTGCATTACATACTGTAGTGCAAAATTATTTGAAAACAATACAAATTCATTTCCCAGAAAATAATGCCTCCAGTGTTTTAATGCCTGTATAACAACATAGAACTCCTTGTCATAGGACGAATATTTCTGTCTGTTTTCATTTAGCTTCTCGCTGAAAATGCAACAGACTTATCCTCCTGGCTAAGTATAGCTCCAATATTCGTACCGCTAGCATCACGACGAACTTGAAAAAGCTTCTTGAAGTCTGGAAATCTCAGGATCGGCCTCTCTGTGATCTTTTTCTTTAATAGTTGAAAACTTCTCTTCGCTGCATCCGTCCATCGAAAAGGTTGACTGGCCTTTTTAATGGTATCCAACATAGGTGCACAAATTTCACTAAAATTTCTTATGAATTTCCGGTAAAAAATCGCTAGTCCATGAAAGCTATGTACCTCAAATAAACTTTTCAGAGATGGCCAAATAACTATCGCCGCAATCTTCTCCGGATCCATCTTCAATTCATTTTCTACTATTACAAAGCCCAAATAAATCAATTCCTTCTGCAGAAAAGTACATTTTTTTAGATTTATCAGCAATTTGTTCTGCTGTAATTTTTCCAGCACTTTCTCAACATGTTGAAGGTGCTCCTCCCTTGTCCTACTGAAAATTAGTATGTCGTCTAGGTACACTATCACAAATTTCCCAATGTACTCCTTCAGCATTTCATTCATTAACCGCATAAATGTATTGGGTGCATTGCTCAGTCCAAATGGCATGACCAACCATTCATACAACCCCTCATTCGTCTTAAAGGTTGTCTTCCACTTGTCCCCCTCTCATATCCGAATCTAATGATACCCTCTCTTCAAGTCTATCTTAGAAAAATATGCTACCCTGCTTAAATAATCCATCATGTCATCCATCCGTGGCAGTCGAAACCTGTACCGGATAGTGATTTTGTTGATGGCCCTTGAGTCTGTGCACATCCGCCACTCTCCTCCTTTCTTGGGAGCGAGAACCGTTGGAACTGTGCAAGGGATCAAACTCTCCCTTATCAGTCCTTTGTCTAGCAGTTCTTGCACCTACTTCCTAATCTCTTCATTGTCCTTGGGGCTCATTCGGTATGCCGCCTCATTCGGCAAACTGGCTCTGGGTATGAAGTCAATATGGTGACTTATGCTTCTTTTGGGGGGTAATTTGTCTAGCACGTCATCCACCACTATGTCCATAAATTCCTCCAACATTTGCTGGATTTCTAGAGGTAAATCCGATACCTCTGTATGCAACAATACTATTTTTGCTCTTTTTACAACTGCATAACCCATCTCACTATCCTCAACTTGTTTCAGAAACTGTTTTCCACTAACCAACAATGCTCTTGGCTCACTTGTCCCTGTTGTCCCTTCCTCCTTGATGGGCACAAGCGTATGCTTGATTCCATCCTTGACAAACTTATAACAGTTCATCAATCCATCATGCACCGCCTTTTTGTCTTACTGCCATGGCCTGCTTAGCAGTATGTGACATACATCCATCGGCATGATGTCACAAATGACTTTATCCCTATATCTGCCTATTTGAAACTCCACCTCACACTGTTCATCCACCAGCAACTGATGGCCTTTTTGTAGCCATGAAACTTTGTAAGGGGTGGGATGTTTCAATCGCCTCAATTCCAACTTTTCCACCATCTCTATGGATACCAAGTTATCCGTACTACCACTGTCAATAATTAATTTACAACACTTACCATGCGATTTACAAACTGTTCTAAACAAAGCCTTCCGCTGTGTCTGTTTGGTGGCTTCCTTGGCTAGTTTTAACAACACCTTGTTCAGCACCAGGGCTTCCCCTATTTCTGGAGCATTCTCTGCTTCTTGGGGAGGTGCCTCTGCTTCCTCTGGTTGTGCGACATACACACCCCTCTGTCCAGCCTGATCTACCTCTGGACACTCAAATGATTTGTGCCCCCATTTATGACACCTGTAACATTGATAACCAGCTCCTCTACCTCGGCCATTTCCCCTGCCTCGCTGGTATGACCTACCACCTCTTGCATTATCACCTTTGTCTGTTGATCCGGAAGCTCTGGAACTGCTGCCTTCCTCATTACTACTAGCAGTCCACCCTCTGCCATATGACTGGCCTTTTCCCCTACCGGCTCCTCATCCTCTCCGGGCATTCTGCCTTCTAGTAATTTTCTCTTCAGCTTTCATCGCACTCTGATACGCTTCTTCAATGTTCTTTGGGGACAAAATACTAATTTCATCTAAAATTTCTAGTCTTAAACCATTTACGTACCTGGTTGTCTTTTCTGCGGTGTCCTCTATATATCCAGCTCTTAGGTTCACTCGATAGAACTCCTTAGTGTACTCCCTCACCATCATTCCTTTCTGTTTCAGATTCTGCACTTGCCTGTGTAGTGCAATTTGATAATCTTTCGGCAGAAATCTGCCCTTCAACTTGGCCACCATCCTTGACCAAGTTTTGATCGGCAACTTGTTCAATCTCCTTCTCTCTATTTGGACACTGTCCCACCACAGGGCTGCGTGTCCCTTCAACTTCGTCGCAACGAACTTAACTCTGTGGTCTTTGTTGACTTCCTCACACTCGAAATACTTATCCAGCTCGCTGATCCAATCCAATAGAACCTCTATGGACAGGTTGCCGTCATAGGTTGGGAGTTCTAGTTTGGGTTTACTGCTTGCCACTAAAACAGACCTCAACAGTCTCACTTCTGGGGTCTCACCATCTGATCCATCTGTTGTTGCTTCAGCTTCCTCTTCGCTGTCATCGCCTACCTCAGGGTCTCTTCTTCTCCCTGCTTTGACTGCCTCCAAACGGGCAGTAAGAATCTTGATCTCTTCTCTCAATCCTTCCTCTGCTATCCTCCGAACACCTCTTCCACGACCTCTCCTTCCTACCTCCATTTCTTCAGTCAATTTCACCTGCTCTGATACCACTGTGATGGGACCAGCCCAACACTGTTCGGACTATTGACAATTAAATGATTGTATAAGTGATTATATGGTTGTAAAGGTAATACAACTGTGGTTTCATGTGGGAGTACCAACCCTCGTATATTTTTGGAAAGTGATAGGTGGAAATTAATTCCGCAATCAAGGCTGTGTACTCGCCTCGGGTCGCGTTTCCCGCTCCTTTCTTTGCCAAAACTCCTCCTCTGTCGCTCATATAGTCATTTTCCTTGTGCCTACCGAGGGTTTGTTCGGTTATGGTTTTGCTGGTTGGGGTATGCAGCCATGCTACAATTTATGGGCGCGCCTCTTGGTATGCTTGCTGGTCCGACAATGTAACTTCCTTGCTTGTTTCTTTATGCTTGTGTGGGTAGTCTTTGGCCCTGGTTCGCTGGGTAGTTGTGAATGTTCCTGCCATCGCCTGGGTAAGTGGTTCTCTGTGCCTTTTCTGTTGTTGGTTCAACAAGTCTTCGTGTTTCGAGTTGTGGTTTGGTATGTTATGGTCTGGTTTGCAACTCAGTGGTTGGCATGTGTTCAAGACTCGAAACGATGGCATCCTTCAGTCCTCGGGTTCACTACAGGTAGCCTCCTCTCTCTGTGATTCAATTTTCCGTTTTCATTCCTCAGTTTCTAATGTGTTTTCTCCTTTGTCTCAGCAGTTGGTTGGAACCCGTGGGTGGAAGGCTCGTCCTCTATTCTCACTGCAAATCCCTCAAGTAAGATAAATGTGACCTCTGTTGTTTGTTTTTCATGCATTGTAATTTCATTTTCTTTGACAATGTGGCACTAACACCTGTGTGTCAGCTCCTCTGCAGGTGTTGGGGTTTGCGGTTGAATGTCTTAGAAATGAACACTTCGATCTTTGTCTAGTAGGCTCTGCCAACATGAATTACCTTTCGTCTTTGTTTTGTTCTTAGAACAGGCCTCTGGGTGTGAGGGTTTGTCACCCCTCGATGCTTGTCAAATGTGGCTCTCAGCCGTAGGTAGCGTTCTGGTCGTCTTGTTGTCTTGGGCTTCCACTGTTTGGTGATTATTGGCTGTAACTTGCTATGTATAGAAACAATTTTCAAAACCCTCACCTAGGGTTTGTCGTCCACTGGCTTATATGTCTGTCCGTGTTTTGTCTTGCAATGCTACTGTATATTTTCATACATTTGCTTTTGTAATTTGAAGAAAAACTAAAGGAAAGAACATTGGGTTTGATTTACCTTAATGTTATTTATATGCTTAGGCCATCGTTCTTTTTAATCTAGATTCTACACCTAGAAATGCACTTCTTGCTTTATGGCTATGCTTGTAATGTTTTCCATGAATAGGAAAGAATGCTATGATTGCTCTGGTAATTTGTTTGACAGTAATTTCAAAAATAGAAATTATCGTTTGGCCTGTGGATGCTTGACCCGTACTGGAACTTATTTGTGTCACTCCTATTCAGTCAACACTGTTTTCTTCAATAGAAATATAAGTCCTCGTTCTGGCATTTGCTCTTCTGTTTCGCTGTTAATATTATCTTCTCAGGAAAGAAAAAAGAATCAAATGAAATGGTCTGTGAACAATATGTTGTCTATTCATATGTTCGTTAATTAGGAAGCACAACGAAAGTAAAGTAGGACACACAGATGAATTGAATTGTTTTCTCTGTTATTATTATTACTAGAATGCAAGAAGTGCTGAACCTTGTACATGAATTTCACTGTTATATTTATATGTTTTTGTTTACAGTTAATGAAACTGTACATTTACTTTTCAGTTGTAGACCTTATAGTTACATAGCTATTAAGCATTCGGTTCTATCTTTATAACAAGATTTTCCTTTTAGACACATTTGTCTTTTCCTCTTAAAATAACAGGACAATTATTAATCCACAGTTTACTAAAGACAGACATGTAAATAACCCTAACCGACCAAACTACCCTTGACTAATACAAAGATTATGATAAAAACAAAATCCTACCTCCTACTCTGAAAAACTAAACATAAAAGACAAACAAGATGTTAACTCAACTTTCCAACCTGGCAGAGACCAACCCTTGTGGCTTTGCATGACACATACTAGCCAATACATATTAGTTAAACTTGCATATAGTTCAAACATACTAATTTTGTAAAGAATTTACAAAGAACCTGCTTTCTCTACTTTTTCTGATGTTCTATAATTGTGTCGATCAATATTTTTGTTACTTGACACCTTTTAAGACATTTTTTTATCAATATACAACCTGTACCATTTAATACACAATACATTAAATATATTTTATTCATAGATCAAAGAATTTTTAACCAAAAAGAGCTCTGGTAACTAGTGTGTTTATGGCATTAAACACATTAGGTGTTTATTTGTTTGGCACCGACAATGTTTTTTTTTTCAAATAATTTGAAATTATGACGGTGCAATTTGTAATAATAAATGCACCAGAATGACTTAACGGTTCTGTTTGACAGAGGCACATCGGTGCATTATATTAGATCAAGAGCATTGACAAACAAATTAGAGATGAATGATAGTGTTAAAATATACTAGTGTGTTGTATTGCACATGGAACAATGGTGTGTTATATTATATTAACCCACCATTAAATGTAGAATTTTGTAGAATTTTTCTACAAATCAATCAGCTCTGATACCATGTAGAATTTTTGTAGTATTTTTCTACAAATCAGCTAGCTCTAATACCATGTAGAAATTTCCCATCTGTAGATCAACTTGGTAATGCAATGTACTAAAGCAAAACACTTGATATACTTCTACAAACAATTTAGCGGAAGTTTAATCAACCATGAGCAACATCAATAAGAACACATATAACTGATAAAAATGAATCAATCACACATAACATAGAATAATTTACCCGAGGAAAGCACCTGCCTAAAACCCCATCTCTGTATTATCATACAAGTGGAAATATAGTCTGGATTACACAAAGCCTTAGCTCGGAAGCTATCCAGCTCTTAGTACAATCCCTTTGTTGCTCATAGACAGTCAAAGGCTTTTCACAAACCTTCTCCTCTTCCCTCCAAGCCTCCTATTTCTATGAAAATTTTTCCTTGGGTCCTCCAGTTGCAACCCGTGTGATTCTCACCTCACACACAACATTGACCTCTGAAATAACTGCACAAACTTGAAGGAGATAAATCCTCATCATGGATGGGCTTCCTTTATAGGAAAAATATTCATCCAACTGATAGTACACTATCCCTTCTCTGATCTCAACTGGGTCTCTGACAGAACTGACATGCAACAATTATCCATGAGTGAATCCTCAGTTATCTAAAATAATAGTTGTCACATGCATGCAAGCATTAACAAACTATATTTTATTATTTTAACAACTTCTTAAAATAATCTAACTAGACTTGAATAGTTAGAACTAAGTCAACTGATTCTCTCATTATAGAACTCATACTTATTCCCTCAATCAGTGGGACAACTCATGTGCATGTTCACAAAGACTTCAAATTCGAATTTCCTTAATTAATTAACTCAACTGAATTAATTAATTAATATTTCCAACTGCTGTTAAGACCAAAATTAATTTTACTTCCTATAGATAGACTATGGACTGCTATAAATAGGAAGGGACCCAGAAATGCTATTTTTAGAACTCTATATTTTTAGCAGTTTCACCTCTCACCCAATGTGGTCAATGACCTCACTAGCCAAACTGCTATTTTTAGACATGCTATTTTTAGTAGGTCTATTTTTTGGCACATTCTAAATTTTACATTTCTTGTTGCACATTTTTCAACGTTAAACATATATACGATTTTTTTTAAAGGGACATGGCCGATAGTGTTTGGATATATTTCAATAAGTGATCCCGCTACTTTACATATCAAATGCCCTATATGTAGTGAGTACACATACCCATTAAATCTAAGAAGCCTAAAATGAAAAACCCTAATTGTGAAGTGGTAGAGGGAATTAAACCCTAAGGTGAAATTTTGCAGTCACATAAGCAAGAATAAGCAAGGGTTTAAAGTAAGTATTGATTTTTTTTAATTAAATTTAAATAGGAATAGAGATCATAATTTTTTGTATTAGTAAAATCAATAAGAAGCTTTTTTATTATACAAAGTTTATATATATTGAATTGTGAATAAATATAACATAAATTGTAAAAATATTTAACAATAAAATCAGTAGTAAGTTTTAAATTTTTTTCTACGCAGGGTTTTGAGTGAATCACCATACCTTTCAAATTTTGATCTTTCTGCGATTCCAAAATATTTTGCTACTCCATAGTGCTCTTAGTATTTCTCTCTTGCAAATGATCTCTCTTTTAACCCTAAGAGAAATTGTAAAAAAAATTATTAGTAAAATCAACAATGAAATTTAATTTTTTTACTATGCAAGGTTTGAGTGAATCACCATACCTTTCAGCTTCAGATCTTGTGAATATTTCTATTGCTCCAAAGTATTATGCTGCTGCACAATGCTCCTGGTATGTCTGTTTTACAAATCACTCCCTTGAAGTTTTGGGAAAAATATTGGAATAGTGAATAACTTTTTACTATTTAAAAAACTTTATGAAATTAGATTTTGAAAAATCAATTGCCACTCATTTTTTAAATTTTAAAAGAAGAATTATTAATTTCTTTTTTTTGCTTTCACTTTATCCGAACATTGGTGTGTTCTATAATAAAGAACACTTGTGTGTTTACAAGAAAAACACACCGACATTGTTGGAGAGCTAAATTTTTTTAATGTATTGACATGATACAATTTTTATTATTTTTTCGAAATCCCGAAACGGTGCGATGAATATTTTAATGAAACAATGTGGTTTTTATTTAAATGCATAAGTGTTGTAAGAGAACTGAGAAGGTAGAATTCATTTTTCTTTTATAAATCTCGGAAACAGGTGCATACTAGTGTTATTTTCATTTAAACGCATCAGTGCGGTTTTGCACAAGAGCACCAATATGATAACATATTTTTTATTTTTCATAAATTCCTCGAGAATGTAAAACAACATAATAAGAAAAGCTTTAGGCGGGTAAGCGGAGAAGACCGACCTTGACTGGTCCAGGAGCCCTACTGCCACACAGGCCAATGGCATATTGCCACGTGGAAGCTAAGTGATGTGGTAGGGCATAATCTTTGGGAGGAAATATCTCCTAATCTGGACGTTGGAATGAGTAAAATTTATATCACCGGAATCGTTTTGTCGAGATGAAAAAAATGGTGATGGTTATTCTCTATTTAGTGTAATTGGAGAAAGGCAGAAATTTTTATACCCCATTTTCATAATGGTACTCTTTGTATTGGGTATGGGGTGTTGTTATAGAAGTGAGATGCTGCTGCATAAACTATATTCTACGAATAATTATTCAAGACTTATTCTATGTGCAATCATTCTAGAAATTAAGTTTGGTTGATCAATCTAAGCCAAAAGGTGAATAAAATTCATTGTATTTGTGCAAAACTAAGGATATACTACCTTCAAACTCTCTGCACTAACAAACTAAGTGCTATATCAAACATGCAAACTTTTACTAAGTTAAACAGTACTTTAATTGAAGAGAAAATTATTATCAGTAATATATGGTGTGCATCTAAGTTTGATCGATCTAGAATTACACTTATACTTATAACAGATCAAGGATGAAATTTATGACAAAACTAAGGAATCAAAAATCTGTACCAATATCTTAAATATTGCTTAATGCATAGCGAGATCTAGTCCTTGTGCACTAGTGCACTTAATCCTACAATTTCTAGACACAACAATTAATATTTTAGATCAAATCATTAATATATAACTAAATGATCCATTCTCACTTCATCACACTTGTTCCAAAAAGAGTAAAAAAGAATTGAAAAGTGGATTGTTAGTGCCAGAGTCTATAGATCTCATAAAAATTCACACAAAGACTAAGAAATTCCCTTAACTATTTAACCTCTTCTCCTTACCATAGGAAAATCCATAGATTTTGTTGTCTGGGTGAGATATATGTTAAGTTCCTTCGATCACATCATTAGCTTGGGAAATTTGATGGATTGATTCACGGTTTTTTTATTTTCTCCACCTACAGGCATTGCTGTGGGGATAAGTCTAGCTCCCCAAGATGATATTGCGTAGACAACATATGCACCTAGAAATGATGTAGAATCGTCACTCTATGCAAGTTAGGTTCCCAATGAAGATGGACTAATTTGAAGAAAATATTTGATCCTCTTTCCAAAACTTTCCCATACTACTTCATCACTACATTAGACATCTCCAAAGCCTATACAACCTTCTACAACTCCTTTACAAACATCATAAGACATCACTTTGCCACGTGCCTCCTGCATACTCCTCTACAAACATCAAGACTTCATTAACTTATTGACATCAATTCCAACCATGTTTCCAATCAAATTCACAGCCAATTCACATTTATAATATTTAAATATGCAAAAAAAAAAATTTGCTCACCTTCTGGATGATGAATATTATGATTGCAACTGCTTGAACTCTCATCAAAATCAATGAGATTCAATCTATGGAAATTAATCCGCATTTGAAAAGAAATGTGGAACAACGAAGGAATGATAGATGAAATCATTTAGCCCCAAGGGTTAATTCAGTTGGTCAAAAATCAGTGCCTCGTCATCGGGAGGTCACAAGGTCCAATCTCCCCGAAGCCCTTGGGGTCAGGCCTTGCTAATGGGCCACGGGGCTAGATTCCCTTCGGGGTTGATCAACGCAGATTTTTCCGTGGACGTAGCACCACCCGTTGACCAAAGTATCCGTAACCCACAACATAATAAAAAAAATAAAAATAAATCATTTGGTTTATTTACGTGTATCCTAGCAATTAGTTGTATATTTATTAAATTATTGTGGTTTCATTCTAACTACTTATAATAGCGGTATTGTTCAAATATTTTCTTTGATAGAATAATGAATATAAAAGTCATGAACCCAGTTGGGAGTCCCCGTAGTAAATCATTTTTTGATATATGTTATTAATCCCTGTCCAAAGGGCTGGCAGGGACTATTGCAATCGATTTGTATTGAGATCTGAGCCGCATGTATACTAAAAAAAATTTAACCAAAGTTTTCTCAATGAGCCTTTAATGCACTTATTTGCTGGCTTATAGAAAATTAAAAGCTGTCAAAAGCTGTCATTGTTAACGAATGAATGAATCTGAGTAATTTAAGGCATTTCAATATTAGAATTGCTCTTAATCTGGACTAATGTGAGCGTCGCTGTAGCATTAGTTAACTAAAATTAAATATCTCTCTTGCTCAGGTGGATCTTCTGTACACGCGGCTTTATGAACTCTAGCCACAATGTTCTAAAGTCTGGTACATGTGTCTTCTCATCTGTTATACTGTTACGTTACTTCACACGTTTCACTGACTGCTTCAGAAAATTCTATATCAGAGGTGCTCAGTAGTTAGTCTTCATTGGAATTTTACGGAACGATGAAACCTGCCTGGTCACTCAATGAAGCTCGACCCAATCACTCGGTGAAGCCCGATATCTCATTGAATGGATCTCGGCCTAATCACTAATTGAACCCTGCCCACATCCCATTGCTGTGATGCCCACATCCATTTGGTTTTTGTGATGCCCACGTCTTGTTGTTGTTCACATTGCGCGAAACAAACCTTACTATTCTTTGTTAAATATTTTTTGTGTTTTTCAGATATTATCAGTAATTAGTTTTTCAATTTAATGCATTCTTATTAGCTTACCAGGCGTGAAATTTAGTACTTCTTCTGTAAGAACCAGATGAGAAAAGAAGAGGTAGATTCTTCGTACCATAGGGTAAGACTACTGTTCAGTTGCGCCTCTTCTTTAGAGCTCCAGAGCCGTTCGTTTTCTCCAAACACTCTGGCTTGATGAGCCGAGAGAGGAAGAATTTGAGGTTGTGGAACACTGTAAAGACTTGGAAAATTTACGAAATTTGTAAGTGAGACTTGCCATCCATGCAAGTGTGTTGGCACGTTGCAATATCTGCGAGAATTAAAACTTAAGTCACCAGTTTTGAACATCGTTTCATTTCACTAGACATTAAATTTTTTATTTTTTACTAGCTGTCTATCTTAAGAACTCGGTGTAAATGCATAAGGTTAATTTTAATATGTACATATCCTCCTCTACTAATGAGCAATGCGCATGGAAGCAGCGGCATAATCTTGGAAGTGACTCGTTCTCATTGTGGATTGCTTGGAAGGTCCACCGTTGCTGCTTACAAAATTTCAATCACCGCAGTTTAGATTTAGTTCATTTTCTTATCGCTAAAGCTTGCATATCTTTACCCCTTTGAGGTAATATGAAGCACTGCTATGGTTTGGTGGATGTTTTAAACTGAAAGGTCCTTCGCATCTTTGTGCCTTTCAGACCAGGGATTACACTAAAACGTTGAGTTATATCCATGTCTGTCTTGACTGGCGAAATCATCATAGTACTCAGGTTATCAGCTAAATGATTTTCTTCATCCTACAATATGCACTTTAAAAATTCAGCCTAAATCAACCACCTTCTAGAATGTAAACTTAATTATCTTCTTCATTTATTTCAATGCTAGTAACCATGTCAGATGTTATTTATCAGTCAGTTAAAAATTATTGCTTCAAATTTGTATTAGTCAGCAACTATTATTTAGTTCAGAATGATCAATTTGATTTTCATCTCACTATTATATTTCTCGCTACAACATTAAAATGGAGTGCGAGATTCTTAACTTGGATTTAGTCCATGAATAGATGCATTCACTGAAACAACGATAATTAGAAAGAATGTTGGTAAATCAATAGAAATGTAGTTCTTCACTGTAAAGGTCATCTCTTACTTTTGGGCTTTTAATTGATCTATGGAGGTGCACTTGAGCATTTCATCTGCAAACAAACAAAGACAGTTGATTCCCCTAAACATCTATAGGCACTTATAAGATGGCAATTCAAATTAAAATACAATTCTCTGCAATATGATTTGGTTTTCAATTTATATTTATAATGAATCCGTTTGTCTTGAATTTGAAGATGATTTCTGCTTACCCCTTTTTTGCATTCATTCCCATTGCACTCTTATTGGTAATGAAGGATCCCTCGCTTGGGTGTCCAGAAATATATTCTGTAATTTTCCAATATTCCTCTCTAAAAATAGTCCTAAAATAAATCTGCAAGGGACCTTTAAGGGCCTCTTCCATGACAACAAAGACACAAGAGATCTTTAAGTGTCTCTGCCATAAGAGCAAAGACACTTAAGGCAACCTATTCTGTATGTAGAATGTAGACATGAATGAGAAATTATTTAATCCCTTGACCATAGTACTCATTCCAGGTTCCTCTGTTAGACTTCTAGAAGTTCGTAGACATCAAGGTGGATTCGGTGTTAGTTTGACAACGAATTAGTAATGTTGGGTAAAATGTAATTATTCAGTTTCATACCGAATTGTTAGTTATGTAACGGAGGTGATGATATAAAACTAGTGAATGACCATGAAATGTAAGTGAAGAGAATCATTGCTGAATAATACATTCCAATCCCTTGCCCCATGGATGTTTCCTTGACACATTGTCGAGGTTTTACCACGTAAATCTTGTGCCTATTTGTGTGTTTGGTTTCCTGTTAGTTATGGTGTTTTCTTGGTCAATATTAACTGAATGTGTGTAGTTCTTTCCTCTTTTTCTTCTATTTCACCAACAAGTGGTATCAGAGCGTTGAGATCCGAGGGCCAAGCGGTTGGAGTAGTTGAGCTGTGGAGTTTTTCTTTGCTGCGTGTAGGAGCCTGTCCCTGCGTGAAAGGCTGTGTGAAGACCTGCGTGAGGCACAAAGCCTGCGTGAAGATCCGAGACGCGTGAAGCCAGTTTCTTCTGCGTGCAAAACCCTCTGCCTGCGTGTTGCTGCGTGAGAGCTTGCGTAAGGCCAGTTATCTGCTTGAGCGTGGGTGGTCTGCCTGCGTGCTGCGTGAGAGCTTGCGTAAGGCCAGTTATCTGCTTGAGCGTGGGTGGTCTGCCTGCGTGCTGCGTGAATAGTCGAACTGCTTGCGTGAAAATTGCAGGGAAAGAATCTGTTGCCAAACCCTCTGCGTGAAGGAAAGAAGGGTGGTCTGCCTGCATGCTGTGTGAAGTCTAGAATGCCCGCGTGAAGGAAGGGTGGTTTGTAGTCGCTGCCAGAACCTCGTCGTGTTAGCTTCCAGTTGCTGCCAACAGGATTTGCGTGTTGGATCCGGGTACTGCGTGAAGGAAAGAAGGGTGGTCTGCCTGCGTGCTGCGTGAAGTCCAGAACGCCTGCGTGAAGGAAGGGTGGTCTGCAGTCGCTGCCAGAACCTCGTCATGTTCACTGCCAGTTGCTGCTAATAGGATCTGCATGTTGGATCTTTTTTTTTTAATAAAGTGGTGAATGTGAGAAAGTCAGGAAAAGAAGATAGTTTTTTTTTAAAGGAAAGGAGAAAAGAAGTTTTTTTTAAAAGGGTTTTCTTTGAATTCGAAAAAAACAAAGGTTTTTCCCTGAAAAATATTCGGCAATTTTTTTAAAAAATTGAAGTAGGTAGAGTTAAAACTTGGAAATCCTTTGTTGGCATTGGAAATTTTTTTTTTTGGAAGAAGAAAATTGAAATATTTTTTTAAAACCCTAGACTGAAGATTGAAAGTCTTAGAAAATGGCCAAGATGTCGAATGCAAAATTCGAGGTGGAGAAATTCACCGGAAAGAGAAATTTTGCTCTTTGGAAACTGAAGGTTAGGGATTTGCTTGTGCAACAAGGGTTGCACAAGGTATTGGATGGGGCAACTAAGAAACCTGCAACCATGACTACTTCAGACTGGGAGGACTTGGCTGCCCGAGCTCTCAGTACCATCCAGTTATGCCTAGTGGATGAAGTTCTCTTCAATATTGTTGAAGAGACTACGGCATCAGGATTGTGGGAAAAACTTGAAAAACTCTATATGACGAAGTCATTAACCAACAGAATTTATCTGAAAATATAGTTATACAGTCTTCGAATGAAAGAAGGTTCAAACGTTGCAGAACATTTGAATGTTTTTAATACACTAATATGTCAATTAACAGATATGGAAGTCAAAATACAGGAAGAAGATAAAGCCATAACCTTGCTGTGTTCTCTTCCTGAATCGTGGGATCACTTCGTAACTTCAATCAGCTTCAGCTCTACTGATTCTTTGAAGTTTGAATCAGTCGTGGGAGCTCTCCTGTCTGAAGAAGTACGAAGGAAATCCAGCACTGAAACAGCTGCATCAGAAGCCATGGTCGCTAGAGGACGCTCAAAGGAAAGAGGAGAAAAACCAAGGGGGTCTTCTAGATCGAAATTGAAGGGAAAGAAGTGTAAGGCAAAATGTTGGAACTGCGGTAAAATTGGACACTTGAAGAAGGACTGTTGGAAATGAAAGGAATCCGAAAACCCGAAGAACGAAGCGAATTAGGTCGATTCAGGTATGATAGACGAAGTTTTATCTGCTGAAGAATTATGTATGATAGATGAAACTTCACCTGAATGTAATGTCTCTCAGGGTTTAGATAGCTGGCTGTTAGACTCTGGTGCTTCGCATCACATGTGCCCACATAGAAATTGGTTTACTTCGTATAAAAATGTAAATGGTAGTTCTGTGTTTATGGGTAACAATGTGTCATGTCAGACTGTTGGGATGGGAGATATCAGGATTAAGATGTATGATAACACAGTTAGGACATTAACTAGTGTTAAACATGTACCTGATTTGAAGAAAAATTTGATTTCTTTGGGAGTGTTGGATTCAGATGGTTATAAGTTTACAGGTCAGCATGGCGTCTTGAAAGTCTTTAAAGGAGCCCTTGTGGTTATGAAGGTAGAAAAGGTCAGAAATCTTTACAGGTTAAAAGGAAGTACTCAGGTCAGTGAAGCAGCGGTTGCGTTAGAAAAGAAAGAAGCAGGTACTCGTCTGTGGCATCAACGATTAGGTCATATGAGCGAGAAAGGTCTTCATATACTGATGAAACGTAAATCTCTTCCCAGTCTGAAATCCTTGAAGTTAGATTTCTGTAAACATTGTGTGTATGTAAAATAGTGTAAACAGAGATTTAAAGTTGAAAATCATAATAGTAAAGATGTTTTAGACTATATTCATTCTGATCTGTGGGGGCCATCCCCTGTTGTGTCATATGGAGGTGCATTGTATTTTTTAACGTTCATTGATGATTACTCCCGTAAATTTTAACGTTCATTGAGGTGCATTGTATTTTTTAAAAGGAAAGTTGATGTATTAAATGTTTTTAAACAATTTAAAGTAATGGTAGAGAAAAGAACAGGCAAATCTATTAAATGTCTAAGAACTGACAATGGTGGTGAGTTCACTTCAGTTGAATTTGAACAATACTGTAGGGATGAGGGAATTGTTAGACACAAAACTGATGTTTATACTCCTCAGCAAAATGGTGTTGCTGAGCGTATGAATCAGACTCTTATGGAAAGAGCCAGAAGCATGATCAGCAATGCTAACTTGCAAAAGGAGTTGTGGGCAAAAGCAATATCTACTGCTTGTTAGTTAGTTAACAGATCACCTTCAGTAGCAATTGATTGTAAAATTCCTGAAGAAGTTTGGACAGGTCAGTCTTGTGACTATTCACATTTGAGGATATTTGGCTGTGATGCTTATTCTCTTATTCCGAAAAATCAGCGTTCAAAATTAGATCCAAAGTCGAACAATTATGTCTTTGTTGGGTATGACTATGCAGTGAAAGGATATAGGTTGTGGGATTCTATATTGCGGAAGATAGTCATTAGTAGAGATGTAACATTTGATGAATCCTCTTTGTTAAAATCAAATGTTGAAAGAATTGAATAGGAACAGGTATCGCCGAATCAACGAGTTCAGTTGGAGGCTAGACCTTTCGGTGACAGTCGAAAGGAAGGAGAGACTTCTAGAGAAAGAGGTGTTGACGACACAAAGGAAGCTATTGAAGCTTCTGAACTAGTGCAAGTTTCTGAACCAGTTCAGCAACCAGTCGCTCTGAGAAGGTCTACAAGGGAAAGGAAAACTCCCAAAAGGTATGAAGATTCTGCTTCATCTTTTGCTTTGATTACTGAAGATGGGGAACCCTCTTGTTATCAGGAAGCAGTAGATGATACAGATAGCGAGAAATGGAAAATGGATATGGAAGAAGAAATGGACTCCTTAGCCAAGAACAATACCTGGGATCTTGTAGAGCTTCCTGAAGGGAGAAGTGTTGTTGGATGCAAATGGGTCTTCAACCTGAAACGGAAAGTTGATGGGAGTATCGAAAGGTATAAGGCGAGACTGGTAGCAAAAGGGTATTCTCAGGTTGAAGGTATAGATTTTCATGAGATTTTTTCTCCAGTTGTAAAACTTGTTTCTATACGTACTGTGTTGGCACTAACTGCGTTGCTTAATCTTGAGTTAGAACAGTTAGATGTTAAACAACTTTTCTACATGGTGATTTGAATGAAGAGATATATATGGAACAACCAGAAGGTTTTGTATGAGGTCGCAGCAGAAGATTAGTTTGCAAGCTCAGGAAATCATTGTATGGTCTGAGGCAGTCTCCCAGACAATGGTTCAAGAAGTTTGATTCCTTCATGGTGAGCCAGAACTTTATAAGAAGTGAGTATGATCATTGTGTGTACTTCAAAAGTTTCAATGGCATATTCATTATCTTAGCTTTGTATGTTGACGATATGCTTATTGCAAGCAAAAGCATGGAAGAGATCAACAAGTTAAAGGCTCAACTCTCTAGGACGTCTGATATGAAGGATCTTGGAGCAGCAAAACATATCTTGGGCATGGAGATACACAGAGACAAGAAAAATGGTAAGCTTTGGTTATCACAGTAGAAGTATGTGGAGAAGGTAATTGAAAAGTTCTCTATGAATAATGTGAAACCTGTTAATGTTCCACTAGCTTCCCATTTTAAGCTTTCTTCGGTTTTGAGTCCTAGAGCTGATGAAGAAAAACAGTATATGTCTCATGTACCATATGCAAACGTTGTAGGCAACTTAATGTATGCGATGGTATCTACAAGACTTGACATTTCACATGCAGTTGGAGTTGTCAGCAGGTTCATGGCAAATCCAGGTAAAGAACATTGGCAAGCAGTGAAATGGGTGCTTCAATATCTAAGAGGCATAAGTGACCATTGCATCGTCTTTAATGGTAGTGAAGGATTAGTCTGTGGATATGTAGATGCTAGCTATGCAGGTGATTTGGACGAAAGAATATCTACTACAGGTTATGTCTTTACTCTTGCAGGTGGAGCAATTAGTTGGATGTCAAAGCTTCAAGAAACAGTTGCGTTGTCCACTACCGAAGCTGAGTATATAGCTGCTTCAGATGCCAGTAAAGAAGCAAACTGGTTAAAGGGTCTGCTCGATGAGATTGGAAGGATGCAAGAGAAAGTGAATGTACTTTGTGATAGTCAAAGCGCTATTCACTTGGCTACAAATCTTGCTTATCACAGCAGAACCAAGCACATTGATGTAAGGTATCATTTTCTGAGACATGTGATCGATGGCAGAAAAGTAGCTCTTCAAAAGATCCATACGCAAGAGAATTGTGCAGACATGTTCACAAAGCCAGTTACAATAGAGAAGCTACGGTGGTGTTTAGCTTCTCTTGGCTTGCAGAAAAGATGATGAATGGGCATGGGCAAGGGATTAGGAAAATTGTTGTCAAGGTGGAGTTTGTTAGTTTGACAACGAATTAGTAATTTTGGATAAAATGTAATTATTCAGTTTCATACCGAATTGTCAGTTATGTAACGGAGGTGATGATATAAAACTAGTGAATGACCATGAAATGTAAGTGAAGAGAATCATTGCTGAATAATACATTCCAATCCCTTGCCCCGTGGATGTTTCCTTGACACATTTTCGAGGTTTTACCACGTAAATCCTGTGTCTATTTGTGTGTTTGGTTTCCTGTTAGTTATGGTGTTTTCTTGGTCAATATTAACTGAATGTGTGTATTTCTTTCCTCTTTTTCTTCTATTTCACCAACATTCGGCAGTAGGAGAATAGCGAACAACAACAGATCTAAATCCCGTAGCTAAGGAAAAGGAAAGAGAGGGAATGACCACATGGAAAGCAAAGGCATAGTAAGAAGCAATAGATAGAGAAGTAGAGGTATCAGATCGAGTTTCCCATATTCAAATGCATAGCGAGCGGATTCGGTTTCACTAAGATAAGTAGAGTATCCAAGCATTAGTGAGTATAGAAACAAAGAAGACAGAGGTAGACTAAAAGCCAATTGGATCATATTAAAGTTGTTTTGAGGGCTGTGGTTTAATCTTTCTTATAGTTTCTGAATACTTCTTTCGAAGAGAAAAAAGTTGAGAAAGCATATATTTTTTAAATATACATGGAGAAGTGCCTGCCAGTCCCGGACTCCAAGAGCTCTAATCGCTCTGCTTCTCGAACAAAGACATCTAAAAATACTTCTTTATTAAATATAACGTCTCTATTAATAGAATGGATGTAATTGTTTATAATGCGTATGTTAATACCATCATCCGTTTGCTTATGCCTTTAAAGTGCCAGGTCTAAAAACAACAAAAGAGATCTGGTTGCCAGCTTCAGAAAATATCACAACCTCTTTATTTGTCCCAGAATTTTCAGCCTCATTGCTGCAAATAAGCATTAACTTCTGTCTTAATGCAAAAATTTTACATCCTCATTTCTGTAAATAATCAATAAAAGGACGGAACCTTTTCTGAGAGTGAACCTTCCTCAACTATTTCAGTTATACTCAGCGATCCCTCCCATATGCGCTTAGCAATCCCTCTCATCAATTTCTCTTCTAGAAAAAGAATTCCTTTGGAGAGCTCATCTGCCATGCTCCTGTAGTAAAAGAACAACTCCTTTGGACTCTGCAGAGCTCATCTGTCATTAGCAAGAAAGAAGGAACCTTTACAGACTTGTACCTCTTTATTTCCCTGCATGATTTCCCTCTCTCATTTCCATTTTGGGAGGTAAATTTTCCTTGTTTTTCCCTTTTTCCCACTCAATAATGCGGTTCAAGGTCCGAGAGGTAAAGTTTCCTTATTTTTTCTGCTTTGCCTACTCAATAATGATGTAATATCATTACATGAAACATTTACCACACTAAATTGGAGCCAAAATCCTACTTAAACTATTCGTAGCAAACAAATACAAAATCCCAATTCAGGTTAGTTTTAATGGTGCGAATAGTTTTGGCCAATGCAATCGCTTTTTCCCTTGGATTTGGCTAGCCAATAGTGATCATGTTTGTTTTATCCATGATTTGTTTCTTATCATGAAGATTTCTGAGGTAGATAATGAAATATCCCCAAGCAAGAAGAAAAATTGTAAAGTCCTCAGTACTGTAAAGTTTTATTCACCATTCCAGTACGTCTGCAAACAAACAAAGACAGTTGATTCCCCAAAAAATCTATAAGCACTGATAAGATAGCAATTCAAATTAAAATACAATTTTCTGCAATATGATTTGGTTTTCAATTTATGTTTATAATGAATCTGTTTGTCTTGAATTTGAAGATGATTTCTGCTTACCCATTTTTTGCATTCATTCTCTTTGCACTCTTATTGGTAACGAAGGATCCCTCGCTTGTGTGTAGAGAAATATATTATGGATGTAAGTAGTCATCTTTAATTTGCCAATAATTCTTTCTAAAAATATTCCTAAAATAAATTTGCAGGGGACCTTTAAGGGAATCTTCCATGAAAGGTGTAGCGAAATACATCATGAGATGCAGGAAGGAGAAAATAAGCCCTGATGTGGATCAACGCACTGATGGTATTAGTCTCTTGCTTTATCGTTCCTTGAGATTCCAACATTACCTTGTCTGACAGAAGTTTACTTCTGTATGTAAAGTTGATTATAGTTGATTCTAAAGTCTACCATCTAAAACTCCCCTTGAACTAAATCATTATTATCTAAAATCACAATACAATGTATTCGACACTGGCAGGGACTTGCTGCTTGGCAGCTCACCTTATTCGACACTGGCAGGGACTTGCTGCTTGGCGACTCACCTTGTTTAATATGGAATTCTTAGTCGTTACCTAAGATAAGTAATGTGGATTTATGTTTTGTTAATGTCTGGAACACTTCACCTATATCGTTCATTGGCACTAAGCCTATATAGAGTATTTTTGAAATTGTTTTATACACAACAGTCAATATTTGGTTGAATGCACAAGCATTCAATCATTAGGAAGACTTGGGGAATACAAGTCCTCCACTACATGCGCTACTCTTAATAAATTGAGTGATGGGGTTCGAAATAAATAAATATTGTTTTTTTGGAAGTATCCCTATTTTTCTTGGATAGAATAAGTCTCTTGCTTCACATACACCCCTCTTTATCACTTTATTTCTAGGTGGGTCAACACAAATAAAAATGTATACCTATGGAAAAGAGAAACCCCTCATTTGATTTAAACCCTGACATATAGTGATACACTTCTTTCTTGTTCTGCTCGACCAGTTCCTTATCTACACAGTGTAAATACGCTAAAATTAAATATATGATTATTAATCAACCAGTGTTTGAATAATATAGTGGATAAGCTTATAAATTGCTATATATGATGCATTCTATACACATGTTTGTATATATGGATTAAAAAAAACATAGCAATAAGTCTTGACTATCACTGTAATTACTTTTGATTAGTCTAGGCTTACTATTGTTCACCACATTATGTTGATAACAAGCATTATGAGTCGTATCATATGTATTTGTTATTATATACATGGAACTATATTTTCTATACTCTAGGGAGCACTCTAAGTGACTCATAAATCAACAATCTTGCAGGCTTTGGGTATAAAACATAGGATGCGTTTCTTAGTTGCAATATGATTGCTAAATGCTCCCCCACACAATTTAAGGTTATATACCTCTAATTGAATAAAAGGTTTGTCTCTGATTTTTTTGGATCGTTTCTTCGCATCAAATTAAAAGGTTGTAATTATTTCATAAAGTTAAATATGGATCTTAAGTTGGAGCACTTAAGTTGTCACGGGTTAATTGGAAGGGATTTATAATAGAAATTGGGTAAGTAGGAGGTTCATGATATTATTTGAATGTGAGGAATTTTAATTAATTTCATGTCTCCTAGAGAAGTTTTCTTCGTCAGAAAGCGCTCATTAAAATCTATCCTCACAAAATTTTAAGTAGTAACATGTTTTGGAAATTTAACATATTGATGGTCATTGAGAAATATGAATTATATCCTTAATAACCCCTCTCATAATCATGCAAATATGAAATACATAATCTATAATGTTATAAAGTGATATTAGAGAACTCTTGGATTGAATGGGCCTTGAATGATAAAACTTCTTCGATAAAATTGAGTGTATTCAACAAACACACTCATTTATGAATGAATGCTTGTAGGCATGTTGACATCTTATGTCATGTTTGAGTGATATTCATATGTGTAACAACACATAGCAAGAAACATAAACAATTAGAGAGTAAGAAATAGGCAACAACATGGAGCACTATAATATAGACAAGGCTATATATGATCAAGAGGAGGTATCCATGGGGAAGAGGGGGGCGTAAATTCTCCTGACTAGATGGACACCATCAGAAGTTTGAAGGTTGAGCTAAGAAGTTGCAAGGGAGATAAAAAATTCTCATTAGGGCTCAAGAGAAATGAGTAGAAGTGAACGTGATGATCTTGGAAATCCTGTCATAATTACAAAAGCAAAAACAATGTGACACTGGTGTGAGCTACCTAGACAAATGTAAGTCCAATAAAATCACCATTGAGATAAAAAGGTATGGATTTGGAGTTGATAAAGCAGAAGGCAGTAAATAAAAAAGGCACAAGAAATATAGTGAGGATACTCTGAGAAGAGAAACTCTATAGAACACACCAAAGAGAAAAGAATATGACCCTGATCAATAATCAAGAATGATATTTCAAATATATTACCAAAATGAATGAAATCCAAATAGTAGAGGAATTTAAGAAAGTAATACCTCTCTATTTTTATGGAGAATAAGAAGGACGAAGAGGTAGAAGCCTGGTTACTGGGGATGAAGAAGTATTTCAAGGTACACGATTACTCTTAAAACCTGAAGGCAAGAGTAGAAATATTCATGTTAAAAGGAAAGACAAATGTAAGTTGGGAAGACCTAAGCAACATTAAAGCCATCCAAGAGAGGGAGCTATCATGGAATGAATTTGATAAATATGCTCGGGAGAAGTATATGTCAGTAAGGTATTACAATGCCAAGGTCAAAGAGCTTCACACACTCAAGATGGGTCAACTTACTCTAGATGAATACACAAACAAATTTCTAGATATATTGAGGTATGTACCTTATATCAAGGATGAAAAGGCGAAAATTCAAAGATGCCTCAGTAGGATACCCCAATGATTCAGAGACAAGATCACGTTTGACGAACCTAAAACAATGGAATATGTTATCTAGCAAAATGATTATTGCTATGAGCAATCAAAAAACAAGATTAAGAGTTGGATGGATTGGAAAAAGAGAGATCAAAACAAGTTCAAGGGGAAATGATCAAAACCATTTCAACATAAGCAAATCAATAAAGGGGGAAATTCACTGCCCACGCCAAAGGTGAATTATAAGGGGCACATTTTGCTAGCAAAGAGAAACCCTCCAAGCCAGAAAGAAGATAATCCAAGGGGTACAAGAAACTTAAATGTTGGAACTATGAAGGAAATCACCTAATAAGGGAGTTCCCTCAACCACCGAAGTAGAAGTAGAATGACAACAAGTTATAAAACATGGAGGAGGTAGTGATAGTCAACTAAATAGTCCAAAGTATTCCTCGAATTTACATTGCATTGGAAAATTGAAAAGCATACCATCAGGCCATAGTCATCTAGATGGAAGGTAAGATTGTTAATCAATCTACTTCAATTTTGATTGATCTAGGATCTAGCCTTAGTTATATTAGCCCTAAAGTAGTAAAAGGTTGTACCAAGCAAAAGGAGGAGCAAACCAAGCCGTAGATGGTTTCATTAGCCTTGGAAGCCAGAAAGAAAGTAATAAAATTAGTGGAATCATGCCACATAGAACTAGATGACATGGATACAACAAAAAATCTCAATATCCTCTAGTAGGTTTCATATGATATATTGATTGGCATGGACTATATGATAGACCATAGGACTAAGGTGGATTGTTACAATATATCATTGGAATTCTTGGATGATGAAGACAAGGGGAGAACATTACAAAGAGAGAGGAAGCCCATTTCTATTAGGCATATTTCAGTGCTACAGGAAAAGAAGTGCAGTTGAAAAGGATGTACTCTATTTATGTTTCAAGTGAATAGTAGAGCAGGAGACAACAAAACTGAATTTGAGGACCACCCCATCCTACAAAAATACAACAATTTATTTCTAGATGAAATGTGAGGGTTACCACCTAACATAGACATTTATTTCTTTATCAATCTAGTTCTTGGTTGGGTGTCAGTATCTAAGACACCTTATCACATGAACACCCTTGAATTGATGGAATTGAAACTGCAACTAAAGGAATTATTGGCTAAAGGGTATATCAGGCCCCATGTGTCATCCTGGGGGAGCACCAATTATGTTTTTGAAGAAAAAGGATGGAACATTGTGGCTATGCATCTATTACTGAAAATTGGACAACACAATGATAAATAATAAATATCCACTACCAAGGATCAATGATTTGTTCAACCAACTAAGAGGGGTTACAATATTTTTCAAAAATTTAGTTATGTTTGGCCTATCACCAATTGAATATCAAGGATGAAGACATTTATAAGACAACATTTAGAACAAGGTATGTGCACTGTGTTGGCTTATTGGGGCCTGACCCAGGTTCAAAGATGATTTAGCCAAACAAATCCCGGTACTACTAGCCCTTTCAGCAAAAGCTTGTGGAGCGCGGATTGAGGTCTCACTCGAAGTAGTATGGGAGGGTGCTAGAACTAGGTTTCTGCACCTTAGAGATGTCTGATGAATTTTAGTGGTCCGTAGATTTTCCCTGCGCGCACATCGCTATGTGCATCTATCAGTACCTCGCAACCTGCGATGCTGCCTTCACGCAGCCCTACTCGAGGCGCGATCCATGTTATTACCCAATTCCTTACTATTAACCCGATAACTGTCGATCACTTAGCTTATTAGTATGTGTCTAGTTATATATAACAATGTTCAGTATTCATATAAGTGCACACGATAAAGAAAACAATATACTTTAAACAGGAATTAGCACAAGCAAAGACACACAAGATTTGGAATCAAACTTCTCTTTATTATTCTTCTTCTTGGGTTATAGACTCGTCTCCGCCCTGCGCACTTATCTGTAGGGGTCCGCACACTCAGCCACGGACTTTACTAGGCCTTTGCGCACTTAACTACATAGCCTCTTCCTACTACTATGACCCAAGACTCTTAGACCTTTACTCTAGGCTCGCTATCTTCTAGACTCCATTCGTTTTCATCTATTACTCTTGATCTTTACAACTTAGAGTCTCGCTCTATTTATATAATCCCATGGTTTGTGGACCATGGGTAGGCCGACATTACATTACAAACTTAGGGCAGACAACCCTATGACTCATCATACATTTCCCGCTCCGCGCCTACAATTCGCAGAGTCTTACACCATTACTTGGGATTTGAGCCCCAAACCATGCTGTGGGGGGATTCCATGCCCAACAGGCCCCCAACACAAACATCGTGACTCGTCCTCGAGTCGCTCTGTCAGCGCGACGATCTTGGCGCGGAGTCCTTCCAGCTGGTCCCGAACGGCCTGAATGTTGGTAGCGCACTGCGCTGCTGCTTGCTAAACCTGTTGCATTCTTGCTTCTGAACCCTCTATTTCCAACATGTTGTGCTACATCTGTGCATGCATTCCTTGAATATGTGCAAGATTTCCTTGAATATCTGCCATGATTGTGAAGGCTTCATCAATCCACGACTAGATGCGTGCTATTATAACTGCTTCTTTGTGGCGTGGCGTGTCCACCTGCTCTTTTAAGGCCTTGGCCTGCTGCATCCTTGCAAGTCGCTGAGTAAGGATTACTGTTTGTGCAATCCCTCTAATGCTATCATACTGTTGCTGGAGTTTGCATGCCTCGGTCTCTAGCCGTTGAATGTTGGGGTCCTCCTGCAACGTAGTGAGGAACTCTAGCACCTGCTCCAACATGTTGGCACAGTCGTGGACTACACCTCCAATCTCTTCCATCTTTGATCTAATAACGCTGGTGCAATATTCTTTGACCTCTGGGGAAGTGGAAGGCTATGCCTTCAGCTACAGCTCGGCAATCTGGAGATTCAGCTCCAGCTGCACTCTTGTTATTTCCTCGCGCTAAGCAGTGGATCCGCGCTTCTGTTGGTAGGTTCACTGCAATGGACAACTCTGGGATGCACCAGCAAGCATCGTCAACCGTTTGTACCAACTGTTGGTTCTGCGACACCAACTCATCGTGCTGCAAGCTAAGTTGTTCTATATTAATCTTCTGCTTGCTCAGAACTTGGATTGCGCAGCTCTCTCTGGTGCAGAGTTCTATTGTTACCCCATCCTGCAACTGATAAAGTGTGTCGTGGGGAAGGGAAACCAAGTTAAGGCCAATGCCTTTCATTGTATTAAGCGTCACTCGCTCCATTGTGTTTTCTGAGACTAGCACTCCATCTGGTAATGTTATCGTATTGGCCATTTTTGCGTGTAGCATCTGTTCTGTTGCCAACATGCCTATGGCGATGTGGGTAGACAAGGTACCCTCCTCGGGTGCCGCACCTATAACTCCTGCAGATGTGCCCTTAGGGCCCCCAACACAGTCTGCTGCTCTGCCATAAATTCTTGGAGTGCTTCACTAGTGACATCGCGAACCGTCTCAACGATGTCATGGAGATCTCCTTCAGTTAAGGTGATCGGGTCGATATCCAACTTTGAGGCCTTGACCTTCTTTCTTGGGCTTGATCTTTCTGCGATGCGTGACCGCTTGAGCTATGTAGAGGCGGTCCTTGGGTTTGCACTCTCTTCTGCAAGTTCTGTGTCTTCTTCCTCCTGCCCTGCAGACAATGCTTGGCCTTCCTCTGCCTGTATTGTGGCGACTACTACTGTTTGCACTGCTACTGCTGCTTCGACAACCTTCTTTTGCTTCGTAGCTACTTGTGCTACTTCGCGGACTACCCTGACCTCGACTGTCGCTTTTTCATTCCGCCTTCTCTCGGCCAGTTGGGTGATGCACTGCTTGGGATCATCCTTCCTTTTCTGTGCTACTGTCTTCTCCAACTTTGCAAAATCTGGGGTGCGCCACTCGGGAGGCTATGTTTCTAGCACTGTAAAGATCGCATTGCTGGTGGCTATGAATGGGAGCTTTGTCCACTGTTGCACCGAATATTTTCACGCCTAGATGTAGATGTTGTGCATGTCTGCCTTGAAGTCTGCAAAACTCTGCAGACTGTTGTGCATCATGGGGGACAGGTGCGGCCTCCTATTAATCCACATTCGGATGCTCGCCTCCATGAGCACCCAAAAAATCTTGTTATCACGAATCCGTTTCATGTCCTTGGTGGCCCAAAGCGAAGCGTACTTCGCGACCTCTGGTAAGTCTTGGTTGATGCTCGGGAACTGGCTATCCTCCGGTAGTTCCCCCACTACCAGCAAGATGGATAAGAGCAACCACGTGTAGTGGAAGGTCTTACCCTGTTCCTGGGCCTCCTGGTAGTTGAGCAAAAATTCTTCGCAGAGGAACTCGGCCCAGTTGAATTGGACCCCTTCCGCACACTGTTCGGCCAGCGCAACTACCAGCGCTGGTACTTCATCGCCGTGGCATTTTCTCATTACTTTACCAGCTAGGAGTTGGGTGGCTACGCGCACCCCTTTATCCTTGATACTGGTGATAGCGTAACCCCTCTTTTTCTTCTCGAGCTTATATTTTTTCTTCATGGCCTCTGCGAAAGCCAAGTCGTTGCTTTTTCCTGCTATCATCACAGGGTCCTTTCCCTTATAGGGAAGTTGAGAAATTCTATGGATAAGATCTGTCATGATGGGAATAGGCTCCTCTAGCCATAAGTACCCATCATGCACCAGGCAAAGCAGCTACCTGATGATGAAAATGGTGATGGGTGCGTGGTGAAAATGTGGTATCCATAGCAGATGAAGCAACCCGGCCTTTTCCACACTGTGCAACCATTTTCACGGCTCCAATGTTATCACCGGCCCCTCCATATTCTATTTCATTAGGCTCACCATCTCTAAGTGTGGGAACTTCTCGCTATCCGCAAGGTCCCAGTCTTCAAATTTCAGGGTGGGCATGCGGCCTAGGAGCGGACCCTCAAAGGTAATTCCATCGGGGAGGAGCGGGGTCTGGAGTGCACTCTTCATTGCATCCAGATCCTTTGGTACTTTGGCTTTCCCTTTCCGCGGAGGGACATACTCGGGCAATTTTGTTGTGGAGCGCATTGGTTGGATGTCTTCCTCTACGTCTTCTTCTTCCTCTACTGTGGCAATCAGAGCCTGCAAGTCCTCTTCCTCTTCATCTGTTTCAATGGTGACTGCCTTGCCTTTTTCTTCCATTGATAACTTGTGTTGCGGATTCCTCGGGGACATGCATACTGGTCCCATTGCCTGCTTATCTTTCTTTGGTCTCGGCATCCGGGGTGATTTAGGGATTTCTGGCACAATCCTAATGCCTTTGGGAACATTGTGGATCTGCGTGACCTCACCAACGGTTCCTTCTTCAATGCCCAACCCATCCTTAGTGGTCGTCATTATTTTTGCACTGTATGTGGTTTTTCGTGAACTTAAAGGCTCTATTATCGCTTGGCTCTCAACACTTTGCACTCTGTTCAACTGCTCAAATCTCAAGTGACCAAGTGTTATCTACTGGCTAGCCCTTGGAGTTTTATAGTGCCTTTTGAATTTGAATTTGACCATTCCCCCAAATTCCAGTCCATCAATGCTTTCTTGGTGGCATATTTTCTGAAATCTTGCCCATAACTCCTGTCTTAAATGCCCGCCACCCGCTCCTCCTTAAATTGGACATCCTTTCATCAACAGAGGCACCAACGATCACTTCCTAGCTTACCCATGGAGCAGCACATCACCCCCGGCGTGGGCGCGAACTTTGTGACAGGTTGTTCCTGCGTGCACTTGTCAGAGTGCACAGCTGCCAGGCAGAATAATTTATAGTCCTGCACTCTCTTCCAGTTGCCTGGAGTGCTAAGACTATTCTTCCTACGGATAGTCATGTGGTCGCAATGCCTGTGCAAGGCTTCCTCTCACCCTCCGGTATAGTCCGCGGAAAATCCCCATTTGTCCTCGTGGTAGTTGGTGCCACGTGCGCTACTGTATGTAGTGCGCTCCCCTGGTTACTGCGTTTGGTGATATGTGGTCTTAACCATGGCAACAAACTAATTAATTCTTGGCGATAGTATTCTAATTCATTAGTATGATCATCCGCACCTTACCTTGCCATCCTTGGTTTATCGAAGAGACATGCTTGCTTGATCTCTTTTTCCAGCTTCTTGACCTCTGCTTCCATCAAAATTCTTTAATTCCTTAGTCATACCTAGTCCTTTTCAAGTTCGCGAAGTCTAAGGTTCCCTTGCTGAATGGCTTCCTGAAGCCTTATGTGTTTTACCTTGTGTAGCTGTGTGATTTATTTGTCCTGGGCTTCGCGCACTGTTGCACCTGCGAGTGCTATTATGTGTGGATTCACCTTTGCGTGCCCCTCAGAGATTACGATCCCTACTTCATTCCGCAGCCTTGGAATTATTTTCGCAGTCAGGGTTCTACACATGGTCCTAGAAGCCTATCAAACTGCTGGCATGCATAGGTCCCAGTCAGTGTGTCTCACCTGGTGAACCCTGTTCAACACTTTGCACACCCTGTCGAATGCTTCTCCGTGGATAATCCTTGGCATGCTTCTCCTTTCCTGTTGCTACATTTTGTTCTGATTCTCTATTTTGGGGGTGGTGTGCGCTTGTGCATGCTGCATGTCATATGTCTGTACCCATCGGGAAAGGTGGGTGCACAAGCTGTTTTTCCCTTGGTAGCCGACTCTCATCCCTAGCTAGGGTTTTCAAAATCGTAGGCACATCATCCTCTTGCATTCGTGCCAGTCCTAAAAACTTCTATGATGTGTACCTCACCACCTTTCAGGCGTCGCGCGCGGTGCCCATTTTAGAGCATTGAACCGCTACTGTTGTGGTACTGCGCTTTCAAATTTGTTTAGGAATTCATCCACCATTGTCAACCCATCATACACAGGTAGATCCCTTACCTTTGTTGTCACATAGCATAGTGATCTAACCATCATGTTGCAATTAAGCATGGTTACCTTGTGTAACCAGTTCTGCCATTGTTTTGTTTCCTTGTCTGAATCCGAAGCGTAGGAGCTTTCGCGCTCCCATGAAATCCTACCATCTGCAGTCAGGTTCACCCAATCCTATTCTCGCGCAATTATCTTGTAGATACAATTGAGATCGTCATCACTATCATTGTCGCGCACCAGTTCAGTGTATCATGCTCCTTTGGCTGGATCTAGCGGTACTACTATGCATAGTAACTTTTTCTCAAAAATCATTTTGTGCTTCTTCAGATTTATGACTCCATTCATATCAGTGGCCCAATCTATTCCTAGTAGTGTGGGATAGGGATTGTTTTCATAAAAAATCTCTATAACTTCAAAATTTTCTTGTGCGCTTGTACCTTCAATTTCCACCGTTACCCCTTGCAATCTTCCCATGGGTAAGATCTTCTGTTGGTTTGCCATTCGCAACTGAATAGGAGACCATTGTAGTGCGGGTCTGCCCATGCATTCACATGTTTGTTTTAGCAGTACATTCACGTCCGATCCGAGATCCAGGATTACCTGATCCATTTCATACTCACCAATTTGCGCAGTCAACCTCATTTCCCTTTCTGTGCGTAATGCATTCTTTCCAATGTTCCGGACCACGCGTGGTTCTATTGACCCCGCACACCTAGTGATAAGTTCCTGTTGTCCTTTTACTGCCTTGCTGTCACATAGCAGTTTCATGCATGTCTCCAGAAAGGTAGTGAGCATTGAAGGATCCATCCCTGGTTCTAGTTGATCCTTACTACTTGAAGTGGAGGCCTCCGTGAAGCTCTTCTTAGCTTCCATGAATGTCTCCTTTGCGTGTTCTAAATCAAATTCAGGTTCCTTTGTAGGAGCCTTGCGAACCCATGCACTTTCTTCTGGTTGCTTACCTTTATCATCTTTGATTGTGATACCGCTTTTGAGCACTATGTTTACATTTGGGTCTTCTTTGCACAGTTTAGACCTCATCATTTGCAAATTCTGCGTTGGAGGAGGCTGGAGCACCCCTTTTTCGTGCAACCTCGCTATCAATGTAGGGCAGTCTTCTACCTCATGATTGAACTGAGTAGAGTACAAACATGATTTCCTCATCAGATTTATATAATCGTAGGCATAGTGTCCTAGCCCTCTGCAATTGTAACAAATTAGTTGTCCGCAACCCCTTCCTGGTCCCATTCCACCTCAACCTCGTCCGCGCCCCTAAAATCCAGCATGTGCCATTCGTGCATTTGGGTCGAGGGCTCACGTTTTGGTCTGCACCCTGTGGATAGGAGTATGATCCATCATTAGTTCGTAGCTTTTGCAGGTGCATTCATCATGGGCTACCGACCTACAGAAATTAAAAAACAATTTCTGGGACGTCTGCGTATACTTCTGCAATAGATGACAATTATCCGTAGTGTGTTTTCCTCCTATCTAATAGATCACGCACCATAGTGTAAGCGCCGTGCTTGGTCCTGCTTGTGCCTCAGGTCTTAATGGCATAGGCCCTTCTCCTACCAAGTAATTCATGAATACTGGACAATGGTCCTTGTCATGCCCCTGGCCTTTGAATTTTATGCACCATACCTCCTCGCGTGCCTCTAGCCGAGGTGTCCTGTCCTATTTCAAACTTTGCATTTCCAGACACAAATTTTGCAGTTGCACGTGGATTTGTTGGACTCCCAGGCCAGGATCTTGTATAGGGGTCTCATGCAATCTCATTTCCATCTCCAAAGCTTTGGCCTAGGTGGAAAGATTTTGTTGTGACAACATCGTCCTTAAATACAGTGTTAGTGATGCTACAAACTATGCGCGGTGTTGTCCATCCATCAAAGTCATGTTGGCTTTGTGAATCATACTCTTCAGTCTTTGGTCCAGATCCCAAGGGGTCTCGCCCGGGAGCATCGCGATCTCCTTAAACCCAATAATTGATTGTGTCTCTGACTTTGGCCTGCTAAATTCCCTATTTAGCATGGTCTGGATTTCTGCGATTCCTATGTTTGGATGGTCATTAGAATGCTTAATGTACCATGTTAATGCACGATCCTGCAACACGCTTACCAGCGTAGCCTTCTTTATATTGTCATCCACGACTCCTTGTGCTTCCCATACCACCCTTACCACGAACCAAAATTGGTTCGGATCTTCATTCCCTACTCCTCTGAATACTGGCAGTTTGATCACACTCGCCATACTGAATTGTGGTGGTGGCGGAGGTGGGGTGGGTGGAGATGGAGGTGAAGAGGGTGAGATGGGTGGTGGTGTAGGTGGAGGTGGTAAGCATGGAATTCGCTGCCTTATCAGACTGATCGCGCTTCTTGGAGAAACTTTCGCGAGCTCTTCCTCGCTTTCCTGTGAGGGTGAAATTAAGGGACTAGTTTCTAATTCTTCACTACCTCCGCTTCTGTAGATCTTCCCACTTCACGTAGTCCCAAACATTAATTTATTCGCATAACCTGCTTTTCACACAATAACATCTTAATCCAAGTGTTCAAAGATTTAATATACTTACCTTGCGGTCCTTTGAGGAAGCATCATTCCGCCTCACTGTAGCTGACGGTCGTATCTATCGCGAACTTAGTGATAAATCCTCCTATAATTCGATCAAGCCAATGGTCCACAACTTGCGTGATCTTATCTCCTGATGCTTCTAGTTTGTGCACTAATTCCGGAGTCCACACGATTGGTTTGTCGAGCCTACACCTTCCCTGACTGTATGCTAGCTTCGCGATCCACTCATAAAGTTCAAAAGGAAAGGATGCAAAGAAAATTTCATGGATTTCCGTATATAAGTAGCACTCCAACCACTGTTCCTTAGATACTCGCAGATTCCTATTTTCTTGCGCCGCGAACTTGTGAATCTTCTTGTCTAACCACCATTCAATTTATTTCTTTGTTGGATTCTAGTGACATGACATCAGACATCCCTTATGCAGATCCTAGTCCTGGCAACGGAACCATTTTTTGGCTTGTTAGGGCCTAACCTAGGTTCAGGATGATTTAGCCAAACAAATCCCTGTACTACTGGCCCTTTCGGCAACAACCCGTGGAGCGCGGACTGAAGTCTCACTTGAAGTAGTATGGGAGGGTGCTAGAACTAGGTTTCTGCACCTTAGAGATGTCTAATGAATTTCAGTGGTCCAGCAAATTTTCCCTGTGCGCACGTCGCTATGCGCATCTATCAGTACCTCACAGCCTACGATGCTGCCTTTGCTCAACCTTGCTCAAGGCGCGATCCATGTTATTACCCAATTCCTTACTATGAACCCGATAATTGTCGATCACTTAGCTTATTAGTATGTTTCTAGTTATATATAACAGTGTTTAGTATTCATATAAGTGTGCATGATAAAGAAAACAATATACTTTAAACAGGAATTAGCACAAGCAAAGATACACAATATTTGGAATCAAACTTCTCTTTATTATTCTTCTTCCTGGGTTATAGACTCGACTCTGCCCTGCGCACTTAGCTGTAGGGGTCTGCGCAATTAGTTGCGGAGTCTACTAGGCCTCTGCACACTTAGCTGCAGAGCCTCTTCCTACTACTACAACCCAAGACTCTTAGACCTTTACTCTACGCTTGCTATCTTCTAGACTCCATTCATTTTTATCTATTACTCCTCATCTTTACAACTTAGAGCCTTTCTCTATTTATACAATCCCATGGTCTGTGGACCATGGGTAGGCCAACATTACATTACAAACTTAGGGAGGACAACCCTATGACTCATCACACATTTCGCGCTCTGTGCCCACAATTAGCAGAGTCTTACACCATTACTTGGGCTTTGAGCCCCAAACCATGCTGTGGGGGGATTCCATGCCCAACACACTGCAAGTTCATGGTGGTACCATTCGGACTTACCAATGCACCACCTACATTTTTGTGTTTGATGAATGATGTGCTCAACCAATACCTAGAAAATTTTCTCTTGGTATTTGTGGACGATATTTTGGTCTACTAAAAAAAGAGATAGGAAAACGAGGAACATTTAAAAGTAGTATTAAAACTATTCAGGGAACATAATTTATATGCTAAGCTCACTAAGTGTGATTTATTTAAGACTCAAGTCCAATATTTGGGGCATGTGATATTAAAAGAAGCCATAATTGTGGACCTTGATAAAATAAAGGCCATCATGGAATGACCCAGCTCTAGAAACATCATTGAAATCATATCATTTATGGGGTTAGATGGATATTATGAGAGATTTATCAAGGGTTTTTCAAAAATTGGATATCTAATCACGGATCTGCAAAGAAAAGTAGTCATATTTTAGTGCGAGATCAGAGCACGACCAACTTTGAGAACCTCAAGTATATTATCACACACGCACCCATCTTAAGGATTGTTGATTCAAAGAAATATTTATTAGTTTTCATTAATGGTTGCAAAGAAGGATTGGGAAGAGTGTTGCTATAGGAAGGATGTGTAATCTGTTATGAATCAAGGAAGTTAAACGAACACGTGACCTATAACTTGTAGCGATCCTTCATGTATAAACAATGTGGAGACACTACTTGATTGAGTGGACGTTTGTGTTGACTTCTAACCATGTGGGACTAAAATATTTATTCAAAAAACTCAAGTTGAATGCAATATAGGCCGGAAGGTTGGCCCTCATCAGTGAATTTGACTTTAGATCAAGAACATAAAAGGTAAAAAGAATAGGGTGGTTGATTCACTTAGCATCAAGGAAATGATTATGGAAACAATGGTACATGATGAATACTTCTAGTATGTCCAGGATTAAAAAAAAAAGAACGAGAAGGATGCTTGAGTAAAAACTACACACTCAGACATGATGGGATGTTAAAGTTTAAACACTGATGATATATACCCTGCATAGATGATTTGAAGAAACTCATTTTGGATGAGTTCTATAAAAGGTTGTATCCAGGCCATCTTGGGTATTAGAAAATGATTACTACTATCAAAAGTATATATTATTGGATAGGAATGAAAGAGGAAGTTGCATAGTATGTTTCCAAGTGTATGGAGTGTCAACAAGTGAAAATAGAATGTAGACATCCAATTGGACTACTACAACCGATCCTAGTACCAAAGTGGAAGTTGGAAGTCATATCCATGGATTTCATCACAAGATTACCAAAGGACCAAAGATAGCACGATGCCATCATGGTGATGGTGGACAAGCTGAGCAAGGAAACTTATTTCATACATGTTAAGTCTACCCACAAAGACATCGATATTGCACAAATATTCATGAAAGAAATATGTATGCTACATGGAATACTTAAAAAGATAATCTCATAATGGGTTGAAAAGTTCACCTCCAACTGTTGGAAAGAATTATTCACCAAATTTAGGACTCAGTTGGCATTCAATATAACCTACCACCCGCAAACAAATGGGCAAACTAAGAGAGTGAATAGGGTGTTGGACGACATAATGAGAATGTACGTGATGCACCAACCAAATATGTGCCAAGAGGAATACCTTCCCTTAGTTGAATTTTCATATAATAATGGCTACCAAGAATCACTAAAGATGAGAACTTTCAAGGATCTATATGATAGGATATGGAATACACCCATTAGTTGGGATGACCCAATAAACAAGGTAACTCTTGGGCCGAATATGTTAAAAGAAATGGAACAGGAAGTCATTAGTATTATATAGAAGTTGAAGGTAGCACATGATAGAAAAAAGAGTCATGTAGATCAATGGAGAACACATATGGAATTTCAAGTGGGGGATCATGTGTATCTGTAAATTAAACCAAGGATAAGTTCACTAAATGTTGTGTCCTATGCCAAGCTGGCAGGATTTGTGGACCTTTTTAGATTTTGGAGTGAGTGGGATGAGTGGCTTATAGACTAGCCTTACCTTCCATTATAAAATCACATGATGTATTCCACATATCCTTATTGAAAAAGTATGTGCATGATTTTAATCATGTAATTGATTGTTTTGTGATATAGGTGGATCCCAAGGGAGAATTCCAACCCAGACATTTGTGTATTCTGGATTAGAGGTAGACCATGCTCTGTAATCGAGTAATAGAGTAGGTCAAGATGCAATGGAAACACTTCAGACCCGATGCGGCAACTTGGGAACATGTAGATTAGATGAAATCATTGTACTACCATTTTTTTTTTAACTACGTAACAGATGTAAAAGAGCTTTCTTCTATGAATCTCATTTTTTTGTTTCAAATTTCTTATTTTTGTTATATAAGAACACTAAGTATGGTGTTCTTTTAAGGGTGTAGGGTGTGTAACACCCTTACTTCTCTATAAATTGTGTAATTAAATATCTCAGTGCAATGTTAGATTACTTGTATGGTGACTTGATGTGGTTAATATAATAAAACTATCACTGGTAAAAGTTTAATATGTTATGAAACCAAATCATAAATAGATAGATCAACGACTTAAAAATTATCCTCTTCGAGGGGGAAACCTCCTTTACATTGCGTAAATGAACAATTCTTGGATGATACAAATGACAATACCTCCTTTGTATATATAAGAGTCAAGGGGTCACAATATAATCAGAGCCTATATAACAATAATAATGTAAGGGCACAACAATAACAATAGTGGGCTTCAATGGGGCACAATAATAATAATATGGGGACTACATGGGCACAAAAATAAAATAAGGGGGATACATTAACAATAAAAATAAGGGGGATACACTAGTATTATAGGGAACTAACATGACCCTCTCCTTTAAAAAAGTGTTGTCCTAAATGCTTGAGTAGTTTTGGATGCTTCTGTATAAAATTATCATCCTCCCATGTGGAATCTTCAGTGGGTAAGTTCTTCCACTTAATGAGATATTCTAAAATTGATTGATTTCATAGTTGTCAGGCTCTTGTTTCCGTGACTTCTTCAGTCTCAAATATGATTTTTCCTTCTTTGTTAAGTTCTGGCAACACAGTTTGAACTAGAAGCTTGTCACCAATAACCTTCTTCAAGCATGAAACATGGAAAACTGGGTGTACTCGGGAAGATGCATGCAATTCCAATTTGTATTCCATAGTACCAATCTTTTGCAACACCTTTTAAGGACCATAGTACTTGGGTGATAATTTATTATACTTCTTAGCTTGCTTGAGAGACATTTGTTTGTATGGTTATAGCCGTAAAAATACCCAGTCACCTACATCAAAACTTCTTTCATTGTGATATTGATCTTCTTGTTGTTTCATTTTATTTTGCGCTAGAGTGAGGTTATCCTTCAAGAGTTGGAGAACTTGTTGTCGATGCTCGATGTGATCTTCCACTTCTTGAAACTTAGAATTTTCTCTTAAAGATGATCTGATGGACTGTGGATGATAGCCATAAAGTTCCATAAATGGGGTCATTTTTTCTGTAGTATGGAAGGAAGTGTTATACCACCATTTAGCTAGAGGTAACCACTTGACCCATTGTGTTTGTTTATCAGATACAAAGCAATGAAGATATCATTCCAAACATTCGTTCACTATCTTAGATTTCCCATTAGATTGAGGATGATAATATGAGATATGAGCTAATTGAGTACCAAGACAAGAAAATAATTCCGTCCAAAAAATTTGAGTGAAAATGTGATATCTCTCACTTACTATAATATTTGGGTTTCCATGAAGCTTTTGAGTTGTTTCCATAAATGCAGTAACAACTGTACTAGCTTTAAAAGGATGAGATAATGCACAAAAGTGTGCATACTTGGTAAGTATATCAACTACCACCATGTTGACACTCTTTCCTTCAGACTTGAGTAAGCCTGTGATAAAATCCATTAAGACCTCCTCCCAACGCTGACTTTGAATGGATAAAGGTCATAACAAACCCGAGGTCTTAATTGTCTCAACTTTATTTTGTTGGAAAACCAAACATTCCGCCACAAACTTTTGAATATGATATTTAAGGCCATCCCAAAAAAATTCCTTCTTGACCTTATGGTAATATTTTAAAAATCCTGAGTGACCTCCTAAGGGAGAGGTGTGAAACTCCAACAGACTATTTTGTTTGAGTTGGGAATTCTTACAAATATATAAACGATATTTCTAGCATAATGAATCAATTTTCCAACTAAATGTACTAGATGTATTGGTATCTTTCTGCAAATTTTGAATAAGTGACTACACCTCTTCTTGATTCTTCCATTCATCCCTTGCTTTGGTTATCCACTCATGTTGGATAATAGAAATGGCACAAAGAAATGCTTCCACATCCTCATCCTTTCTTGAGAGTGTATCTGCAACAACATTTTGATTCACTTTTTTGTAAATGATTTCAAAGTCATAACCCAACATCTTTGTCATCCATTTTTGTTTCTCCTCTAAATATAATATTTTTTCCAAAAAGTATTCAAGACTATCATGATCTTTTTTTATATTGAAGTGTCTTCCCATTAGGTAAGGTCTCCCTTGCTTTAGTGCACGTAATATTTCCAACATTTCCTTTTCATAAATAGGTTTGTGTAAATAATTTCCTTTGATTGGATGAATTTCAAGAGAAATGAGTCTTCCTTATTTCAATAAAACAACACCAATTCCATTTCCTGAGGCATCAAATTCCACAATAAAAGTTTTTGTGTAGTCTGGCATAACTAAGACCTGTGCTTGGCACATTGCCTCTTTAAGATGTTCAAAGGCCTTTGTTGTTTATGAAGTCCAAGAAAATAATGTTAGAGGTGCACCTATTCTCCCATAATTGTTAACAAACTTGCGATAATACCCTATCAACCCAAGAAATCCTCAAATATTCTTTATGGTTGTGGGGATTTTCGATTCCTTAATGGCTTTAATTTTGTTAGGGTCTACCTTAACACCTTCATGAGATACAATATGACCCAAATATTCCACCTCTTGTAATCCAAAGAAACATTTGGAGGTATTTGCATATAATAATTTCTCCTCCAATAGTTTGAGAACCCTGTCAACATGTTGAAGATGATCCTCCCAAGACTTCTTGTAGAAATTTAGTCTATCATCAAAAAATACTAACACAAAAATTCTAGGGAAGGGTTTTAAAATGGAATTTATGAAACCTTGAAATGTGGAAGGTGCATTAGCAAGACCAAAAGGCATGACCAAAAATTCATAATGACTCATGAGTTAGGAATGTTGTTTTTGGAATGTCTTCATTCTTCATTCTAATTTGATAATATCTTGAACGGAGATCCAACTTGGTGAAGTAGATTGCTCCATGTAATTCATCCAACAATTCAATAATGATAGGATTGGGAAATTTATCTTTAATAGTGAGCTTGTTGAACTCCCTATAATCTGGACATATATGCCATGATCCATCCTTCTTGTGCACCAATACTACTGGAGCAGAGAAAGAACTTTGACTAGGTTGAATTATACTTGCCTCTACCATTTCTATAATCAGACGTTCAATTTCACTCTTTTGGGCATAAGGATATTTGTAAGGCCTGATATTTGGAGGAACACTTCTTGGAATCAAATGAATAGCATGATCATGATCACGAATAGGTGGGAGGCCTTTAGAAGTCTCAAACACCTTGGAATGATTGTCCAAGGCTTTTTGAAGATCTATAGAAATAGATGATTTCGATGTTTGAACATGTAGTGAGCATAATTATGAAATTACGCCCCATTTTTCTTTCTTCAGAAGATTTGTCATGCCATTAGAGCTGATTATATTTCCTGGTTTCCTTGCAATAGCCCTTAATTCACCTTCCTTTCCTTCCCAAAATAATTTCAAGAAAAGTTCTTGAAAATTGAAAGCTATCTGATCCCCAAATATTGTAACCATTGGACTCCTACTACAACATCAGTACCACCCATTGGAATGGAAAGCATTGGACTATGCAATACATATTCCCCCATGGTTAGCTTGATATTATGGAACTTTCCATAGAAATTTATAGTTCCTCCATTTTCAACCATCACTTGACACTTTAGTGTTGGATATAGGAAGTAATTCAATTCCTTATCTATCTTAAAATGAATAATATTATGGGTACTACTCGAATCAATCAACTATGTTACCTTTTTCTTCTTGATATATCCTTCTATCTTGAGAGTTTTAGGAGTGGTAATTTCTTATTTCTCAGGGGTTGGTTTGTGGTGTATATCCTCCTCTTTTGATGTTTATTTTTCCTTATCTTCCTCTTCTTTACAATCTATGTAGAATAATTTCTTCTCAGCACACTTACAACCTTTAGCGTATTTGCTACCACAACTGTAACAAATCCCTTTTCCTCTTTTTTCCTCCAATTGTTGTGGTGTCAACCTTGTAGGTTGTGGAAGACGAGGAGCAACAACACTTCCCTCTTTATAGTTGTGAGTGGTAGACTTCTTGGTTGCCATAATTTTTCTTTCAAATTTTCTTGCCACCCTGAATTCCTTCTCCAATGAATCAAGTTCCCAAAGGCGAACCTCATGTTGGATGTTATCTTTTAAAGTACCTCTAAAGACATCAATCCTATGCTCCTCCGGAATATCATTTACCCTAATTTAATTTTTGGAAGCCTTCAATGTGCTTCGTCATTGACCCCTTTTGTTAGGGATTTATCAATCGACTAAAGAAGGTGTTTCTCTTTGTATGTTCATAATATGTTATCATTTCCTCCGTAAATATTAACCAGGTGAAAAGTGGTTTACAAAAACAAAGCCATCTATACCATACAAATTGATTGAGTTCTAAATATAAGGATTCTCTATGTACCTTTTGTGAGGCTTGCACATCTTGTAGATCAAAATATTGCTCCATCTATAGTATACATGTTACCATATTCTTGCCATCAAATTTTATCATATCTATATTTGGAATGGGGTGGTTCTTAAACCCCACATTGGAGTGTCTAAAATCATAATTCAGATTCCTTTTGTCCTTGTCACAATTTTCATGGATTACCTTGTCACCACTAGGAAGCCTTTCCTGCAACAACTTTGTCAAAACTTCCTTCAAACCTTCCATGTCTTCTTTCAAACCATCCATATTAGCTTCCATTCCATCCTTCAAAACTTCCATGTCTACTTTTAAACCATTGATCTCATCTTTGGTTGCTCTTTATGAGAGTGAAATTCATTGCACTTGGTACTATAATTTTGATATATCATGCTACAATTCTTTCTCTTCATGTGTCATAGTAGAGCTTTCTGAGGGCTTAATGGATGTATAATTCTTTTTTTTTGGAGGCATTTTATAACCAAATACTTATATATATGCTTCAATATTCCCTTTGAATCACTTCAAACTTATATTTCAAACAAAATTTAAAAATACACACATTTTTCATGCTTTTTTGTAGCTCGATATTGCAATTGTTGTATCTATGTAATTTTGATTTTCCAAGATTTGAAATTATTTCTTGTTGTAGCCCTATGAATCTTCTTTCCAATGCCACAATTAAGACCAATATTGGATTCTTCAATATATAGTTATGTGAGATATCCCAAGATGACCTAATTATGGAATGGTTCAGTAGAGAGAAGTTGTGTGAGATGTCACGTGTCATTGTTTCAACATTCGACCCTTAAATTTTTACAGAAGAAACTACAGTCCATACAATTTTGGCCAATTTTTACATAATTAAAATCTGATGCCTGAAATGAAAGTTATGAATATTTTCCTTAGGTCACTTGTTTGAGATTGAATTCAGGAGGATGAAAAAACCCTAACTTCATTAGGCCATATCTCAGAAAATATAGTGAACCAAGATCTGAAATTCTGGCACGAATTTCACCAAGATTTCAACTCCACGTGGTTGCAATTTCAGCTTCTAAATCTTTGTATACAAAAATTTATAGCGAAAATTACACAATGACCTTTTTGAAGCAGTAAAAACCTAGAATCCAAAGCTCTAATACCAACTGTTATGCAACCAGCTCAAAAATAAATAGATCAACGAATTAAAAATTATCCTCTTCGAGGGGGAAACCTCCTTTAAATTAAATAAATGAAAAATTCTTGGATTATATAAATGACAAGACCTCCTTCGTATATATAGGAATCTAAGGGTTCACAATCTAATCATAGCCTACATAACAATACTAATGTAAGGGCACAACCATAACAATAGTGGGCTTCTATGGGGCACAAAAATAAAAATTTGGGGGCTACATGGGCACAACAATAACAATAAGGGGGTACACTAGTATTATAGGGCCCTAACATAATCCCATCCCGAGAATGATACTGAAAGGTATAACCTATGCTTCATATTCATTATGACATTAATGATTAATCAATGCAAGATGAAATCATCACGTGCTAATACCAAATTTAAGGATTGTACATTAAATTAATTAATGACAATTATTAGTCATAATGTTTAATTAAATTAATTATGATTTAATAAGTTTAATTTAAAATAACATTCACTTTAATGAACAGATATATATATATATATATATATCTATATATATATATATATATATATATATATATATATATATATATATATATATATATATACATATATATACATATATATACATATATATACATATATATATATGGCTTATGTCAAAAAAACATCAAAATTCCCTTTAAGAACTCAAGGAGAGGCACACAGGTCAATAAGGAGTCCAAGAAGCTTCACATTTCTAGAAGTGTTGTTTGACCACACTTTGAATAGGTAACATGCCGAGGAGGGTTAGGGAAATGGGGCCTTTGTAGTCACCCATGAGGCAACCAAAACCACCTTAAAAAGGAAGATTTCAACTCACCAGAGGGTGGTGGAAAATTTTATCAAGTTAGAGAGGATTCTAGAGACGAATACCCACACAATGTTAGGTCCCTATATTACTGGTGTAGCCCCCATATTGTTATTATTGAGCCTCGTGGAATCCCACTATTTTTATTGTTGTGCCCTTACATTATTATTTTTATGTAGGCCCTAATTATATTTTGATCCTTTAGACTCCTATATATAACAAGGAGGTCTTGTTATTTTAATCATCCAAGATTTTTTCATTTATGTGATGTAAAGGGAGGTTTCACCCTCATAGTGGCTTATTATCTAATTTTTTATCTATCATTTTTTTATTTTTCTGTGTTATTTTGATCTGGGTACATAACATTTGGTATCAAAGTTCTTGATCCCAGGGTTTTGCTGCTCCAAATGGGTCATCATGGTATTTTCACTATTTTTTATTTTTTATTTTATTTTTCCATGAACCTTTAGACCATGAGATTGTTACTACGTGAAGGTGAAATCTTGATGAACATCTGGTTAAAATTTCAAACATTGGCTCGCTATATTTTTAGAGATATGGTCCAAGGAAGTTAGGGTTTTTGTATACTCCATAATTTAGTCTCAAACAGGTGTCCCAAGGAAAATCGTCATAACTTTACCTTCAAGCATCAGATTTGAATTCCATAAATAGTGACTAAAATTGCATGAAATTTATTTTCTTGGGTAGGAGTTTAAGAGTCAAAGGTTTAAACAATGACACATGGCATCCTATACAATTTCTCTCTACTGAACTAGTCCATAATTAAGTCATTGTGGGATATTTGGCATAACTTTATCTTGAAGAATCCAATTGCTGGAATTATGATACATGTGTTGTCCTTAATGGCAACTCACTCACAGGTCATCCCAGATTTGATACAAGGAAACTCACAGTGTAGCAGGTTAATTCAGAGGTAACATGGCCTTGGTACAGAAGAACAGGAAGTTGGAACAAAGGTCTACTGATCAGAATCAAGAAGTTGAAGGAAAAGGATGTTTTCATATAGTTTAAGCTGTATACGTAGGTTCAGCTTGACAAAGAAATGTATACATGTAGGTTCGCGAAGCAAAAAGAGCGTATGCGCATGCATAGACTTTCACAAGAGGAAAAACACGTATGGGTTGGAAAATCAAGGAATTTCAAGAGTAAAGAATACCAAGGGTCAATACCATGGTATTAGCCCACAATATTGAGTGGATTAATGGTTATTTGATCCTGTCCAAGAATACCACAGACTCTAAGTGTTGTTTTGGTCTGAGGTATTGAGGAAGGAGAAAACTATATAAGGAGGAGAAGATCAAAGGGCCACATGTGCAAGTGAAAAGGGTTTCTGAGGAATACTTCTATCTAAAGTATATTTTATGTTGTAGGGGTTATGATTATGATATAATCTAAAATATTCCATGCACCTTGTACACAATGTTGGATCAGGATCATGAGACCTGAAATGAATTATCATTGTATGATCTGATATTGGTTGGGCTAGACCTAATTTCTTATGCGTGTTTTATTCTTTAAATATCATGATCTGGATATGTTTGATGTCTGGAATAGCAATGAAGTCGTAAGTTAATATTTGCAGATCTATACGTTGGTTCACCTTGGGAAAGGTGTGTATACACACAGGTTCTACTCTTCCAAGTAGTGTATGAAAAAGCAAAGCCAGTTGTTCAAAAATGACTGATCTATCTGATCAGTGTTGCTATTTTACTACTATCTATCAATGAAGTCTTCTTAGATCTGAAAGTAAAACTGAATGCATAAGGGGTTTGTGTCTGATTGATTGATTTATTAAGTGAGAAGGGTTATATTTGTTGCTGACTGAATAGATCTCTATAAATTGACAGTATATGTTTAGAATATTACTAGTTAGTATAGATTTGATTTATAAGTTTGTATGATTCAGTAGTTTTGGAGGTATATGCAGGTTTTGTTACAGGAAGCAGCATATACACGTAGGTTGAATTCATTAAAGTAGTGTATACATTATGTTGTATGATTATTGAGGTTACAACTAGTTTTGAATGATGATGTAGGTTTCTGAGTTCAGCACAGTGTTCTGGTGACAATGATCTGACTCTTCAGATTAACTGATTGTTGGTTGATGCAGTTTGAGTTTCTAAGTTTCTGATGGGTCCAACGTGAAGATTTGATCAAATGAGGCCTTCATATTGTATTGTTGTGTACTAGGAGCATCTAGTCTGAAAATTAATGAAACGTGGTCCTTAGAGGAAGAGAGATGTAGGTCGGTGCCTACGTACTAGTAAACATATTGGCTAGTACAAGAGCTAGGGGGTTGTTGCTCCCTTCCAGTAGAAGCTGGAAAACAAGAGAAGGTTGTATCCTTCTGCAAGTGGATGCCTGTGTACTGGTATGAGTCTGCACCAGTACAAGATTGCAAACATATTTTATTTATATTAAAAGAAGACAGAGATGACAGTAGCAAGTGGTTTTTCTCCCGCATTGGATTTCCACTTTAAATCTTGGTGTTCATGTGTGTTGCTTATGTGTGATGGTTTATTATGTTATTACTACACATAGTTATTGTATAATAAGTTATTGATGCACTGATTAAAAATCAACACATGATAAATTGACTATATCATAAAGTCTTTGGGTATACGCTGGTTTCTCTAATCACAGTAGCGTGCACACGCAAGTTCACTTCATTGAAGTAGTGTATATAAATCTGTTTGGGAAATGAAAAATTATTGAATTGTAAATACTGATTCACCCCCCCCTCTCAGTATTATTTCCAACAATTGGTATCAGAGCAGGTCCTTCAAAAGAAGCTTGATTGCTTGAAGGGAGATCTTTCAAGATGAACAATCATGAAGGCATGGGATCTATCAAACCACCAATCTTTAATGGGAATAACTTGGTATATTGGAAAATAAGAACCAGAGCCTATCTTCAATCACTTGGAGCTGATGTTTGGGAAAGTGTGGAAGGAGGATATCAAGTTCCAGCAGTAATACCTACATATACAACAGGTAAGAAGTTATACGAAACCAATGCCAAAGCAATCAATACTTTATTGGGAAAGAATTAGAATTCGTCAAATTCATGCAGTTCAAGATAGCCAAAGAGATATGGGACAAAATCATTCAGAGCTATGAAGGAGACTCCTAGGTAAAACATGTTAAGCTTCAAACTCTTAGAATTCAATATGAAACTCTTAAGATGCATAGTGATGAAAGTATTGCTAGTTACGTTTTAGATGTAGATGAGATTGTTAATTGTATGAAGAATCTGGGTGAAGAGATAAAGGAGGCTACTTTAGTAGAGAAAATTTTGAGATCTTTTTCTTCTAAATTTGAGTCAAAAGTATCTTCCATAGAATAAAAGCAGGATCTTCAATCTATTACTATGGTTCAACTTCATAGAATTCTAACTACCTTTGAAATGAGGAAAGGAGGTCCATCAGATATGAGACAAGCCACTTTCAAAGCTTCGACAAGGGGAAAAGAAAAGGAAGAACATAATGAATCTAGATATGCTTCAAAAGAAGAAGATGGGGTAAACTTCGTCAAGAAGCTTCAAAAAGGTTCTGGAAGATTCAGAGGTAAGCTACCATTCAAATGCTTTGCTTGTGGTAGAGTCAGTCATTATGCTGCCAAGTGTCCTCATAAAGATAAATATGAAAAAAGAAAGGAATATGCAAAAGGCAATAGCAAACAGGTTGTCAATAGAAGAAGTTTCTATATCCATGAAGATAGTGATGGATTATCTAATAGTGATGATGATGAAAATAAAAAAGATTATAAAATACTCATGGCTTATGACAATGATGATTTTTTGGATGCCTTAGAAGAGGAAGACTTTCTTGAAGAAATCACAAAACTCAAAATCTATTTGGAAGAAAATAATATGATCATAGACACGTTGACACAACAACTCACTGAAAGAGAAAAGCACAATGAAAAACTAGAATATGAAGTTGTGGGTTTAAGAAAAGAACTTGAGAAGACAAAATCTCTTAATATTAGATTTTCTAAAGGATCAGAAACTTTAAATGAAATCATCAAAGTTTAGTGTTCCCCTCTTGTAAAGACAAATCTTCGATATTATAAAGAATCATCCCAATCACAAAAGTCGTCAGCCTCCACCACAAGCTATCTTGATGCAGCAAAGACCAGTGAACAATATGTCAATTGTTAGCAAAAGCCTAAAAGTACTCATTAGGTAAATCATGCTCAATTTACTCCAAGGATGAACATCAATAAAAGCATCAACCAAAAGGTAAACAATGCCAAAAGATTCTATGATCACAAAAAAATCTTTAATGGAAAATGCTTTTCATGCCATAACTTTGGGCATAAGGTTGCTCAATGTGTGTCTTACAAAACTATAATTACTAGAGAAGCACAAAATCAATGGAGCGTAATAGGAATCAAGAAAAGTTCCTATAATAACTTCTCTCCTCTTGAAGATGAAATTGAATGTTCGTTTTGTAATAACTTTGGTTAGGAAGAATCTGAATGTAGGAGAAAATTTCGGCCAACACTTCAAAAGGAGTAATCATCATCAAATTCCAAGGTATGAAGAAAGAAGGAAGCTCAATCAAAAAGATGTGGCATAACTTTGTTTGTAGAAGGACAAGAAAATCAGTGGTACATTGACAGTGGATGCTCCAAACACGACAGGTGATAAAGGGAAACTTCATTCATATAATGCTTTGGAAAAATAAAAGAATGTCTCATTTGGAAATGAAACACCAGCTGTCATTAAAGGTAAAGGTTTTGTTTATTTGAAAGAAAAGGTTAAAGATGGAAATGTCATGTATGTAGATGGTTTAAAGAATAACTTGTTGAGTATCAGTCAAATGTGTGATCAAGGAAATGAAGTTGTGTTTCGATCAAACGGATGCATGGTTTGTGATCTTGATACAGGAGAGATCGTAATCAAAGGTACAAGAACTCCAAACAATTTATACATACTCAAAGGATGACAAAAACAATGCTATCTAAGCAAAACAGATGAAAACTAGTTATGGCACAAAAGATTGGGGCATCTAAGATTTTATCAAATAAGAAAAGCATGCAGGATCAAGGCGGTCCATGATCTTCCAGATATTAACATTCTAGAAAATACCATATTCAAACCATGTCAAGTTGGTAAGAAAACTAGAGTTCATTTCAGTGAAAAAGAAGGATCAACAAGTAAGCCTCTTGAACTAATCCATACTGATTTATGTGGCCCAGCAGGGAAAAAGTCACCTCGTGGAGAACAATACTTTATTTTATTCATTGATGATTTTTCTAGAACTAGAAAAGCATAAAGATGAAGCATTTGAAAAGTTCAAAGCCTTCAAAGCCTTAGTTGAAAATGAATCAGATTGAAAAATCAAATGTCTCAGATCTGATCGAGGGGAAGAATTCATATCAGATGAATTCTTAGATTTTTGTGAACAACATGGAATAAAAAGGCAGTTCTTTGTTGCCAGAACTCCTCAACAAAATGGCGTAGTTGAAAGAATGAATAGACCAGTTCAACAAATGGCTCGAGGTATGCTTGATGAATCTGGAACTCCTACCACCTTCTGGGGTGAAGCTGCGTTTACTACCGTGACTATTCTCAAGAAAGGTAATGTTCAAGTAAATAGTGATCAAACTCCATATGAACTTTGGTATGGTAAGCCTCCTACTGTAAAACACTTTAGAGTTTTTGGAAGCAAATGTTTCATTAAAAAGATTGATGACAAACTTGGTAAGTTTGTACCTAGAGAAGACGAAGGAATTCTTCTTGGTTATTAATCCAGAAGAAATGGATACAAATGTTATAATAAAATACTTCATAAAATTGTTGAATGCATTGATGTAGTAATTGATGAAGCATGTAGAAATCTGGAATAGATGAAATAAACAAAGGAATATGACAATGAGGAAGACAGTGAATGCTTCCCCATATCAAATCAAAATGATATAGAGGAAGAAACCAATGAAGCATCAGAAGAAGATACAACAAACAGGCAAAAGACTCCATCCAGGTATGTTCAAAAGAATAATCCAGAATCTCAAATTCTAGGAGAAAAAGGGTATGGAGTACAGACAAGAAGAAATCTTATAGGAACCTCAAGTTATCTAGCATTACTATCCTCCATAGAACCACAGAATGTATATTAAGCTAGAAAAGATGAATGTTGGGTTAAGGCCATGGATGAAGAACTTGACAGAATTGAAAATAATGATACTTGGGAATTAGTTCCTAGACCTCATGATAAAAATGTTATAGGAACAAAATTTATATTTAAAAATAAGTTCAATGAAAATGGAGAGGTTATTAGAAACAAAGAAATACTTGTTTGTAAAGGGTATGCTCAACAAGAAGGTATAGAATTTGAAGAAACTTTTGCACCTATTGTTAGACTTGAAGCCATAATAATGTTCGAAAATTCAAAGTATATCAAATGGATGTACAATCAGCTTTTCTTAATGGGGATTTAGAAGAAGAAGTTTATATTGAGCAACACGAAGGATTCATTCTAGGAAATGATGGAAATCTTGTATGTAAGCTAAAAAAGGCTCTATATGGTTTGAAACAAGCTCTAAGGACCTGGTATTATCATCTTGACAAATATCTACAACAACAAGGCTTCAAAAAAGGTTCTGCAGACATCAACTTATATACAAAGATTGAAAATGATAGGCTGCTAATTATTGTTGTTTATGTTGATGATATCATATTTGGTAGCAATGAAGAATCTATGAGTCAGAAATTTGCTTCGGTTATGCAGCAAGAATTTGAAATGTCCTTACTTGGTGAACTTATTTTCTTGGTCTACAAGTACAACAAACAAAAGATGGTATTTTTCTTTCACAAACTAAATATCTCAAGTAGATTTTGAAGAAGTATGGAATGAAAGATTCTAAACCAGTATGTACTCCAATGGTATCAGGATGCAGTCTCAGTTCTAACAATGAATCACCTGCAGTGAACCAACCAGCATAAAAATCTATGATTGGAAGTCTGCTTTATCTAACAGGTACCAAACTTGATATCATGCATGCAGTAGGAATCGTTGGAAGGTTCCAAGAAAATCCAAAGGAATCACATCTTCAGGCTATAAAAAGAATATTCAAATATCTTCAAGGAACTCAAGACTTTGGTTTATGCTATCCTAAAGATACAGATCTCACTCTTGATGCATATACAGATGCAGATTGGGCAAGAAATGTTGATGATTGAAAAAGCACTAGTGGAGGTGCATTCTATATGGGATCACAGGTAGTGTCTTGGTTTAGCAAGAAACAAAGTTCGATGGCCTTATCTACAGCTGAAGCGAGATATGTGGCTGCTAAATATCGTTGCACACAACTACTCTAGATGATGCAAACATTGCAAGATATTCAAATCACATGTACTCCACCCATCTCCATTCTATGTGATAATACAAGTGCAATAATCTAGTCATGCACTCCAATACCAAGCACATACCCATAAATTACCATTTTCTACTAGAACAAGTGCTTGAACAAAAGGTGAAATTGGAGTATGTTCCCTCCAAAAAACAAGTTGCTGATATATTCACCAAACTTCTTCCCAGAGAAACATTTGAATATCTTAGACAAAAGATGGGAGTAGGTTCTGCATCATCCTATTGTTAAATCCAATTTTTTAGAGGAAGGTTCCTATACGTGGGTTTCATGAAGGATAGTCGCATATATACGTGAGTTTATGTGGCTGAAGAAGTGTATATGGAAAAGTAGTGGGTCAAACTCTGATATGGGTGCTCGGTCTGATATTGATGATTACAATATGCTATTATGCTTTGTTCATTGATTTGTATATGACTGATGAAGATGCCTTGATGAATGATTTTTTGACAATGCATAGGTAGCACAGGTTCAAGGGGAGCATTAGCCTTATCAAACATTCTGCATTGTTGGAATTATGGTTGCTAATTTTAGCTATGATTTCAGATATTCATATCAATTGTTGCATAGGTCATGTAGAGATGTAGGGTGTAATATGTCTCCTTCTATCATAGTCTATTTTTGAATGAGTCCTATTGGACATATGATGTAATTTGTATCTCCACTATGCATGAGAAGGATGATGTAATAATTGCTATTTTAGTCATGTATAAACAATTTGTATATCCCCACTTGGTTGGGTGGATGAGTCAAATTTGGTGTATCCCCATTTGGTTGGGTGATGGATGTATGTATGAGTCATTTGTCTTAGGGAGGTCATACTCTCTTAGTTGAGTTACAGAGTCATGTTATTATTTTGAAACATATCTTTGCAGACTCTCCATGTACTCAGGGGGAGCATGGAAAACATGTGTATCTCAAAGGGGGAGAATATCTTGGTCTGCCCTTTGCCCTTGATGTCAAAGGGGGAGAGTGTTTTGGTGTTGCTTGATATCTCTAACAGTTTCTACATCTTGTAGTAATCAACATCAATATGGTTTCCATCAAGTCCAAAGGGGGAGATTGTTGGCATTATGATATAGGTGTTGTCCTTAATGGCAACTCATTCACAAGTCATCTCAGATATGATAAAAGGCAACTCATTGTGTAAAAGGTCAATTAAGAGGTAATAGGGCATTGGTATAGAAGAACAGGAAGTTGGAACAAAGGACTACTAATTAGAATCAAGAAGTTGAAGGAAAAGGATGTTTTTAGATAGTTTAAGCTGTATACATAGGTTCAGCTTGACAAAGCAGTGTATACACGCAGGTTTTTGGAACAAAAAGAGCGTATATGTATGCATGCACTTTCACAAGACGAAAAGCGTGTATGGGTTGGAAAATCAAGAAAATTCAAGAGTAAAGAATACCAAGGGTCAATACCATGGTATTAGTCCATAATATTGAGCGGAGTAATGGTTATTTGATCCCATCCAAGAATACCACTGGCTCTAAGTGTTGATTTGGTCTGAGGTATTGAGGAAGGCCAAAACTATATAAGGAGGAGAAGATCAAAGCGCCATGTGTGCAAGTGAAAAGGGTTTCTTAGGAATACTTCTATCGAAAGTATAGTTTAGGTTACAGGGGTTATGATTATGATATAATCTGAAATATTTTGTGCACCTTGTATGTAATATTGGATCAAGATCATGAGACCTGAAATGACTTATCATTGTATGATATGATATTGGTTGGGCTAGGTCTAATTTCTTACGCATGTTTTATTCTTTAAATATCATGATCTGGGTATGTTTGAAGTTTGGAATACCAACAAAGTTATAAGTTAACATTTGTAGATCTATATGTTGGTTTGCCTTTGGAAAGGTGCATATACACGCAAGTTCAACTCTTCTAAGTAGTGTATGCAAAAGAAAAGTCTGTTGTTCAGAAATGATTGATCTATCTGATCAATGTTGTTGTTTTACTACTATCTGTCAATGAAGTCTTCTTAGATCTGAAAGTAAAACTGAATGCATAACGAGTTTGTGTCTGATTGATTGATTGATTAAGTGAGAAGGGTTATCTTTGCTACTGACTGATTATATCTATGTAAATTGATAGTAGATGTTCAAAATATTACTAGTTGGTACAAATATGATTCAGAAGTTTTTATGATTCAATAGTTTTGGAGGTATACGTAAGCTTTATTGAAGGAAGTAGTGTATACATGCAGGTTGGGTTCATTAAAGTAGCGTATACATTCCGATGTATGATTCTTGAGGTTGCAGTTGGTTCTGAATGATGATGAAGGTTTCTAGGTTCAGCACAGTGTTTTGGTGATAGTGATCTAACTCTTTAGATTAACTGATTGTTGGTTGATGCAGTTTGAGTTTCTAAGTTTCTGATGGGTCCAGTGTGAAAATTTGATTAAATGAGGCCTTCATATTGTATTGTTGTGTACCAAGAGCATCCAGTCTGAAAATTAATGAAATGTGGTCCCTGGAGGAAGAGAGAAGGTCATAGCCTTCTGTAGGCCGATGCCTACATACTAGTAAGTATATCGGCTAGTACAAGAGCTAGGGGGTTGTTGCTCCCTTCTAGTAGAAGCTCGAAAACTAGAGAAGGTTGTAGCCTTCTAAAGGTGGGTGCCTACGTGCTGGTATGAGTCTGCACCAGTACAAGATTGTAAACAGATTTTATTTATATTAAAAGAAGACAGAGATGACAACAATAGGTGGTTTTTCTCCCGCATTGGGTTTCCACCTTAAATCTTGGTGTTCATGTGTGTTGCTTATGTGTGATGGTTTATTATGTTATTACTGCACATAGTTACTGTATAATAAGTTACTGATGCACTAATTAAAAATAAACACATGATAAATTGACTATTCATAAGGTCTTTGGGTATACGCTGGTATCTCTAATCACAGTAACGTGCACACGCAAGTTCACTTCATTGAAGTAGTGTATATAAATCTGTTTGGGAAATGAAAAATTATTGAATTGTAAATACTGATTCACCCCCCCTCTCAGTATTATTTCCAACACCAATCTTAGTCTAACTTGTGGCATTAGAAAGAAGGCACAAAGAGATACCTTAGAATATACTTTTAGAACTTGGGAGGCCAAAATCATAAAGATACAATAGTTTCAAGGTCAACCATATTGACATGCCCAAAATCAAGCTCTTAAAAGGTGTGTATTTTTAAATTTACGTAATGTTTGTTTGAAAAATTAGTTTGAAGTTATTCAGAAGGGCATATTAAAGCACATATATCATTAATTGGTTACAAAATGCCTCCCAATCAAAAAATTCTACACCCATTAAGCCCTCAAAAATATCTACTATGATACATAAGGAAGAGGAAGATATGCAACATGGTCTATCTAAATTATGGGACCAAGTGCAACAAATTTCGCGCTCACATAGAGAAAACAAAAATGAACTAGAAGCAATGATCAATGTTAATATGGATGACCTAAAATAATAAATAAAAGGTGACATAGAAGGTTTGAAGGAAGGTGTTGAGCCTTTGAATTGTCCTCCTTTTGACAAACCCTTTTCCTTTTTTCGTACATTTTGTTACACATTTTCACTTCATTTATGAATTACAATTCATTCAGGTAATGCAAATGACAATAAAAAGGTAATTATATATTCACACCTCAAAGTATATGTTTTCTTTATGAAAGTGGTTTAAACTATGCTATAACTATCGAAAGATGCACATTCGGCAGCTAACTGGAATTTCTGCAGCCAATTCCTAAGTTTTATAAGTTCGCACATGTTAGAAGACAAATATGACACATTAACAATTTCCAAATGTCCTCCACATGGGCATCCACCTATTGGGAGAAAATAGAAACTCACAAGATGTGTGAATCTTATTTGTCAAACTAAAAGTCAAACATGGCTATGAAATGTTGTTTTCATGTAGAATTTCAAGGAATCAACCTTATCATCAAGTGAGTGTGGAGAATACTAGGTGAGAAAGATACGACAAGCATACTGTTAGCTCATGATATATCAATAAAATATATCTCATGATTCACTCCTTCAGTAGCAAATCATGAGAGCAAATTTCCTACTTCGATTTAAAAACCTAAATGTCAAACTTATCAGTTATTTCTCGACATTAGTTCTTAAGTTTTTATTTCAGAAGACATTATAAAATTATTTTATCTACAAGCAAAAGACATTCATTATTTCAGCTCATATTTTTTTATTACTCGTTGGACAAGAATTTGTTTTCAGTAATACAAGCACTCAATTTCATGGTGCAATTGTGACTCTATTGACAAGACAAATCATGTAACTTGAATTCATAATATCTCGCACTCACCAGGGGACCCCCTTACGGAGTTGTGAGAGATCGTATTTATTTTCATAATTTTGATTCCATTCCTTATAGTTATATTAGCATTTCCTTCAATATAGTTCTTTAAATAGTTTGATGTTTTAGGTGCTCTATTTTCAATTCCATTTTTACTTATTTGCCTTTGGTTCATGAAAAGTTCAAGTGCTTGACAGTAAACAAAAAATCCAAAAAATAATCCTTTATGCTTAGTCTCATATTTATACTTTAGATGCTATGATTATTTATGGTTATGAATGTGCACACCAGTGATATTTGGAGGATTTTTCACTTGAAATCTTATCAACAATTCATTTCTTTTCAATCACTACTTTCTAGAATGGTTTCATTTCCAAGTTTTATAGAATAGTTCTAATTTTGAATTTATAGATAGATTTCCTTTCCAATCCTTTAGAATAAACTTATTTCAAGTTTTCATAGATCAGATATAGAATAAAACCATTTCAAAAGCTTTGTAGCACACACACACACACACACACACACACACACACACACACACACACATATATATATATATATTGCAATTCAATTAGATTAGAATTACTTTCATTGTTCAATAGAATAAATTTTAATTTCTATTCATTAGAGTAGTTTTCAATTCCTTAAGCAACAACATAGTTTACTTTGAATTTGATTTACATTGAAGTTTGAAATGGCATTTTTAGACAAAAGATGTCTATATGCTCAATGAGATCTAGTCTAGATTTGATTTCCATTCATAATTAGTTTAATATTCTTTAAATGAAAATAGATGCCCCAACATATATGGTGCACATACACTTCACAATTTCAGAAACCTTGGTCGATAATTTAATGAAGTAATTTAACCAACAATTAAATTACCTAATATTTTTGGTGTTGTTGCTAGGAAAGTGTACATAGGTGTCTATTTTCATTTAGAATGTCTTTTCATTTAAACAACTCTATTAGAGGGAATGGTAAGATGAGAGGTAAAGGCCTATGTATCACAATTGTGGGGCTCTCTCTAATTTAAAGTTGTCGCAATTGCATTTCATAATAGACGCATTCATTTTTTAGATGCATAATTAATTCAGATTAAATAATTTAGGATGCATGTATAGACAATGAGATTATAGGGGTAGATTTTTAAGTAGAGGACATAGTTCAATACCAACATTTCCAACAACCCTTGGAAGACCACATAGTGCCACACCACCTTCCATTACACACATTCCATCATTTTTAGGTAGAAGAAGACTCCCTACAGTGCATAGGTTTGAAATTCAACCTAGGGACTCACCAACCTCATCTACAAAAATTGTAGTTTAAGGACCTACATACCCAACTCAAGGGGTCATATTTCTTTCCTCAACATGTGAAAAACTCATAGGACAAGAGTTAGAAGTACTGAGTGAGGAAGAAGAAGTAGAAGAGGAAAATATTTATGAATTACCATTGGTAAAGGAACCAGAGGAAGAATAGGTAGAAAACCCTATCATTAACCTTACATTATCTTCGAAGAATCTACAAAGGAAGGTGAAGAAGGATAAGTACATAATGGAGAGGAAAGACCAAGAATTTTTGGGGGAAGAGGTAGAATAGGAGGAGGTGGTAGAGGAGGTCGAGGTGGTAGAGGTGGAAGGGGAGATGAGGGAGATTTTCATGAAGAGGATACCTATTTTAGATACTGATACCACTGCTACCATGAAAAGTATTTCCCCATCTATCCTCCCTAACTTTCATGGGCTTAGAACTGGGGATCCAAAAACATATATTTTTGAGTTTGATGTATTGTGTGGATCAAATGACTGTCTACTTGATACTAAAAAATTGAAATTATTTCCCGATACTATAAAAGTTGGGGCTCTTAAATGGTTCATGGTTTTAGGAACATATTCTATTAGGACATGGGATGATATGAAAATAATATTTCTAGAAAAATTCAAAGATTATTGCATACACTGTGATCTTAAGGATGATTTTTTTAAGATGTCCCAAAAAGAGGATGAAAGCCTCGAAGATTTGATGGAGAGGTTTATCTACAATTTCAAAGGAGTTAAATTGCATAATTTAGAAGAAGACACATCAAAAAATCTCTTGCTAAAATCCATAAGGGACAAATGGATTGATATTTTCAACCTAATGGGTAAAGAATATGTTTCTCAATTTTTGTTGGGAGCGAGATCCCCCAAGGGCAGTTTTGGGGCTCAAAGCCCATGTTTGAGTCAAATTTTGTAATAAAATTGTAAAGACTCTGTATTTTGTGGTCGTTGAGAGTGAAGGTGTCATAAGTCATAAAGGGTTGTCCACCCTTAGTTTTGTAGAGTAAAGTTGGCTGTAAGAAGATCTACCCATGGTCCACGGACCATGAGATTGTATAAAAAGATCTGTGCTCTAAGTAGTTAGAGTAATCAATCATGTAAGAGAGTCATAGCTCTGAAGTAATAAGTCTAATTTTCGGGTCGTAGCATAGGTGGAGGCTCTGCAGCTGAGTGCATAGAGGCCTAGGGTAGAAGTCTGTAGCTGAGTGCGCGGACCCCTACAGCTGTGTGTGCAGGGTGGATATAGTTTGTAATCACTTGGAAGATATCAATAAAGAGAAATATTCTGCAATTTTTGTGTCTTTGTTCTGTTGATGCATCTTGATATGTTATGTATGAATTTCCTTTATTATTCTTATATGATGCATGAATGAATGTAATTACATCGGAAAACTGAACACAATTAAGGATATATATTTATGCGGTGTTAACTATAATTGTTTGATAAGATAAGAAAGTCACCTAGACTAATTTGGGAATCTGCATGGTACATTGCTATAACAACACGAAAGTACCTGGGCCGCCGGTTAGGGCTATGCGAAGGTCGATTATACCCTTAAGAGGAGGTATTGAAGGGTGGAATAAGGGGTTAGTCTGGCAAGCCCTAGAGCTAAGTGACCTATGTGAAGGTAGGGATAGAGGGAATTAACCGACATCACAACCATCCCAAGGTGCGGAAACTTGGTTCCAGCATCCCCCCATACTGCTTCGGGTGAGACTTCGGTCTGGTTTCTATGGGCTGATGCCAAAATGGCCAGTAGTGTAGGGATTTGTTTGGCTATTTAATGCTGAACCTAGGTCAGGCCCCCTCAAGCCAATAAATGATTCCATTTCCGGGACTCAAAATCTACATAAGAGATGTGTGATGTTGTATAATTGGAATCCAACTAAGAAAGAGATCGGAGACTGGTTGGATAGGAAGATCCACGAATTCGTGGCGCAAGAGAATAGAAACCCGCTACTGACAAAGGAACAATGGTTGGATAGATACCTATATACAGAGATCCACGAAATCTTTTTCTGCTCCTTTCTGGTTGAGCTATACGAGTGGATCGTGAAGTTAGCAGACATCCAAGGAAGGTGGAAACTTGACGGTCCTATTGTTTGGACCCTGGAGCTAGTATTGAAATTGGAAGCATCTGAGGACAAGATCACCCACGTTGTCGATCATTGGCTCGATTGTGTCATAGGAGGATTTGTAACTGAATTCGCGATTGACACCTCATTTAGCTACAGCGAGGCGGAGTGGTGCTTCTTCAAAGGACTATGAGGTAAGTATGTGAAATCTTTGAATACCTAGATTAAAATGCTATTGTGAGAAAAATGGGTTATACAACTACCTTGATGTTTGGAGCTACGTGAAGCGGAAAAAATTACAGAAACGAAAGAAAAAAGGGCCCTGAATATAGTCCATTGATTTCACCTCCACGAGGTGACGAAGAAGGGATAGCGCAGGTTTATCCACGAAGTGCTATTAAGTTAATAAGACAAGGATTCCCATGAATACCACCTCCACCCACACCACCTCCAACTTCACCACCATCACCTGCGACTTCACCCGTACCACCCCCACCTCCACCGCAGTTCAGTATGGCAAATGCAGTGAAGTTGCCTTTGTTCAAAGGCTTGGGGAATGAGGACCCAGACCAATTTTGGATCTTGTAAAAGTTGTATGGGAAGCTCAGGGTGTTACAGATGATAACTTGAAGAAGGTGACATTGGTTATCGCGCATTAACCTGGTACATCAAGTACTCTAATGATAACCCGAATGTTGGAGTGGCAGACATCCAGACCGCACTGACAAAATAGTTCAGTAGGCCTAAATTTGAAGCATAGTCTATTGTTAGGTTCAAGGAAATCATGATGCAACCAGGCAAGACACCTTGGGAATTAAATCAGAGTTTGAAGTGTAAAATTTGTGAAGCTAATATGAACTTAACAGACAAACAACATCGCGAGTGGTTTGTGGCCTCGCTATTGCCACACTTAAGGGTTGCACTATCACAATAGAAGATAACAACTCAGGTAGAAGCCTTGGAGATTGCAATGAGACTGTATGAAACACTGATGCCAGATCCAAATCTAGGGGTTCAACAGATCCATGCGCAGTTGAAGAATTTGTGCCTTGAGATGCAAAGTATGAAGCAGGACAGAACGGTTCAACCCTAGGTGCGCGAAGAGGTATGGTGCCTGAAATGCAAGAGTCAGGGACATGAAAAAGACCACTGCCCAGTCTTTGCAAACTACATTGCAGGAGGAGGACCAATGCCTTTAAGGCAAGAAGATCAAGTAGGACCGAGCGTGGGGCCTGCATTATGGTGCACTATATGTCAGGTAGCAGGAAAACATGCCATGGATAACTATCATTTGTTGCAGATGTTTGTAGAGACACCACAACAACTGTTCTGCAACTTTTGTAGGTCAGTAGGGAATGATGAGCGTAATTGTCGAAGTTATGAATTGATGATGGATAGAACTCTCGCCTATAGGGTTCAGGAAGAAATGCGACCCCCTGACCAGAGCGCAGGGATGGCACGGATAGGATTTCAGGGGCGCGGACGAGGCCGAGGCAGACGAGGAACTGGCAGAGGTCAGGGATAGTTGATCTACTACAATTACGGAGGACCAGGTGTCGGCCGGATAAATTGTTCTTGCGGACAAGACTGATCTCCCTAGTATCAAATGATATCTAGCGACAAGTAAAATAAGAAAATCTACATTTCTCTAAATATTGTGATTCATAAATAAAAACCAAGAGGTGTTTTAGACCCTACCTTAAGTCCAACGCTAGTTTGTGGCAGCCACGCTTCGACCGTCCGAATGAGCTTCCTTTTAAGAACCTGCAAACACAAACAAGCACACATCAAATAACACCTACATAGCCAATATAATAAATCATATTCATCATGGTGATCAAGGAATCCATGAAATAAACCATAAGAGACAGCTTATTGAGAAAAATAAACTTGATTGTATTAACTTTAAACAAAGAAGAACTTTACAACCTTGGTGCCTTGATGTTGTACAAGCTCCTCCCAGGGTCCAAGCAAGAATCTCCTCTACTTTTACAAGCTTCACACTCTTCCCAATGAGATCAAAAGGTATGTAATCTCTCCTCTCAAACTCAATTAGGAAGTCTAAATTCCAACATCATTTACCCTAAAAAATATTCAGCTTTCAACCTCCCTAGTAACCAGCTCAATGCCTCATTTTATAGTGCAGAGGAAGGAAGTTACAGGTCCACCTATGAAGGGATAGAGTCCTCCTTCAAAGGGATAAGCTCCTGACATCAAGGGGTTAGCTCCTTTAGTTATGGGCTGCATGAACATCAAAGGAGTGAACTTGCCACCTCAATATTCCCTCTAGAAGCTTCCAGAAATAACCCAAAGTGAGTTTTTAAGAATGTACTTGCACCTTTTTTACTGTTACAGGGGTCCGCACCCATCACACAGAAACAGAGCGGGTAGGTCTGCAGGGGACATGACCAGTGAGTGCGGGACCGCAGGTAATGCTAAGAGAAAGTGTGGAACCAGAGTTTTAGAGATTTTCAAGGACTTTCTCTCATTTTTCAAGGCTTGACATGAAGAGCTGAGGTTTAAGACTTGCATAGGAGGAAAGTATGAGAGGTGATAGACTCAAACTGACTACAGAATGTCATGGTGACAATATTTTGTGTAACACCAGGACATTATGCCGGCGATTGCACTAACACAACACACCCGTCGTGCAAGTATTTCAATCTATTTGATCATGAAATGGAAGACTGTCCTATGGTGATAGCTAGGATACAAGACAAAGGGGCGTTACCGCCTCCGCCAACTCAAAACCTGTAGATGATGAGGTTTGAGCTGCGTGAAGAGGATCCAAACGTGAAAATAGTGCTCCAAAGTGGAATCATAACAGGAGATGACAAGGGAAAACAACCTGAAGATAGTACATGTGTTCACAAAGCTCCGACGAGGGAGGATGAGTTCGATTTGGAGCGTGCATGTGAAACCTTCATGGAAGCGAAGAAGAGCTTCACTGAGGCCTGTTAGCTCTGCTACAACTTCAGTGTTTAAAGGTTAAAATTAGGTTGGAAAATGCTGGTTTTGGGTGCTAAGGAGCTCGTGGCAGTCCATTTTACCCTTTCCCCTTTTCATTTTCCTCATTCCCTTATAACTTCCACTTCCTGCATTTCCTCCTTCTCCATCGTTCTCTTTACCCTCCTTTAACCCTACTACTATCATTTTTCTCTATAGTCTTTTCAAGCCCGCCTAAACCCTCCTGTTCTTGGTTCCTGGGCATTTTTTGTTTAAACGCTGTAATCCCCAAAAACCTGTTTAAACTCTGCATAACTTGCTTTTCTTCTCCCCAGGCGCTTAACTCATGTAATCACACCCATATAACCTTTCGTCATTTGCTTAATCTGCACCGTCAATCGCAGCGATCTAACGATCACCCCTTTTGCCCGCGCAGGTTAAATGTCGTTCACTTCCCCTATCATCTGGTCGTCCATCAGAGATCCGACGATGGACGCTCCTCTCCATCGCGCGACCTGCGCGCTTGTTAACCCGCGGGGGCGGTGGTATTTAGATGCCATGTGTCGTGTTTTGATTGCGTCGCGCGGTGAGTTACAGAAACTGCCCGCCTGTGATAGGCGGTGCGGGGAATACCGCCCACCTCCTGAAACCGTCCTCCCACCCATTAACGACCGTGATTCTTTTGTGTACGATCACCGTCGGATCTGCCACGTCTAGATCTGACAGCGCTCATCGCATCTTCTTTGTCACCTCCCGATAGTTCCTCTCGCGCGATCTCCGCCGTTGATTTTTATGATCCAACGGCTGGGATTATTTCCACTGTTTAACTCGCCTGTCCTCATGATAATTCATGTCAGTTGATCACAGCCATTGATCTCTGCGATCCAATGGCTGAGATTTATCCCTAGCCTACTCTTACTCCCGCCATGAAATCTCATTTCCCTTTGACTGTCTCGAGCTCGCGAAGGAGGGAGAAAGCCATCATCCGGTATCTGCACAGTTAATATCTCAGCAACCACATTAAACAATAGAATGGCCGAAGGACAAAAAAGACAACCTCGAGCAATCAAGAGCATTTATCGGGCATGGAGTTTAATCCATAATTCATTCCAGCTACCAGAGAAGGACATCAGACAATCTAAACAGGTTGATTTGTCCATTAAAGCAGTCAAATTGCAGCAGCGACCCATATCTGAATGTAAATGTGGTTGGTGGTCATTTATTGACTCCTCCACACTTAGCATAGTAGATATATTTGTAAACAAACTCTATATATACCCAGAAACACAATGTAATAGATTAATGAGTGTTGGCTGAGTGTTATTCTGTTGTAAGCTTCAACTTCAGGAGACTGTAACTACTGTGAGACCTGCAGCGTCTGGTCTTTATTTCTAGCTAATGCAAGTTTCTTTTGTTGTTAATTTCTCACTGTCCACTTCTTCTTCTTGTTCCAGGTTGTTCTTGTTATACATTTATTCATGTGTTGTTAATGTTTAGCATTAGAGGGGCTGTCATCCCACCTCTGTGTTAGGATTTAGCATGTATTATTGAATTTGTATGCAGGTTTCTGTTGTTTTAATGCCAGAGAGCTGTCATCCTATCTGTGTATTAGAAAATAGATTTACAGACCTTTTAACTGGTTGCAACCGGCCATCACAGGGTCCTGTGCATCTGCTGGTGTGGTCAGTCTTCTCCATCATCACTTATTCCTCAAACTATGAGTAATTGGTGGTCTAAAGCCTTGTAGTCTGGGGGTATTCACCCATGTCTGGGGTTAAGCACAGTAGAAGTGGTTATCTGGCTTGAATATGCAGCATTTCTTTCATTCATCCACCAATTTTCCAACATTTTTGTTGAGTTTGTAATGTTCCCGAGCATCTCTGATATACAACCTAGGAGAGTTTCTTGGGGTGATAACATTAATTGGCGTCGTTGCTGGGGAGAGGAGAATTGAAGCTCAGCTTCCCTGGGAAAACGACACAGCTTCAAGCTTTGATGATAGACAAGGTTTGAACATAGTTTCTGGTTGTAATCATCTGTCTGGCGACTCCATTGGAGAAAGACCAAGCTTTGGCGACTCCACATTGCAGTTCTGGTGCATTTGGTGAAGCACGTTCAGAGATATCTTCAGAAACCATCAGCTGAACTAGTGCCTGATCCTGAGAAGATCGTTCAGCAGAAGAAAAAATCAAAGCAAGGAGCATCAAGGTTAGGTAAGCCTTAAAGAACGTTTATGTATCTCTGCCAGTGTAGGAATACCTTCAGAGATTCATACAGCTCCTTAGTAATTCATTTCCCTTTTAGACCTCAGTTGAAAGAAACATTCCTTGCTGTCCATCATAGTCCTCTGTTCTGCTATTATTTTCATTGATTCATTCTACTCAGTCCACCAATATCCTTTCATACACCCTAGCCATGGCAAGTCAGCAAGCTCTCACAAAGATAGAACGAATAGTTGCTACTAGGTATGGGCCATTAGTTTTGCCTACCCCTTTGAATGCCATGCCTATAGGAGATTATCAAGAATTTATGCCTAAGTTTACTGGTGTAGAAGGAATAATAGCTGAAGAGCATTTAGAAGCCTTTTATAGCTATGCTGATAACCTGGATATCAATGAAGAGGATGTCTGGATGAGGGTTTTTGTTCAAAGCCTAGATGGGGAAGCTAGAAAATGGTTCAGAAATTTACCCCCTAGGTCTATAGCAGACATTGATGCTCTAGATGATGTATTTTTAAAGCACTAGGGAAATAATAAAGATCTGCTCTTTTATCATGAAGAATTTGGGAACTTGCAGAGAGAAGATGGTGAGCTGTTGTTTGATTTCAACACCAGATTTAATCATATGTACAGCAGAATGCCAGCTAAAGTAAGACCTACCCCTGCTTCTGCCATGCTCACATATGCTAATTCCTTTGATTCTCAGTTCTACCTGCTATTAAGAGAAATAAAGTCTGCTTCTTTGGCTGATATGCAAGTTGTAGCCTTTGAAGTAGAAGCAAATATCATTGCTGCAGAAAGACTTGAACGTGATGCTGAAAGGAGAAGATAGGGAGGTGAATCCTTTTCATCCTATGATTCTGAAATAGATGAATTAGCTAGGATGATTGAGTTTTTGATCTCTGAAGTTTCCAAATTAAAGGCTGAGTATCATTTTGAAGAAGCAGGAGCTCCTTGTTCCATTTCTCTTCCAGCTTCAAATACATATAAAGGAGCACAGGAACATTTGCAGGTTTTGCAAAGAAATAAAGTTGCAAATGAAGATAAAGGGGTCAAGACCCTTTTACAGAATATAGTCATGGAAGAAGAGTTGTTTGAAGAAGAGGAGGAGGTCCTTGTTTTGGAAGGTTCTCCTTTCCTAACAAGGGCTGCTTATCAAGAAGCATTATCAAGAGGCACTGCTTGTCAATTTGTTGTGCCTGCAGAACAACAAGCTTTTCAGTAGCAGCAATCAGCAGAAGGCACCTTCATCCTCCAAGAATTTGAGCTTGAAGCCTGCTCATCTTCACATGGCTATGCAAATCTGAAAATTAGCCAGCCTGCTATCATCCCCAGTCCAGTGATAGAGAAGGGAGAAGAAAGCTCCCCATCATCTTTTGTCCCTTTGTCTGCTCAAATAATAACCCCTCATAGTTGCCCCTTGAACACTGAAGTAGGAAATTTCTCCATTCTCAAGGCTGAGACTGATCACCTCAGTTTTGATTTTCTGAAACTTGCTTAGGTGGCCTCCACACAGCTTGAAAGGGCAGCTTGCTTGATGACAGAGGAAGAAAATGTACAGTATTGGAACCCCTCCTTGGATGAGGATTTTTCAAAGAAAAAGTCAGGAGCAGATAATGTTTCTGTGTCCCCTACACATGAGCATATTGGTACACTATTTATATTTATTGTGTAGGCCAAAGAAGACACAGATAAGTACACAACAATGGTGATTATAAAGCAGGTGTACAAAGGCTCCTGTGAAGAGCATCCAAGGAGGAAAATATACAGAGGGGAAATGAAGTTTGATCAATATCTACCTCTTAAGCTCAAAAGTCCTAAATTATTTGAGGTAGATGATCAAATCAATCCTGTTTTATTGATCTATGATGAACCAGTTGACAGTAGGAGAAACAATTTTGATGGCCCAAAAAGTGGGAAATTTTTGAAGTTTAAGTTTTCAGGTCTTAATGATTGTAAGCAGTTTCTTTTACAGGTTTTAGTGCAGACTTAATTTGACTCCATGCCTAATGGATACTAGGCATAATGTTTTTAAAGCTGAGTTTTGTATGAAGGCATTGGTCTACAGGTTCTTGAGACCTCAGAGGGAGGATCTCATCCCCAGAAGGAGCCAATGTTAGCTCTGCTACAACTTCAGTGTTTAAAGGTTAAAATCAGGTTGGACAATGTTGGTTTTGGGTGCTAAGGAGCTCGTGGTAGTCCATTTTACCCTTTCCCCTTTTCATTTGCCTCATTCCCTTATAACTTCCGCTTCCTGCATTTCCTCCTTCTCCATCATTCTCTTTACCCTCCTTTAACCCTATTACTATCATTTTTCTCTATAGTCTTTTCAAGCCCGCCTAAACCCTCCTTTTCTTGGTTCCCGGGCGTTTTTTGTTTAAACACTGTAATCCTCGAAAACCTATTTAGACTCTGCATAACTCGCTTTTCTTCTCCCCGGGTTCTTAACTCATGTAATCACGCCCATATAAACTTTCGTTGTTTGCTTAATCTGCACCGTCGATCGCCCGCGATCTAACGGTGACCCCTTTTGCCCACACAGGTTAAACATCGTTCACTTCCCCTGTCATCTGGTCGTCCATCAGAGATCCGACGATGGATGCTCCTCCCCATCGCATGACCTGCGCACTTGTTAACCCGCGGGGGCGGTGGTATTTATATGCCACGCGTTGTGTTTTGATTGCGTCGGATGGTGAGTTACTGAAACTGCCCACCTACGATAGGCAGTGCGGGGAATACCGTCCGCCTCCCAAAATCGTCCTCCCACCCATTAACAACCGTGATTCTTCTACCTGTGATCACTGTTGGATCTACCACGTCGAGATCCGATGGCCCTCATCGCATCTTCTTTGTCACCTCCCAATAGTTCCTCCCGCGCGATCTCCACCGCTGATTTTTATGATCCAATGGCTGGGATTATTTCCGCTGTTTAGCTCGCCTGTCCTCCCGATAATCCATGTCAGTTGATCGTAGTCATTGATCTCTGCGATCCAATGGCTGAGATTTATCCCCGGCCTGCTCTTACTCCCGCCATGAAATCTCATTTCCCTTTGACTGTCTCGAGCTCGCGAAGGAGGGAGAAAGCCATCATCCGGTATTTGCATAGTTAATATCTTAGCAACCACATTAAACAACAGAATGGCCGAAGGACAAACAGGACAACCTCGAGCAGTCAAGAGCATTTATCGGGCATGGAGTTTAATCCATAATTCATTCCAGCTGCCAGAGAAGGACATCAGACAATCTAAACAGGCTGATTTGTCCATTAAAGTAGTCAAATTGTAGCAGCGACCCATATCTGAATGTAAATGTGGTTGGTGGTCATTTATTGACTCCTACACGCTTAGCATAACAGAGATATTTTGTAAACAAACTCTATATATACCCAGAAACACAATGTAATAGATTGATGAGTGTTGGATGAGTGTTATTCTGTTGTAAGCTTCAACTTCAGGAGACTGTAACTACTGTGAGACCTGCAGCATCTGGTCTTTATTTCCAGCTAATGCAATCTTCTTTTGCTATTAATTGCTCACTGTCCACTTCTTCTTCTTGTTCCAGGTTGTGCCTTTTATACATTTATTCATGTGCTGTTAATGTTTAGCATTAGAGGGGTTGTCATCCCACCTCCGTGTTAGGATTTAGCATGTATTATTGAATTTGTATGCAGGTTTCTATTGTTTTAATGCCAGAGAGCTGTCATCCTGTCTATGTATTAGAAAACAAATTTACAAACCTTTTAACTGGTTGTAGCTGGCCATCACAGGGTCCTGTGCATCTGCTGGTGTGGTCAGTCTTCTCCATCATCACTTATTCCTCAAACTGTGAGTAATTGGTGGTCTAAAGCCTTGTAGTCTGGGGGTATTCACCCATGTCAGGGGTTAAGCACAGTAGAAGTGGTTACCTGGCTTGAATATACAACATTTCTTTCATTCATCCACCAATTTTCCAACATTTTTGTTGAGTTTTTAATGTTCTCGAGCATCTCTGATATACAACCCTGGAGATTTTCTTGGGGTGATAACAAGGCCTCCACCTCAGGGAGCAAGGATAAGCATGATTAAGAGATGGACCCTTCTATTCTTACAACTTTCCTGGAGACCTGCATGAAGCTACTGCGTGATAGCAAGGCTGTGAAGGGGCTGCAAAAGCTCATAAATAGATGTGCCAGAAACACTCCTGTTGAGTCGCGCGTAGTATGAAAGATTGGCAGGCATAAAACAAGGACGGGACAGGAGATGAGACTGACTGCGCAGATAGGAGAGTATGAAATGGATGAGGTTATTTTGGGCCTGGGGTCATATGCGAACGTCCTACCAAAACAGACTTGGGAACGAATGGGGAGACCCGTGCTGCAATGGTCTCTGATTCAACTAAGGATGGTGAATCAGTAGAAGATCATCCCCATGGGGCAGTTGTAGGGGGTGACTGTGGATATTGAAGATGCGAGCGTGCTGGCTGACTTTGAAGTAATAGAGATAATGGATGATAGCAACCCCTATCTTACACTCCTTGGAATTGATTGGACTACTAAAATGGACGGGGTAATCAACCTAAAGAAGTGAAATATGATATTTGAGAAGAAATCGCTATGCGTAATAGTACCCCTAGATCTTGCTAAAGGATCGTGCTATACTGAACTAGTCCGCGATTATGAGAGTGATGATGATCTAGACTGTATCTATAAGATAACTGTGCGAGACCAAGGTTGGGTGAATCCCATCGTGGATGGATGAATTACATGGAATCGTGAGAGTTCCTGCACCTCGGACTTCGATGAAGAGTTAGAACGCTGGCATAATTGGTTACATGAAGTGACTACACTGAACTGCAACATGATGACCCATTCGTTGCACTGTGTGTCCTCATAGGTAAGAAATTTTCCTACTTATGATAGATTAAATGATGTAGATATATTTTTAGATGCATTTGAAAGGGAGGTACCAAAAAAGCAGTGCTTCCAGGTGTTGGACTGGGCATTGCACGCTACACCTGCATGATGGTGGGGTACGCATAAGGGAAGCTTTGATGATTGGTGCAAATGTAGGAGGATGATGAGAACACGATTTGGGAAGCCGAACATGCGAATGACAGACAAGTGTGATGGGCAGGATGATACTCGCACGCATCTAGCCAAATGGGCCCAGGCTTATGGAGAGAAACCCCAACTTGAATGGGTGCACTTGTTTTGTCACACCCTGGATGTTGTCTCGATGAATTGGTACGTAGAAACAGAGCTTTGCCATGGTATAGGTGAATGGGATATTCTTTGCGAAGGATTCATAATGACATTGAGTTTTGAAGATGGGCTTGACTGTATTGATGAGGTGCTACAAGAAGTAAAAGCAACAATCTTTAGGACACCGCAGGATCCTTTAGACCTGATTCAGCCTGAGTGGGATACTCAACTGAGTCACACGCTAGAATGCTACAATGTAACCGCTGAAGAAGAGGATGAGGATCCATGAAATATTAACATCCAGGAAACAAAGGGTCGCCCCGAGGTTGAAGGTCCGCAGGTTGAGAATCCTGATATAACTGCGTCGCTAAAAACGAAACAAGTAAACGTCGGTACGGAGGCAAAACCCAAATTTTCTAAGATTGGAGATCACTGGGATGACGCGATGGTGGATAAGGTCGCTAAATTACTCCATGAATACCAAGACTTATTCCCTACCAAGTTTATAGATTTAAAGGGGATAATCGAGGACTTGGGTGTTATGAAGATCACGCTGAAACCTGACGCAAATTTAGTTAAACAAAGACCTTACTGTCTCAATTCAAAGTGTAAGGAGAAGGTCCGATTAGAGCTAGACAAGATGCTCGTGGCAGGCTTCATTGAGCCTATGGAATAATCTGACTGGGTAAGCCCTATGGTGGTACAAGAGAAGAAGCAGAAGGATTAAATAAGGATATGCGTGGATCTCAGAAAGCTAGTGACGCTTGTGTACATGAACCTTTCCTGACTTCCTTCACTGATGAAGTGTTGGACAATGTAGGTGGCCAGGAAGCATATTCCTTCACTAATGGGTTCTCTGGGTACCACCAAATCAAAATCAAGCTGGAGGATAGGAGAAAAACAACCTTCGCGGCTGAATGGGGATGTTTTTAGTACACTGTAATGCCATTTGGATTGAAGAATGTGCCTGCAATATTCTCGCGCGTAGTCGTTGCTGTGTTCAAGGAATTTATTCATAAGTTCCTGGAGGTATATTTTGATGACTAGACTGTGTTTGGCCTGGTAAAACGCCATGTAGCAAGCTTGTGCCTGATGCTGGATACTTGTCGAAGATACCAGATCGTGCTCATTCTAAAGAAGTGTCTGTTTTTTGTTCCTTTTGGGACCCTGTTGGGTCATGTGGTTTGTAGATAGGGATTGATGGTAGATCCCGCGAAGATCGTGGTGATATTGAACTTGGAAGCACCAAGGAGTGTGAAGCAGCTGCGCGCTACCTTAGGACACATGGGATATTACAGAAAGTTTATCAAAGGCTATGCCCAGATCACTGCGCCTATGGAGAAATTGTTGAAGAAGGATATTACATTCTGCTGGAACGAGGATTGTAAGAAGAGCTTGGATGTATTGAAAGAAAAGATGGTCATCGCACTGATTCTAGTCTTCTAGGATTGGAAGAAGGAGTTTCATGTACATGTTGACGTGTCATGTATAGCACTGGGAGCAGTGCTGACACAAGCTGGCGGGGGAGACTTGGACCAACCTATTGCATTTGCAAGTAGAAGGTTATCCAAGGTGGAGAAGAACTATTCCACGACTGAGTGTGAAGGGTTAGCCATGGTGTATGTGCTCCAGAAGTTTAGGCACTACTTGTTGGGTGGCCATTTTAAAATGTATACAGATCACTCCATGCTGAAATACCTGGTCAATAAGCCTGTGTAGGGGGGGAGAATCTGCAGGTGGTTGTTATTGTTCCAAGAATATGATTTTGAGGTTATTGTGAAGCCTGGATGACTACATGTAGGACTATACTATCTGTCACGCATTGAAATAGGGGAAGAGCCCACTAATTTGGAGGAAGGATTTCCTGACATGCAGCTATTTGCAGTGTGCATCGCAGATGGTCATTTTGAAGATATAATACAATTCCTAATAACAGGAACTCCCTCGGAAGGATACACTATCCAGAAGAAGAAGGAACTAGTGGTACGCGAGGCATTTTTCTCTATCATAGCTGGGCATCTATACAAAATGGGGTTTGATGAGATATCGTGACGATACGTACCTGAGTTTGAAAGATGAAGCATCCTCGTGGACGCTCATGGGGGCATCGCGGGAGGACATTAGGCAAGAAGAGAAACTATACAAACGATTCTACGCATAGGGTTGCGATGGCCAACTCTCCATCAGGACTCAAAAGCATATTGCAAGGCGTGTGATGTGTGTTAAAGGACTCACAGGAAATCGCGGAGGGATGAGATGCCTTGGAATCCACAGATGACGTTGCAACCCTTTGAGAAATGGGCGATAGATTTTGTGGGACCCTTTCAGCCCCAAGGAAAGATGGGAGCAAGGTACATTATCACTATGATGGAGTTGTTATCACCCCAAGAAACTCTCCTAGGTTGTATATCAGAGATGCTCGGGAACATTACAAACTCAACAAAAATGTTGGAAAATGGTGGATGAATGAAAGAAATGCTGCATATTCAAGCCAGATAACCACTTCTACTATGCTTAACCTCAGACATGGGTGAACACCCCCAGACTACAAGGCTTTAGACCACCAATTACTCACAGTTTAAGGAAAATGTGATGATGGAGAATATTGATCACACCAGCAGATGCATAGGACCCTATGATGGCCAATTGCAACCAGTTAAAAGGTCTATAAATCTGTTTCCTAATACACAGATAGGATGACAGCTCTCTGGCATTAAAATAACAAAAACCTGCATACAAATTCAATGATACATGCTAGATTCAAACACAGAGGTGGGATGACAGCCCCTCTAATGCTAAACATCTATAGCACATGAATAAATGCATAACAGGCACAGCCTGGAACAAAGAAGAAGAAGTGGAAAGTGAGCAATTAACAACAAAAGAAGCTTGCATTAGCTGAAAATGAAGACCAGACGCTACAGGTATCACAGTAGTTACAGTCTCCAGAAGTTGAAGCTTACAACAAAATAACATTCATCAACCCTATTACATTCTGTCTTCTAGATATATATAGAAATTGATTACAAAAACACTCTGCTGTGTTATACGAGGAAGGATAATAATGGGCCAACAACCATATTAACTCTTTGGAATGGTCCTCTGCCATGATCTGCTGCTTTAATGGACAAATCGACCTTTCTCTGGTGTTCTGCAGTCCTTCTCTGAGCGGGTGGAGTGAATAATGGATGAAATTCCATGCCTGATAAATGCTCGTCACTGCTCGAGGTCGTCCTTTTTCCTTCTCGACCATGTTGCTGGTTAATTGCAGTTGTTGAAACTTTATTATGCAGGGTACAGGTAGCTGGTGGCTTCATCCTTTGGGAGCTCAAGACAAGCTATGAACAGAGACAGAATAGCAGAGACATGACTGTGACGAGGAAAAGGCTTGGCTGTTGGATTGCGTGAATCAACGACGAGGATCTATAGGAGGGGAAAATCTGGCGGAAGCGGGTCAAATCGGTGTGGGCCGTAAAATCGTAAGGATGAACGGCTGGGATCAATTGACAGGGAGTATCGGGAGGACACGTAGACGGAGCAACGAGGGCCGTCGGATCTGGACGCGGCAGATCCAATGGTGATCGGGAGCGGAAGTCGCATGGAGGTTAACGACCGGGGGACAGGCGGTTTCGGGCGGCAGGTGGTTTCCCCACACCGCCTACCGGGGCTCGGTGGTATCCATATGCAACGGCGCGATCTGGTAATATTGCGACACGTGGCAGCCAAAAACCACCACCCCCGCAGGTTAACGGGTGGGCAGGTCGCGCGATTGGGGCTTGCGACTACCGTTCGATGGCGCGACAGACGGTCGGATGGCAAGGAAAGTGCACGTGGTTTAACGTGCGGGAAAAGGGACGAAGACCGTTGGATCGTGGTGATCAACGACTGTGGTAGAAGGAAGCTATATGGGTGGGGTCTCGTGGGTTAAGCACCTGAGAACAAAGAAAAACGGGTTTAAGGGGAAAAAATGGATTCACACTGAGTTTCGAAAGAAAACGGGGAAAAATGAGGAAAGAAAAAGTTTTGTAGGAGACTGGAGGAAAGCGGGGAATGAAGATTTTTATAGAAGAAACAGAGACAGTGGAGGTTAAGAGGATGTGAGGAAACCGAAGAAGAAAGAGGAGAAATGACTATTGCATGCTCCCCTTTAGCATAACACAGCATGGCAAAGCTTTCTTTGACCCTCCATTATTCAGATTTGTACAGAGCTAAGACTGGCTCCTTCTGGGGATGAGATCCTCCCTGTGAGGTCTCAAGAACTGCAGACCAATGCCTTTATACAAAACCAGCTTTAAAAACATTTGCCTAGTATCCATTGGGCATGGAGTCAAATCAAGTCTACTCTAAAACTTGAAAAAGAAAATGCTTACAATCATTAAGGCCTGAAAACTTAAAACTTCAAAAATTGCCCATTTGCTGGGCCACCAAAATTGTTTCTCCTGCTCCTGACCGGTTCATCATATATCAGCAGGACTAGATTTATTTGATCATCTACCTCAAACAGTTTAGGAAATTTGAGCTTGATAGGTAGATATGGATCAACATTCATCCCCTTTTTGTGTGCTTTCCTCCTTGGATGTTCTTCATGGGAGCCTTTGTACACTTGCTGGATAACCATGAATGTTGTGTATTTATTTGTGTCATCTGTGGTTTGCATAACTAATATGAATAATGAACCATCAATTTCTTGTGCAGGGGACACAGAGACATCATCTGCTCCTGAATCTTTGTTTAAACAATCTTGATCCAAGTAGGAGTCCCACAACTGTACACCCTCTTCCTCTGTCATCTGATAAGCTGCCCTTTTATTCTGTGTGGGGGCCATCTAAGCAGGTTTAAGAAAATCAAAACTGAGGTGATCAGTCTCAGCCTTAAGAGTAGAGCTATTTCCTGCCTCAGTGTTCAAGGGGCAACTTTGAGGGATTGTCTTTTGAGCAGGCAGAGGAACAAAAGATGATGGGGATCTTCATTCTCCCTTATTGATCACTGGACTGGGGACCAAAGAAGGCTAGAAAATTTGCAGATCTTCATAGCCATGTGAAGATGAGCTAGCATCGAGCACAGATTCTTGGAGGATGAAGGTGCCTTCTGCTGATTGCTGCTGCTGATCAGCTTGTTGTTCTGCAACTACAACAAACTCACGAGCAGTACCTCTAGATAATTCTTCTTCATATGCAGCTTTGGTTAAGAAAGGAGCACCTTCCAAACCATGGACCTCCTCCTCTTCAAACAACTCTTCTTTCATGACTATTTTCTGAAAAAAGGTTTTTACCCTTTGATCTGCATTTGTATCTTGATTTCTCTGCAAAATCTGCAATTTCTCATGTGCTCCTCTATATGGATTTGGCTTTGGAAGAGTAAAGGAACAAGGAGCTCCTGCCTCCTTAGAATATTGCTTAGCTTTTAGTTTGGAAACTTTAGAGGCCAAGAACTCAATCATCCTAGCTAATTCATCGATCTTAGGATCTGAGGATGATGAGGACTCTCCTCCCTGACTTCTCCTTTCAGCATCTCCTTCGAGTCTCTCTGCAGCCAGAATGTTCGATTCAACTTCAAAAGCTGCATCTTGCATATTAGCTAGAGAAGCACATCTCCTTTCTCTTAACAGCAGGTAGAACTGAGAATCGAAGGCATTGGCATAAGTAATCATAACAGAAGTAGGGGTAGGTCTTACTTCAGCTGGCATTCTGCTATACATATGATTGAATCTGATGTTGAAATCAGACAACAGCTCACCATCTTCTCTTTGCAAGTTCCCAAATTCAGTATGATAAAAGAGCAGATCTTTATTATTCCCCTAGTGCTTTAGGAACACATCATATAGGGTCTCAATGTCTGCAATAGACCTAGTGGGTAATTCTCTAAACCATTTTATAGCTTCCCCATCTAAGCTTTGAACAAAACCCCTCATCCAGACATCCTCTTCATTGATATCTAGGTTATCAGCATAGCTGTAAAAGGACTCTAAATGATCTTCAGCTGTTACTCCTTCTGCACCAGTAAACTTTGGCATAAATTCTTGATAATCACCTGCAGGCATGGCATTCAAAGGGGTAGGCAAGACTAAGGGTCCATACCTAGCAGCAACTATTCTTTCTATCTTTGTGAGGGCTTGCTGGCCTGCCATGACTGAGGTATACGAAAGGGATACTGGTGGACTGAGTGGAATGAATCAATGAAAAGAATGACAGAAACAGAGGAATATGATGGATAGCATGGATGCTTCTTTCTACTGAGGTCCAAAAGGGAAATGAATGACTAAGGAGCTGTATGAATCTCTGAAGGTATTTCTACACTAGCAGAGATACATAAAAATTCCAAGGCTTACCTGATTCTGATGCTCCTTACTACAATATTTTCTTCTACTGAACAATCTTCTCAGGGTCAGGCACTGATTCAGCTAATGGTTTCTAAGGATTTCTCTGAGCATACCTCACTAGCTGCATTAGAACTGCAATGTGGAGTCGCCAAAGGTTGGTCTTCCTCCAATGGAGTCGCCAGATAGATGATTACAACCAAATTATGTGCCCAGACCTTGTCTATCATCAAAATCTGGAACTGTGTCATTCTCCCAGGGAAGCTGAGCTTCGATTCTCCTCTCCCCAGCAACGATGCCAAATAATGTTATCACTCCAAGAAACTCTCCTAGGTTGTATATCAGAGATGCTCAGGAACATTACAAACTCAACAAAAATGTTGGAAAATGGTGGATGAATGAAAGAAATGCTGCATATTCAAGCCAGATAACCACTTCTACTATGCTTAACCCCAGACATGGGTGAACACCCCCAGACTACAAGGCTTTAGACCACCAATTACTCATAGTTTAAGGAAAATGTGATGATGGAGAATACTGATCACACCAACAGATGCACAGGACCCTGTGATGGCCAGCTACAACCAATTAAAAGGTCTGTAAATATGTTTCCTAATACACAGACAGGATGAAAACTCTCTGGCATTAAAATAACAGAAACCTGCATACAAATTCAATGATACATGCTAGATTCAAACACAGAGGTGGGATGACAGCCCCTCTAATGCTAAACATCTACAACACATGAATAAATGCATAACAGGCACAACCTGGAACAAAGAAGAAGAAGTGGAAAGTGAGCAATTAACAGCAAAAGAAGCTTGCATTAGCTGAAAATAAAGACCAGACTCTATAGGTATCACAGTAGTTACAGTCTCCAAAAGTTGAAGCTTACAACAAAATAACATTCATCAACCCTATTACATTCTGTCTTCTAGATATATATAGAAATTGATTACAAAAACACTCTACTGTGTTATACGAGGAAGGATAATAATGGGCCAACAACCATATTAACTCTTTGGAATGGTCCTCTGCCATGATCTGCTGCTTTATTGGACAAATCGACCTTTTTTTGGTGTTCTGCAGTCCTTCTCTTAGCGGGTGGAGTGAATAATGGATGAAATTCCATGCATGATAAATGCTCGTCACTACTCGAGGTCGTCCTTTTTCCTTCTTGACCATGTTGCTGGTTAATTGCAGTTGTTGAAACTTTATTATGCAGGGTACAAGTAGTTGGTGGCTTCGTCCTTCGGGAGCTCAAGAAAAGCTATGAACAGAGACAGAATAGCAGAGACATGACTGTGACGGGGAAAAGGCTCGGTTGTTGGATTGTGTGAATCAACGACGAGGATCTATCAGAGGGGAAAATTTGGCGGAAGCGGGTCAAATCGGTGTGGACCATCAGATTGCAAGGATGAACGGATGCGATCAATTGACAAGGAGTATCGGGAGGACACATAGACGGAGCAACGAGGGCCATCGGATTTGGACGCGGCAGATCCGACGGTGATCAGGAGCGGAAGTTGCGCGGAGGTTAACGGCCGGGGGACAGGCGATTTCGGGCGGCAGGTGGTTTTCCAAGCATCGCCTATCGGGGCTCATCAGTATCGGTATGCAATGGAGCGATTCGGTAATATTGTGACACGTGGCAGCCAAAAACCACCGCCCCCGCAGGTTAATGGGCGAGCAGGTCGCGCGATCGGGGCTTGCGACTATCATCCGATGGCGCAACGGACGGTTGGATGGCAAGGAAAGTGCACGCGGTTTAACGTGTGGGAAAAGGGATGAAGATCGTTGGATCACGGCGATGAATGGCTATGGTAGAAGGAAGCTATATGGGCAGTGTTTCGTGGGTTAAGCGCCTAGGAACAAAGAAAATTGGGTTTAAGGGGAAAAAATGGATTCACACTGAGTTTCGAAAGAAAACAGGGAAAAACGGGGAAAGAAAAAGTTTTGTAGGAGACTGGAGGAAAGTGGGGAATGAAGATTTTTATACAAGAAACATAGATAGCAGAGGTTAAGAGGATGTGAGGAAACCAAAGGATAAAGAGGAGAAATGACTGTTGCATGCTCCCATTTAGCATAATACAGCATGGCAAAGCTGTCTTTGACCCTCCATTATTCAGATTTGTAGCAGAGCTAACAGGAGTATTTGAGTAATTGGGTGGAGGCACATCCTGTGAAGGATTGCACATGTGTGACCGTTGCAAAGTTCCTCTTTGAGCACGTACTGACGCAATTCTGTTGTCCAAATATCTTGGTGAGTGATCATGGTACAAACTTTCTGAATGAGACAATCAACACGCTGATGGAGGAATTTTAGGTATACCACCAGAAGGGCACATCTTATCACCCGCAGGCTCACTGGACAGTGGAAGCATTCAACAAAGTTCTCAAAAACGCGCTGACCAAGGTTTGTAATGCTTGGTGAAGTGATTGGGACCTACACATACCTGCAGTACTATGGGCTTATCAAACGACATGCAATGAGTTGACTGGAAAAACCCCCTTTAGGCTTGTCTATGGTGTTGAAGCGGTAATGCCTATGGAATATATTGTGCCTAGTCTGCACATAGCACTGCTCACAAGTATGACGGATCACAGAGCCCTGGAGGAAAGGCTCACGCAGCTGGATGAGCTCGAGGTAGAGATATTTCTAGCTGGATTTCACCAATAGGTCCAAAAGCAACACGAAAAGGCATGGCATGATCGACACACTAAGCTGCACACCTTTAAGGTAAATGACCTGGTTTTGTTATATGACAGTAAGTTTGATAAATTTCCAGGAAAATTCAGAATGCACTGGTTAAGGCTCTATGTCATTAAGGAAATTACCGATGGAGGAGAAATATAGCTTGTCAAATTGAATGGAGAACCCTTCCCAGGAAAGGTGAATGGCAGTCGCTTGAAGACATACACCGGCGGTCCGGCCATGTGCCTAGATGATGGTAGCACAGTCTTAGCATTCCAGGCAGTTGAAAGGAGGCACAGGACTATAAACTACACTACCTAGGTTGGGGAGCTGTGCGATTGGAGGATGGTGCAAAGCAAGGACGTGTCATAGGGTCCGTGACAACGTAGAGGGAGCTGTGATACCCAGGGAGAAATCGCATAGGTTAGCCGGAAAGTGACGGTTAAAGTCACTATTCATGATTTGACAGTTGAAATGAGGCCAAATGGAGCAGGCAACCAGCATTCAAAATGAAATTTATGGCTCAGATCCTTGAAAATATGCAGCCAATTTGGCATTAATGAACCAAATTTGGGGGGAATGGTTAGATTTGAATTCAAAATTCCCTATAAATTACAAGTGGTTGTCCATCGAAAAACACTTGGCATTTTGAGAATTGAGTTGTTGAGCTCTCAAGAACCCATGAACTGAGAATTCTTCGAGGCTTTCAAAGAGACTCACGCATTTGCAAACTTGCCAGAGACGTTGCGAGCACTGTTAGAAAGCATTATGTTGGCACCCATAGGCTGTCGGCACTTTAGAGGCTGCTGATATGCTACGCACAAAGGCTTCCAGTGTAATAGTGCTACTAGATGGAGCATTGGCCACAGATAATGAGGCTAACAGGCCCAGTGTCAGTGCCCTAAAGGGAGTAGGGTTGAACCTGGTAGCTCTCCCACGTGAATCACTCCACCTCTTACAGGATGGAGTAATTGCAGAACTGAGGGCCTGAGAGGACCCCACCCTCCAGGTGATCAGTGAACAATGGATCAACAACGAGCAGATGGCCCTACAGAGAAATCCTTCCATCACTACTGAGACTGAGGGGACCAATAAGAGAAAGTGGATTATGTAGGTTGTCGAGGAGGCATGCCGAATGGTCACAGAGTCGGCCATTCTGGAGGAGGTGCTAGTTGAGGTACGCATCCGCAAGTTGGCCACAAGGGTGCGCGACACTCAGAATGAGATGGAACGGGTTCAGTTGGAGTTGAACCTACAAATTATAGAGTTATAGCTGAGGGCCTAGCCTTCAACTCTGACAGAAGTGAAGGAACATCTGGCGACCGTTGTCACAGAAGTAGCAATAGCAGTGGACATTGTAGTAACAGACTACACACAATTGTTTGAATAGTCATTTTAGGTCCTAATCAGCTTGCGGGAGGACCCCAATGTACAGAGGCTAGAGATGAAAGCACGTGAGCTACAACAACGCTACGATGAGGTTAAGGGCACAACGTGAATCGTCACGCTGACACAAAGAATGGCTAAGCTATAGGAGGCCAAGCAACTGAAGGAATAGGTGGATGCAACGATACATAAGGAAGAAGTACTTAAGGCGAGACTAAAGCCCTGGCTGGATGAGGCTTACGCAGTGATAGGGAATATCGAAGGCAAGCTTGCAACTCTACAAGCAACGTAGAAAAATCTTTAGGATGACAGCGCAGGAGTAGTGATTGAGGAGACAGTGGAAGACACGAAGTAGGTGGCAGCTCAGTGCATGGTCAAGGTTGCAGTCATACGAGTCGAGTTGGAAGGGCTTCACGCAAAGATCTCCGCACCTACTGAGTGACTTGAGGACGAGTCACGATGTTTGTGTTAGGGGCTTGTTGGGAGCGGGATCCCCCAAGGGCAGTTTTGGGGATAAAAGCCCATGTTTGAGTCAAATTTTGTAATAAAATTGTAAAGACTCCGTATTTTGTGCTTGCAGAGCACGAAGGTGTCATAAGTCATAAAGGGTTGTCCACCCTTAGTTTTGTAAAGTAAATTCGACTGTAAGAAGATCTACAGAGCCAAGCTCTAAGTAGTTAGAGTAATCAATCATGTAAGAGATTCATAACTTTGAAGTAAGAAGTCTAAGTTTCGGGTCATAGCGTAGGTGGATGCTCTGTAGCTGAGTGCAAAGAGGCCTAGGGTAGAAGTCCGCAGTTGAGTGCGTGGACCCCTGCAGCTGTGTGTGCAGGGTGGATAGAGTTTATAATCTCTTGGAAGATATCAATAAAGAAAAATATTCTGCAATTTCCATGTCTTTATTCTATTGATGCATCTTGATATGTTATGTATGAATTTCCTTTATTACGCTTATATGATGCGCGAATGAATGTAATTACATTGGAAAACTGAACGCAATTAAGGATATATGTTTACGCAGTGTTAACTATAATTATTTGATAAAATAAGCAAGTCACTTAGACTAATTTGGGAATCTGCACGGTACGCTTCTATAGCAGTGCGAAAGTACTTGAGCCGTTGGTTAGGGCTGCACGAAGGTCGATCGTACCCTTTTGCGGAGGTATTGAAGGGCAGAATAAGGGGTTAGTCTGGAAAGCCCTAGAGCTAAGTGACCTACATGAAGGCAGGGATAGAGGGAATTAACTGACATCACAACCATCTCAGGGTGCGGAAACTTGGTTCCAGCATCCCCCCATATTTCTTCGGGTGAGACTTCAGTCCGCGCTCCGCGTGCTGATGCCAAAAGGGACAGTAGTGTAGGGATTTGTTTGGCTAATTAACGTTGAACTTGGGTTAGGCCCCCTCAAGCCAACAATTTTAATTCCATGAAATTTGTGAGTTATGCAAACACATCTCAAGAGGAAAATCAAAATATGGCAAGAATCCAAGAGATCGAATCATGTCGAGGGTAAGAAAATATGCATCTGGCAGGGTAAGTAGAGTAGAATTAGGTAATTTTCTTGATAATTTTAAAACCTATATTCTTGGAAATCTTTGTTAGGTCTCTATACTACTAGTGTAACCACTTATTATTATTAGTACAACCCCCTTATTATATTTTTGTGCCCATGTAGTCCCCATATTGTTATTATTGTGCCCCATAGAAGCCCACTATTGTTATTATTGTGCCCTTACATTATTATTGTTATGTCAGCTCTGATTATATTATGACCCCTTATGACCCCCTCGAAGAGGCTGAATTCTAAGGCATTTATCTCTCTTTTCTATCTTTTGCTGGTTTCATAACATTTGGTATCAAAGCTTTGGATTCTAGGGTTTCGCTGCTCCAAACAGGTCATCATGGAATTTTCGCTCTAACTTTTTTTCTGTGACGTTTTAGAAGCTAAAAACAAAACTCATTTTAGATTAAATCGCACTGAAACTTGGGACTGAATTTCAGATCTTGTCTCGCTATATTTTCGGAGATAGGATCCAAGGAAGTTAGGGTTTTTTCAACTCCAGAATTTCTTCTAAAACTGGTCATCGTGGAATGCTTGCTATAACGTTTTTGCTACAAATTTTCAGAAGCTAAAAAGAAAACCCATTTGAGAATAAATCTATCTGAACCTTAGATCCGAATTTAAGATCTTTCCTTGCTTTATTTTATGATATATGATCTGAGGAAGTTAGGGTTTTTGCAGAGTCCCGAATTACGTCCTAAACTGATGACCTTGGGAAACTTGTCTTAAATCTCTCCTTGAGCATCAGATTGAAATTTCGTAAGAAGTTAGAGAAAGAGAATAGACTGTATTTTGTGTGGGTATAATTTTCAGAACCTAAGGTTGAAGTTGTGACACGTGGAACTTCGTACAAGTTCTCTCTACTGCACTAGTCTATAATCAGGTCATCGTGGGAGATTTGACATAACTCTTCCTTGCAAAATCCAATCTTAATCCAACTTGTGGAGTTAGAAAGAGGACTCAGAGGGCTATGGCATGCTGAAATTTTAGAACTTAAACATTCGAAATTATAGAGTTACAATCATTTCAAGATCGAGCTCCTAAAATCAAGAAAAAGCGAGATGAGGAAGTTTGATGGCAAGGATCTGGTAAATTGGATACTACAGATGGAGAAATATTTTGATCTACATGGTGTACCACAATTACAGAAGGTACATTTTGCATCTAATTATTTAGAACCGAATCAATTTTTATGGTATAAAGGGTTTTGTTCTTGTAAACCACTTGTCACGTGGTCAATTTTCACATAGGAAATGATAGCACATTATGAGGATACAAAGAGAAACACGTTCTTTAGCCAATCGATAAATCTCAAACAAAAGGGTTCAATGGCAGAGAACATTGAGGACTTCCAAAAATTGAATATAAGGGTAAATGATATTCTAGAGAAGAAAATGGTTGATGTCTTCATAGGGACTTTAAAGGATAACATTCAACACGAGGTTTGTCTTTGGGAACCTGATTTAGTGGACGAGGCATTTAGGTTGGCAAGAAAAAATGAAAGTGAAATTATGGAAACAAGGAATCCCACCACTCATGACTATAATTATGGAAGTGTTTTTTCTCCTAGCCTTCCAAAACCTACAAGGTTTACACCACAACAATTGGAAGAAAAAAGAGAAAAAGGGCTTTGTTACAATTGTGATAGCAAATACACTAAAGGTCAAAAGTGTGCTGAGAAGAAATTATTTTACATAGATTATGAAGAGGAGGAAGAAAAGGATCAAGAGACATCAAAAGAAGAGGATATACACGAGGAGCCTACCCTAGAGAAATAAGAAATGAATCCGACCATATCTTGTAAAGCATTGGAAAGAATTACCACTCTTCAAACTCTCAAGATAGAAGGGCATATCAAGAAGAAAAAGGTTCAAGAAGTGAAAGATCACATCAAGCATCAAGAAATGAATCTGACCATATCTTGTAATGCATTGGAAGAAATTACCACTCCTCAAACTATCAAGATAGAAGTACATATCAAGAAGAAAAAGGTAATAATGTTGATTGATTCGGGCAGTACCCATAATTTTATTCATTGTAAGATAGCCAAGGAATTGAATTGCTTCCTATATCCAGCACCAGAGTGTCAAGTGATGGTTGCAAGTGGAGGAACCATAAATTTCTCTGGAAAGTGCCATAATATCAAGCTATCCATGGGAGAATATGTATTGAATAGCCCAATGCTTTCCATTCCAATAGGTGGTGCTAATGTTTTACTAGGAGTCCAATGGCTACAATCTTTGGGTACGATAGCTTTTAATTTTCAGGAACTTTTCTTGAAATTTTTGTGGGAAGGAAAGGAATTTGAATTGAGGGGTATCAAAGAGAAACTGGGAAATATAATCAACTCTAACAGCATAACAAATCTTCTAAATAAAGAACAATGGGGCATAATTACACAAGTATGTTCACTAGAGGATCCCACATCAAAATCATGTATTTCTCCAGAACTCCAAAACGTTTTGGACAATCATTCCAAGGTATTTGAGACTCCCAAAGGCCTCCCACCTATTCATGATCATGATCATGCTATTCATTTGATTCCAAGAAGTGTTCCTCCCAACATCAGGCCTTACAGATATCCATATGCCCAAAGGAGTGGGAACTCATTCAAAAGTTGCAAAAGATCCCAGTTCAAACAATACTGCGAGAACTTGACAAGGAAGGAAAAATCATATTGGAAGCTGAAGCAATCATAGAATCGAGAAATCGACAACTACGAAATAGATCAATTTCAAAGTATCCCATCAAGTGGAAGAACTTACCTGCTGAAGATTCCACATGGTAGGACAACAATTTTATGCAGAAGCATCAAGAACTACTCAAGCGTTGAGGACAAAACTTTTTGAAGGAGAGGGGCATGTTAGGTCCCTATACTACTAGTGTAACCACTTATTATTATTAGTACAACCCCCTTATTATATTTTTGTTCCCATGTAATCCCCATATTGTTATTATTGTGCCCCATAGAAGCCCACTATTGTTATTATTGTGCCCTTACATTATTATTGTTATGTCGGCTCTGATTATATTATGACCCCTTAGACTCTTATATATAGAAAGGAGGTCTTGTCATTTGTATCATCCAAGAATTGTTCATTTGTGTAATGTAAAGGAGGTTGCCCCCTCGAAGAGGCTAAATTCTAAGGCGTTTATCTCTCTTTTCTATCTTTTTGTGAGCTGGTTTCATAACAATCTTAGTGAACAACTAGACATGTTAAGGATTCAAAACAAGAAAAAAATTGAAAATGTTGCATTATCTATTTTATGTGCTAGATGTAGGAAAAATAATGCATTATGAGAATTCCCTCTTGATAATGTTGAAATATGTGTTATATGTGTAGAGAATCATGCTACAAAAGAGTGCCCCTCAATACCTAGACTTAAAGAGGTTTTCCAAGAAGAATTTCGGACAAGTTTGTAGAATTTTCCTAGAATTTTTCCTACAAATTAGCTAGCTTTGATACCATGTAGAAATTTTTCTACAAATCAGCTAGCTCTGCTACCATGTAGAAATTTCCCACCTGTAGATCAACTTGGTAATGCAATGTACTAAAGCAAAACACTTGATCTACTTCTACAAACAATTTAGCGGAAGCCTAATCAGCCATGAGCAACATCAATAAGAACATATATAACTGATAAGAAGGAATCAATCACACATAACGTAGAAGAATTTACTCGGGGAAAACACCTACCTAAAACCCCATCTCTGTATTATCATACAAGTGGAAATATAGTCTGGATTACACAAAGCCTTAGCTCGGATTCTATCTAGCTCTCAGTACAATCCCTCTGCTACTCATAGACAGTCAAAGGCTTCTCACAAACCTTCTCCTCTACCCTCCAAGCCTCCTATTTCCTTGTGCAGTTTCCTTGGGGTCCAGTGCTGCCACCTATGTGAATTGGCCTCTTCACACACTCACTAACCTCTAATCTAACTACAAAAACCTGAAGGAGATAAATCCTCATCATGGATGAGCTTCCTTTATATGAAAAATATTCATCCAACTGATAGTACACTATCCCTTCTCTGATCTCAACTGGGTCTCTAACAGAACTGACATGCATTAGTTATCCATGAGTTAATACACAATTATCTAAAAATAACAGTTGTCACATGCATGCAAGCATCAACAAAATGTATCTCATTAATTTAAAAACTTGTTAAATTAATCTAACTGAACTTGACTAAGTTAAACTAAGTCAACTGATCCTCTCAATATAGAACTCATCCTTAATTCCTCAATCATTGGAGCAAATCAACGACACATTCCCCAATTAGTGGAGAAATAATTTCATGTTCTCACAAAGACTTCAAGTTTGCTTTTCCTTAACTAATTAACTCATGGAGAATTAATTAATTAATATTCCAAACTGTTGGTAAGACCAAATTCGAATTTACTTCCTATAGATAGACTGGGGACTGCTATAAATAGGAATCCACTCTGCATTGCTAAAAATAGAACTTCTATTTTTAGCACTTCCATTTTTCATTCCCTATTGCCCAATCCAGCACTGATGCCCAAACTGCTATTTTTAGCAATTTATTGTTGCCAGTTTTCAACACTCCCTCTCAACAAGAAAGGCTTCCTCTCGAACCCGATCTTGTACCTCTGGAATGTTCTTTATTCAACACATCTACCAAGTGTGGTTGCTCCAGCAACTCTTAGAACAAAAAAACTCCCAACTGACCACTCTATTGGGCTAGAAACATACTTTGATGTTGAAGCTCTACTTGCTGCTGACAAGTGCTCCCTTTCTGACCTCTGCATTAGTGCAACATCTCCATGCATCTCGCACTGTTGCACCCTTCTCTGTGCTACCCTACACAGTGTAACAAACTTGTGCCTCTCGCATTGCTACAGCCTGAATGCTTTGCACTGTCTTGGGATTCCCTGCACTGTAGCTCTCTTTGCTGCTCCATCTGAATCTATCTCTACCCAATCAGTCAGTTCCTGCTACTCCACATTGGGGCTCTCGTAGCAAGGTCTCATCCAAGAGGTTGCGTACCTCAAGGATCCTGCCCCTCCTCCATGGGATGATCACTCCACATCGCCCCACCTCCTGCCTGGAGGTATGGTTACATGTGATCTCTCTGCCCACCTGGCTCGAAGTTTTCCCCTACTGGAGGTCTTTGCATGAGTAGATGTCTCTACTCAATCTCCTCTCAGCTTCCCCTGTTGTGGCTGATCCACAACCTCCTGAAGCTGTTGCACCAATCGTGGCTCCTCCACAATTTTCTGAGACTTCTTTTGGCACTGCATGTTGAGAGGTAATATACTCTCCCTCTCAACCACCAAGTCTCTAACCTTTGCCTTGATCCTTAAGGCTTTGCATGCATCTTGTACCTCAAGTGCATACAGGTTCTTGGCTAGCACACCAATCTATTTCCACTTTCCCGCCGTCACAAAATTTTCTAAGAAAAGAGCTGATTTTATGTCAACGATATTTCCCTCATCTGAACTCCGATTTCAGCCATTTTTTTTTTTTTGGGGTATTTTTCCGCAAGGAATCCAAATCTGCTATTTATTTCTGAAAATTTTGTACAGAAAGTTTCATATATGCTCTCAAAATCTTAGCCCAAAACTCAAAACTTTGAAATCTCCTCTCAGTATACTGTTCTCCCCTTGATCACCTATTCTCTGACACCACGTAGAATTTTCCTAGAATTTTTCCTATAAATCAACTAGCTTTGATACCATGCAGAACTTTTTCTACAAATCAGCTAGCTCTGATACGATGTAGAAATTTCCCACCTGTAGATCAACCTGGTAATGCAATGTACTAAAGAAAAACACTTGATCTACTTCTACAAACAATTTAGCGGAATCTTAATCAACCATGAGCAACATCAATAAGAACATATATAACTGATAAGAAGGAACCAATCACACATAACACAGAAGAATTTACCCAGGGAAAGCACCTGCCTAAAATCCCATCTCTGTATTATCGTACAAGTGGAAATATAGTCCGAATTACACAAAGCCTTAGCTCGGAAGTTATCCAGCTCTTAGTACAATCCCTCTACTGCTCATAGATAGTCAAAGGCTTCTCACAAACCTTCTCCTATGCCCTCCAAGCCTCCTATTTCCTTGTGCAGTTTCCTTGGGGTCCAGTGTTGCCACTTGTGTGAATTGGCCTCTTCACACACTCACTAACCTCTGATCTAACTGCACAAACCTGAAGGAGATAAATCCTAATCATGGATGAGCTTCCTTTATAGGAAAAATATTCATCCAACTGATAGTACATTGCACATTCTCTGATCTCAACTGGGTCTCTGACAGAACTGACATGCATCAATTATCCATGAGTGAATACATAGTTATCTAAAAATAACAGTTGTCACATGCATGCAAGCATCAACAAAATGTATCTCATTAATTTAACAACTTGTGAAATTAATCTAACTGAACTCGACTAAGTTAAACTAAGTCAATTGATCCTCTCAATATAGAACTCATCCTTAATTCCTCAATTAGTGAAGCAAATCAAGGACACATTCCCCAATTAGTGGAGAAATAATTGCATGTTCTCACAAATACTTCAAGTTTGCTTTTCCTTAACTAATTAACTCATGGAGAATTAAGTAATTAATATTCCAAACTTCTGGTAAGACCAAATTCGAATTTACTTCCTATAGATAGACCGGGGACTACTATAAATAGGAATCCACATTGCACTGCTAAAAATAGAACTTCTATTTTTAGCACTTCCATTTTTCATTCCTTGTTGCCCAATCCAGCACTAATGCCCAAACTACTATTTTTAGCAGTACTATTTTTAGCACTTCTATTTTTAGAAATTTCTTGTTGCCAATTTTCAACAAAGTCAAACTGAACCACTTTATTATCTTGCTCCCAGAAGACATTGGTAGCTTTGACAAATAAGTATACAAAAAGATACTAATGTGAAACATCAATCTTATGCACAACCATAAAGTAATTGGAATAAACCTTTACCATGGAAAACTTGGCCACCTCAACCACAAAACCCAATCTGGTCACAAGGTTGGCAAGGTTCTTATGGTAGGAATCATTAATATCCTCGAACTTTACAACAACCATATCCTCAATACCAACCTTATTATTATTCTCCTTCCCAACCTCCACAACCTAGTCAACCACAATTCCAACCTGAATTGAATTTGAACCAACCCCTTCCATTACTATCCATGTCGTTTCCTCAAAAATATAACCAACTACCTGCACAACCACTCCCCACTCCAAATAATGAAGCTCCTCAACAACCCATCTATAATGTTTAGGGTCAAAATTTTAAAGCCTATATGATAGCTCCTCCAGGTTTGAACGATGTCCAACTTATATCTAGTTGTGTTTTTCAAAACAAAACACCACCAATTGTGATTGAAGAATACAAGGAGGATAAAAATTCTAAAAATGAAGTGTATCCTGATCAAGAAAAGACCCTTTCGAAGGAAGATGTTCCTACACAATTAGATGAGAACCAAATAAAATCGACTCCTACAATTCCAATAGTTGAAGAACCTTCTATTTCCTTTCAAAATCCCCCCTTTCCTGAGAGACTTCAATTTGATAAAGGAATAGAAAGGAAAATAATTTTACCTAATTATAACATGCTAGATGAATTGAAAAATATTCAAATCAAAAGTCCTTTGCTTCATAACCATTTTTGCAAAAAAAAATAAAGGAGTTGTGTATCAAGAAACCTTTATGGAAAAGAAAAGACATTAAAAAGATCCAATTAGTAGAAAATATTGCAGATATTATGATGGGGAAGTCAATCATTGATAAATATTTAGATCCAGGTAGACCCATTGTAAAAAATCGCATCAGTGGTATTGAAATTCCAAAAACTTTTATCGATTTAGGTGCAGTAATTAATATCATGAGTAATAATACTATGGATCAATTAAGGCTACATAATCTTAAATATACCCCAACTCTATTGCAACTAGCTGATAGATTTGTTATCAAACCTAATGGTATATTAGAAGATGTGTCAATATCCTTAGATTCATGGGAGCATCCTATTGAATTTATGGTATCAACTACCAAAATAAATCTAGGAGGCCACCCATTGATCCTTGGTAGACTATGGCTAATTATAGTTGATGCATTCATAAATTGTAGATCTGGTGATATGTTCATTTCTAATGGTAATTATACTAATAAATTCATATTATATCCACCCAAAAAAAAAAAAAATTGAAGTAGAGAAAGAATTTTGGATTGAAGATGATGTTGATGGAGACTTTGACAATATTCAACCAGTATTGGCTATTTCATAGAATGATGAGGAATATCAACTAATAAACCTTATGAATAATCATGATTCTTACCCATGTTATGAACAAAATTATTGTGTACATATGTTAGATCAAAGTTTTCTAGAACAATGTAATAATCAATGTTTCTCATCTCGATAATCTAAAGTACGCTTACGTTCTATGGAAAAGTTTGGCAATTATTTGGTAGAAATTCATCGAGGAAAAACATTAAACATTAATAATAACTTGGAAGAATTTCAAAATATGCTACAAAAACATTCCCTAGATATGCATGGGAATATACTGATATGACGGGTATTAATCATAATACATGTATGCATCATATTTATATTCAAGAAAATTTCAAACCAATGAGACAACCTTAGAGAAGAATGAATCCAAATCTAAGAGAAATTGTTAAAGAGGAATTACAAAAATGTATTAATGTGAATTTCATTTATCCAATATCCAATGGGTTTCACCCTTGGTGATTGTAACTAAGAAGAATGAAAACTGGAGAGTATGCATATATTATCAAGAACTAAATAAAGATACTCTAAAATATCATTTCCCACTACCCTTTATTTATCCAATGTTAGATAATTCACTAGGGAAGAAATATTTTTCATTTCTTGATGGCTTCAATGGATATAATCAAATACAATTAGAACATGAAGATTAAGATAAAACAATTTTCACATGTCCATGGGGTGCATATGCTTACAGGGTACTTCCTTTTGGCTTATGTAATGCACCCGCTACACTTCAAAGAGCATTATTAGGTATCTTTTCTAACTTGATCCATGATTGTGTAGAGGTTTATATGGATGACTTTACTGGCTATGGAAATACTTTTGAGGAAGCTATGGAAAATTTATAAAAACCTCTCGTTAGATGCAAGGAAGCAAATCTTTTGATAAGTCATGAAAAACGTTTTATGAAGTTTAATGAAGGAATTGTTTTGGGTCATCATATTTCAAGTGTTGGAATCAAAGTAGATACATCAAATATTGAAGTCATTTCCAAAATTTCAGTACCAACTTGTCTAAGAGATGTTAGATGTTTTATTGGTTTTATAGGTTACTATAGAAGATTCATAGAAAAATTCACAAAAATAGCTTCAACACTTTTCGAACTTCTTACAAAAGATTGTGAATTTCTTTGAAATTATGATTGCTAAAAAGAATTTGAATCATTGAAACAAAAAAAATTTGAAGCACCAATTTTAAGAGGATTAAATTGGTCTCTCCCATTTCCTATTTCATTTGATGCTTCAGATATAGATTTCGGAGCTATATTGGGATAAAAAGACTTGAATCATTACACTATTTATTATACAAGTAAAAATTTGACTCCTGCAAAGTTGAATTACACAGTTATAAAAAAGGAGTTTTTAGTTGTTGTTCATGCCATTAATAAGTTTAGACTAATTATGAGACTTTAATTCATACAAATCATTCTACTATTAAGTATTTAATGAAAAAACCAATTACTAATGGAAGGATCACCAGATGCCTTTTTATTATTACAAGAATTCAATATTACCATTTTAGATAGGTCAAGAAAGGAAAGCATAGTTTCTTATTTCCTTTCTAGGATGATAAATCATAATATTGATACTATAGTAGTATATAATTTTCCTGGTGAATATATTGTTGTGGCATCTACTAAAATTCCCTGGTTTGTAGATATTGCTAACTATTTGGCTACAAGGAAATTTCCTCCATAATAATCAGCTGGAGAAAAATAGAAAGTTATCAAAGCCAATGCACCTTACTTCTAGATAGAGGGAGAATTGTACTGACCAAGACCTAATCTAATCATTCGAAGATGTGTTCGAGAGCATAAAGTATTAGAGATATTAAAATTATTCCATGATGAACCATATGGAGGACACTTTGTTGATAAAATAACTGCATATAAAGTGCTTCTTTTGGGTATTATCGGCCTTCTATTTTTATAGATGCCAAGGAATATGTCAAAAATGGTGACAACTGCCAAATAATGGTAAAGCCCATTCAATCATATGAGATGCCTTTACAGCCTCTCATACTCATAGAGCTTTTTGAAAAATTGGCTAGATTTTGTTGGACCCAACAATCCTCCATCTAGAAGAAATAGGTATATACTTGTTTGTACATATTATGTTACAAAATGGGTAGAAACTAAGACGCTTACCTTTGTTACTGAAAATGTTTTAGTTCCATTTATTTTTTAGGACATTTTCACTCATTTTGGTGTCCCAAGGGAAAAATTGTGATAGATCAAGGTGCTTAATTCACATCTAAGTTGGTGTAGAAGATTATGGATAAATACAAGATCAAACAATGAAAATATACTATGTACCATCCACAAGCCAATGAGAAAGTAGAATCCACCAACAAAGTACTTGAAGCTATATTACTGACCAAGACCGTGCATTTCATAGAAAGCATTGGGAAGATAGGATTCTAGAGGAATTTTAGGCATACTGCACCACATGGAGAAACACCACTAGACATACTCATGAGCTTTTCTATGGGAAAAAAGTTTTGCTCCCTATTGAGTTCCAAGTGGATACCTTCAAGACAACAACAAGTTGGGGCTTGACCTCTATAAAGCCTAAAAACAAATATTGGCACAATTGAATGGACTTGATGAGATCCAACAAGACACCATACAAAGAATAAGTATAATTCAACAACATAGGGCTGGGTGGCACAACAAATTCATCAAAGTCAAAAATTTCAAGCCAAGTGATTGTTCACTTCTCTTTGACTTCAAATTTAAATATTTTCAAGGAAAATTTCAAACACACTGGCTTGGTCCCTACGAAATAGAACTGTTTTTTACAATGGGGCAATTAGAATCAAGACTATTAATGAACAAGGAATCACTTTCCTTGTCAATGGACATAGATTGAAGTTATATCATAAGCCTTTGAAAAGAGACGAGTTTATTAAAAATTTCCAAGAAAATCTTGATCTAAAGATGGTGCGAAAAGGAGATTCTCCTCCCCTACCACCGAAAGAATTGTAATTTCTTTTTCTTTAGAAGAAAAGAAAAGGAAAATAATAATAATAATAATAATAATAATAATAATAAAAACATAGTTATGAAAACCAACATTGTTGGCATTCCTATGCATTAATTTTCGTTGAAAAAAAAGGGAACCTTGGCAACTTAGATTTCCGCATTTCCTTTCATTCTTCCCATTTTCTTTTGTCCCTCTCATTCTTTACAAAATATATATTTTTTATAAATTTCTTTGGAGACTTTGTTTCTCTTTTAAAAGATAATTTCCAGCAGTCATCAGCCATTACCAATGTTCAACATCAACAAGTTTCAAAGCAACAATCAACAAAGTTGAAGACAAAATTGCAAAATTTGCAACATTCTGTAGGTAATTTCACATTCCGTAGCCTATTTCTTCCATCATTGTGGACTTGCAAGTAAAAGAGAAATTAGTACACCAAATGGTATGCATTATAAGGTAACTATAGAAATGTTGAATCAGTTTTCATTTAAGAAAATTATAGATTTATGAGCTGATGGATTTATCAAATGTTGTTGATACATCTTTAGAGTAATGGGCTAAAATTGTGCCTTTATTTATATTCCATATCCCATATCCCATCACTCATACTCTATATGTCATTCAATCACATAAAAAGACTCACTCATCGTAGATGAATAATTCTAATCCTGCAAAGTATAACGGCCCTACAAGATTAGATCTACAAGGATCGTGGGAAATCATGAGTTCAAGAGGGAGAATTTTACTACAATTCTTCCACCACATTTAAACATCCATATCCTTTTAACCTTGACACTACCAAGTTCCATCCATTCCATCACCCATTTCTCCATCAAAACCATGTTAAAATGATATAATTTAGAGGAAACACTTCTCTATCACAACGATGGGTGTTTTTTTTGGTATGAGCCAAATGGAGTAAATTTCCTCTGCGCCTACCTGTAGGTCTGAGAACAATTACAAAAAGAAGGGTGGCTTAAGTTCTTTAAGAAATTCAATGAGCATGAAATTGAAGTGTTTGATGGTGTAGAAACTGAAATTGGAGACATAAAGTTGAATATAATAGAGTCCTTGGTAGCAGAGGAGATATAGCTTCCAAGAAGTGGCGAGAGTTGGTTTAATAACCATAAATTTAAAGATAAATAATGGAAAACATTCCTTCATAACTTAGGTATGGATGTTTCAGGCTTTAAAAAGGGAATTCTTGTGTTTGCACTTAAGTTCAAATGGAGAAATTCATTACTGCTTCTTCAAAAATTCGTTACCTACAAAGGAAGATTTGGGACATTACTCTCTTATCATGTTAGGATTATGATGCATTTTATCAAGGGTAAAGAGTTGAATTTGCCATATTACCTAATGTGGAGCCTCAAGAAAATGGAATTCAACATACATATGGATTCTTGGAACATCGACCGAGCTTTACATCACCATCGATTAATAAAAATATTTATGGAGCCGCATTTAAGGACTACTAGTAATAATTGGAAAAAATTCCTTATAAGAAATAATTTTGTGGACATTCTTGAAGAAGAGGAGGCAAAGAAGACTAAAAAAAGTCAATGTAGGGTTCTTCTAAACCCTAACCCTGAGTATAGAACAAAATAAGTCAAGAATTTTACATCAAGAGACCAGACAAAGATGGATATTCAAATCAATCATGCAAAAGAAAATATACCACTTAGCCAATTTATGAAGAAAGTAAAGAAGAAAGAGAGTAAATCTGAAGATATTAGTAGAAAAAGAACCAACAAAAAGGAAGAGAAAGTAGAGGCACTAAAAGAAAACAAAGGAAAATCATAGAAACAGGGAAACAAAATAAAAGGCATTCAAAATGATGACGGAACCTGAACAACAATTGACGAGAAGCAAGAGGATCACCAAAATTTCAAACAAGTGAACAAATTAGGAGCCACCAGAGACCATAGATATTGATGAAGCTAACAATCTTGAAGCAAAAATGGCCACATAAACTCCATATGACTAGAGTCCTACAAGGAAGACCTAGAAGATTGAATTCACTCAACAACAATTTTATGACTATCTAGAGACATTAGAAAATAAGGCACAACAAAAGGTAAATACTCCCTTGGACTAGAATTTCATGAAGATATTTTACAAAATTATTCTCTTATGTTTGATTTTCCTTAGCAAGAAATAAATACTGCTTCTTATAAAGATCAAGAGACCATAAACACCTTAAAACAAAATGTTTATTAATAGGAGCTATAGAATAGACACATAAAAGATGAAAATGAAGTAAAGAAATCTCAAAATGAAGCCATGCTACTTGTAATGTCTTACTGGTAAACGAAGAACCAAAAATCAAATCAAATAATAACTTTTTTGGGCAAAAGATCATAGGATTATAGAGAAATATTTTGATGAAGAGACCACTATGGTTGTCAGATGTAAAGACCAAAAGAATAGGGACCAATTTAGATGTGTTGATTCAGGAATCAAAGATATCCCTTTGAGGGCATCTCTCTATGTTTGAAATTTTTTTCATGAGGACATGCAACACCTTTGGCGTGGGGAAATGTTGTACATTTGAATTGTCCTGCTTTTGAAAAACCCTTTTCCTTTTTCCTGTTAGAAATTAATTAACGGAGCAATGAATACACAAAATATTGTGGAAACACAAATACAGAAATGCATAAAACAAGAGAGACACAAATATACATGGTTCACACAATTTAGGCTATGTCCATGAAGAAACAACCAATACCTCCTTTTATGTTATCTAGCAAAACGAAGAGATACAACCTACAGTATATCCGTTGTAATCTCCTCTTCGCTCTCACATAACCTCATCTCTCTCTCTCTCTCACTGAGAATAATCATAGACAACTGTAATAAGATTCCCTCATATAAACCAAGGGTTGCCTTCTAGGGAAAAATACCCTAATTTAACATAACTTCCATCGTCAGATCATTTGCCTAATGAATGAACTAGATTGACTACTAAATTACAATATTTTACAAGGAAAATTTTCATCTATTTTTAGCTTCAGGGGCACTCTCCCCAAACCCTTGCTGGGGGGGCTCATAAAAGTCACTATCGCTCCCCTAGACCCCCCTGACGATGATTAAATGGGTGGCGTTTATGTCCCGTTAGAAACAAGGATCCAACACAACTGAAACAAAAACATCTGAACAATCACGAAGATAAACGGGCTCCAATTGCAACATTTCCATACATTTTCACTAAATCTATGAATTCATTTGGGTCATGCAAACCATAATAAAAAGGTAATTATCAATTCTCAGCTAAAAGTGTATGTTTTCTTTATGAAATTGGTGTAAACTATGCTATAACTACTGAAAAATGTCCATTCTGTAGCTAATTAGAGTTTCCACAACCAAATCCTAAGTTTTAGAGGCTCACATGTGTTAGAAGACAACCATGACAGATGAATAGTTTCCATATGTCATCCACATGGACATCCACCTATTGGAATCAACCTTATCATCAAGCGAGTGTGGATAATATTAAGAAAGTAAGACCTGGAAACCATATTGTTGTCATTTGATGATGTGTCAATAAAATATCTCTCGTGATTCACTCTTTCAGGAGCAAATCATGAGAGAAACTTTCCTACATTAATTTAAAAACCTAGATGTCAAACTTATCACTTAGTTCTTGACATTAGTTTCTTAAGTTTTTATTTTAGAAGACATTATAAAATTCTTCTATATCGAAGAAAAAGTCATTCATTCTTTCATTTCATATAGTTGTTATTACTTGTTGGAGAAGACTCTATTTTAAGTAATACACACACTATGTTTCATTATGTAATTGTCACTGTGTTTACAAGACAAGTCTCATGACCTGAATTCCTAATATCGCACACTCACCAAGAGGGGCCCTTATGGAGTTGTGATATTTATTGTAGTTATTTATTTCATAATTTTGATTTCATTCCTTATAATTATATTAGCGTTTTCTTCACTAAAGTTCTTTAAATAGTTAGATGTTTTAGATCCTCTGTTTTCAGTTCCAATTTTCCTTATTTGTTCATGACAGGTCGAGTGCTTGATAATAAAACAAAAACTCTAAAAACATTTCCTTTATGCTTAGTCTCAAATTTATACTTTAGATGCTATGATTAGTTCTTATTATGAATATGCACATCAGTAATCTTTGAAGGCTTTTGCATTTGAAATATTGTCAACAATTCATTGCTTCTTCTTTCTAGAATAGTTTCATTTCCAAGTTTTATAGAATAGTTATAATTTTGAATTGATAGATAGTTTTCCTTTCCAATCCTTTAGAATAGACTTATTTCAAGTTTCAATAGATCAGATTTAGAATAGAACTATTTCAAAATATTTCTAGAATAAATTTATTTTTTTCAAGTCAATTAGATTAGATTTCATTTCATTGTTCAATAGAATGAATCTCAATGTATGTTCACTAGAGTAGTTTTCATTTCCTTGAGAAACAACATAGTTTAATTTGAATTTTATTTACATTGAAGTTTGAAATGACATTTTTAGACAAAACATGTGTGTATGCTTAATGAGATCTAATCTAGATTTGATTTCCATTTGTAATTAGTTTAATATTCTTTAAATGAAAATAGATGTCCTAGCATATATGGTGCACGTACACTTCACAAGTTCACAAACCTTGGTCAATAATTTAATGAAGTAATTTAACCAACAATTAAATTACCCAACAAAACGTTTGACAAAGTTGCTACAAGAAAAGCTTCATAGTGGTGACAAGGTACTCCATAAAACTCATGATGAGAAAAAAAATATGAATCATGATTTTAGAGACTCTAACTTTGGGTTGAAGATCAACCATACTCCAAAAATTTATATGAGGAAGTTTCATGGCAAGGATCCGATAACTTGGATACTACATATGGAACATTTATTTGATCTACACGATGTGCAACACACACAAAAGGAAAACATTGCATGTTTATATTTAGAACCCAATTAGTTTGTTTGGTATAGATGGTTTTTTTTCTCATAAATCACTTGTAACTTGGACAATTTTTATAGAGGAAACAATAAAAAAATATGAATATACAAAGAAAAATATCTTCTTTATCCAATTGATAAATGTTAAACAAAATGGTTCAATTGTGGTGCACAGTGGGGACTTCCAAAGATTGAATATCAAGGTAACTGATATTCCATAGGAGAATCAGATTGTTGTCTTCATAGGGACTTTAAAGGATAACATCCAACATGAGGTTCACCTTTGGGAACCTAAGCCATTGGAGAATGCATTCATGGTGGAAAGGAAATTTGAAAGAACAATTATGGAAACAAGGAGGTCTGCCACTCACAAATATGGAAGCATTTTTGCTCCTAATTTGATGCCACACAACTAGAGGAAAAAAGAGAAAAATGCATTTGTTACAGTTGTGATAGCAAGTACACTAAAGGTCATAAGTGTGATGAGAAGAAATTATTTTACATAGATTGTGAAGAGAAGGAAAAGGAACAAGAAACATCAAAAGAAGAAGATATACACCAAAAACAAACCCTAGGAGTTGAAAGAGAAGAAAAGAATACAACCATATCATGTAATGTATTGGCAGGAATTTCCACTCCTCAAACTATCAAGATAGAATGACATATCAAGAAGAAAAAGGTAATAGTGCTTATTGATTCAGGCAATACCCATAATTTTATTCATTTTAATATAGCCAAGGATTTGAATTGCTTTCGATATCCAACACCAGTGTCAAGTGATGGTTGCATATGGAGGAGCTATAAACTACTTAGGGAAGTGCCATAATATCAATATAACCATGGGGGAATATGTATTGAATAGTCCAATGCTTTCGATTCCAATGGGGGGTGCTGACGTTGTAGTAGGAGTTTAATTGTTACAATATTTGGAGAGGATAACTTTTAATTTTCAAGAACGTTTCTTGAAATTATTCTAGGAAAATTGAATTAAGGGGTATCACCGGGAAACCCGAGAAGATAATCATCTCTAATGGCATGAAAAATATTTTGAAGAAGGAAAAATGAGGGGTAATTGAAAAATTATGCTCACTAGATGTTAAAGCATCTAAGTCATCCATTCATTCGGATCTCCAAAGAGCCCTTGACAATCATCCCAAGGTATTTGAGATTCCCAAAGGTATCCCACCTACTCGCAATCATGATCATGATGTTCACTTGATTCTAGGATTTGTTCCTCCAAACATCAAACCTCATAGATATTCATATTCCTAGAAGAGTGAAATGAAACATATGGTTGCATAAATGCTAGAGGCAAGTATAATTCAACCTAACCAAAGTTCTTTCTCTTCTCCAAAATTATTGGTGTGTAAGAAGGATGGATCATGGCATATGTGTTCATATTATAGAGAGCTAAACAAGGTCACTATTAAGGATAAATTTCCTATTCATATCATTGACAAATTGTCAGATGAACTACATGGAGAAATTTACTTCGCAACCTAGATCTTCATTTAGGATATCATCAAATTATAATGAATACATAAGTCATTTCGAAAAAAACATTCAAAAATCATGAAGGTGATTATGAAATTTTTGTCATGCCTTTTGGCCTCACTAATGCACCTTCCACATTTCAAGGTTTGATAAATTCCACTTTCAAACCCTTCCTTAGAAAAGTTGTGTTAGTATTTTTGATGATATACTAATCTACAACAAGTATTGGAAGGATCATGTTCAACATGTTTACACCATCCTCAAAATATTGGAGGAGAAACAATGATATGTGAAACCATCCAAATATTTTTGTGGGGTATAAGACGTTTGGGTCATATTGTATCTCATGATAGTGTTAAGGTATACCCTAACAAAATTAAAGACATCAAGGAGTGGAAAATCCCCACAAACTTAAGGCATCTTTGAGGATTTCTCGGGTTGACTTGGTATTATCACAAGTTTGTTAAGTATTATGGGAAAATAGCAGCACCTCTAACGACATTACTGAAAAAAGATGTAGTTTTTTGGCCTCTAGAAGAAACTAAGGCATTTGATCATCTTGAAGAGGTAATGTGCCAAGCTCCAGTCTTAGCTACACCAGAATTCACAATTTTTTTTATTGTGGAATGTGAGGCCTCCAGAAATAACATTTTTGTTTTAATGCAATAAGGAAGACCATTGATTGTGAAAGTCGTCCAATCAATGGAAGGTATTTACACAAACCTATTTATGAGAAGGAAATATTTGCAATACTACATGCCTTGTAGCAATGGCACCCTTACCTAATGGGAAAAATAATTCAAGTTAAAAAATATCATGATAGTCTTAAATACGTCTTTTAACAGATATTATCTTCACAAGAACATGAAAAATGGCTCAAAAAGATGTTGGGTTATGACTTTGAAATCATCTACAAAACAAGGTAGAAAAATATTGTTGCAAATGCACTCTCAAGAAGGGATGAGGATGCGGAGGCATTTCTCTATTCGATTTCTATTATCCAACCCGATTGGATAAATGAAGGAAGAAATGAATGGAAGAATGATGAAGAGGTGTGGACACTCATTCAAAATTTATAGCAAGATCCAAGTGCATATGATACATCTATCTGGAAAAATGATTCATTGTGGTGCAAAGATCGCTTATATATATATGTAAGAACTCCCAACTCAAGCAAAATATTATTTTGGAATTGCACACCTCCCCTACAGGAGGGCACTCAAAAAATTTTAAAACTTACCATAGGGTCAAGAAGGAATTTTTTGGGGATGGATTGAAATTTGATATTCATAATTTTGTGGTAGAATGTTTGGTTTGCCAACAAATAAACTTGAGAAAATTAAGTCCCCATGTCTTTTACAACCATTAACCATTCAAAGTCAGTGTTATGAGTAGGTCTCAATGGATTTGATCACAAGTTTACCCAAGTCTGAAGGAAAGAGTGTCATCATGGAGGTAATTAATATACTTACCAATTATGAAAAAATTTGCTTAGTATCTCATCCTTTCAAATCTAGTTTCATCACTACTACATTTGTGGAAACAATTCAAAAACTACATGGAAACCCAAATATTATTATAAGTGACAAAGATCCCATTTTGACTAGAAATTTTTGGAGAAAAATATTTTCTTCTCTTGGTACTCAATTAGCGCATAACTCACCTTATCATCCTCAATCTGATGCGTAAATTGATATAGTGAACAAATTTTGGGAAGGATATCTTCATTTCTTTGTATCTTATAAACAAACAAAATGGGTCAAGTGGTTACCTCTGGTGGAATGGTGGTATAACACTTCCTTACATACCGCAACAAAAATGACCCCATTTATGGCACTTTATGGATATCATCCATCATACATCACATCATATTTAAGAAACAATTCTAAGGTTCAAGCAATGGAATATCACATCGAGCATCAACAACAATTTCTTCAACTCTTAAAGGATAATCTGATTCTCACACAAAATTGAATGAAACAATAGGCAGATCAACATCGCAATGAAAGAAGTTTTGATGTGGGCGATTGAGTATTTTTACAAATAAAACCATACAAGCAAATGTCCCTCAAGCAAGCTAAGAAGGATAATAAATTATCACTCAAGTACTATGGCCCTTACAAGGTGTTGCTTGCATATTCGCGAGTACCCCCATTTTTCAACATTTCATATATAAAGAAGGTTATAGGTGACAAGATTCCAGTTCAAACTATATTTCCAAAACTTGATGAGGAAGGAAAAATCATATTAGAGCTCGAAGTAATCACGAAAACAAGAATATGAAAAATATAGAATCAATCAATTTTAGAGTATCTCATTAATTGGAAGAACTTACCTGATGAAGATTCCACATGGGAGGGTGAGTATTTTATACAGAATAATCTTGAACTACTTAAACTTTGAGGAAATTTTTTTTTGAAGGAGAGGGGTATATTAAGTCCCCATAATATTAGCGTAGCCCCCATATTATTATTTTTATGCCCTAGAGAAGCCCACTATTGTTATTGTTGTGTCCTCACATTATTATTTCTATGGAGGACCTGACTTTATTGTGACCCTTTAGACTCCTATATATCCCAAGGAGGTATTTTCATTTGAGTCATCTAAGAATTGTTAAATTATGTGATGTAAAGGGGGGTTTCCCCCTCGAAATTCCCTATTATCTAGTCGTAGATATATCTTTTCTTATGTTTATGTGTTATTTTGATTTGGATACATAACACACAAGGAACAATCACAAAGTTAGATATGCAAGGGAGGATTGTTGATCCCTTCTTCTTAGTTTCCTCACTAGGATATAACTAAGAGTGAGTGGGAGCAAGTGTTATTATATCAGCACATGCTTTCTAGGAATGACAAACCACCGTGCTTGCTAAGGCTGATAAACCACCATGCTTTTCCTATCTTGAAAATAAACATGTATGACAAGCCATGGGTGCCTTCCAAGGCCAATGGACCATGACACTTGCTAAGGATAATAAACCATTGTGGTTGTCTTGGTTGATAAACCACCTACAAGTGGAAAATCTCTAAAAGCTCACTTGGCAAATTGTTGCTCAAAGAATACAATTCTCAGGTTCCAAACTTGGCATGGGGGTGGAAAATTCTAAATAGAGTCCTGTGATTTTCCTATGGTTAGGAGGATAAGTGGTCCCTCTTCTCCAAACGTCAATGTGAACTCATTTACTAGATAAGTAATCCAACCCAAGTTCTGTGAATGAATACTAAATACTTCTATGAATAGCTTTGAATTAAATTTCACATGCACATAGATTGGTAGATTTTGGTGTTAGTTCTAGAATGAATTCACATATTCAGATTCATGGGTGTGTCTTGTAAGCAGTGTTGCTTTAATACGAAAATTGGAATAAATTAAACCATTATTACAAATTTTGTGTAACTAAAGTCCTGTAATTACGAAGTATGAGAGAATGAGAATAAATTCACATTCATTTCATGTCTATAATATTTGGATATATGTAGTTAGTTTTTCACCTTCTGGACGGTGAATATTCTGATTGTAGCCACTTGAAATCTCACAAAAATCAATGTGAATAGCGAGAGATTCAACTCTATGGAAATTAATCCACGTATGAAAAACAAGGTGGAACAATGAAGGGCCAATAGGTGATATCATTTGGTTGGTTTACATGCGTCCTAGCTATTAGTTGTGTATTTATTAAATTGTTTTGGTTTCATTCTAAATACTTATAAGAGTGGTATTATTCAAATATTTTCTTTGATTGAACAATGAATATACAAGTCATGAACCCAATCTAGATTACCTGTAGTAAATCAATTTTTTTATTTACATTATTAGTCCCTGCCTTCGGCATTATAGGGACTCTAGTGTTTGCTAGAGCATTGATTGACCATTAATCATTACTTTGACCAAAAAATTCTCAAATCCACCGAAATTTACCCAAACTTTTAGGTTTCAATTTCTGCTCACAAAAATTTTATCCAAAGTTTTGATTTCTACCTCTTATTGGAACCTTCACATGTCCCAAAGCAACTTTCGATGTTCAACAAAATTTTAACCAAAGTTTCAAAAAAATACTGTAGAGTTTTTAAGTTTTTATGCAAATTTTAAAACGTTTGATGTCCAACAAAACTTCAATTAAAGTTTCAAAAAAATCATAATTTGTTTGTAACTTTCTGTACAAAGTTTTGAAGCTAGTTTTAGATCGCCATATATGCATTGTTTATCCAAGATTTGAAATTTCATACATATTTGTATATCTGAAGTTTTATGTCGAGTGCCACTTATCTCTTCCACACCTTTCCTTTGCTCCCACACATTTGTTTTTTAGCTGCCATGCGATGCCCCACCATTTTCCTTTGTTGCTAGACCATTTCCAACCTGTACACCACACCATGTCCCACCAGTTCACCGCTTGTTTGAGTAGATACCTTGGACCATACCTAATAGATATGTACCAAAAATAAAGGTGGATTTTCCTTTTTGAAAAGATGAGTATGATAACTCCCCAAATAACCGATAGGATATATCTATCTACAAGCTACATCCATCTACAAGAAAACGTAGATTAGCATATGATTGATAAATCCAACTTCTTGGAGTAGTTGTCTTTTCAGTAATATAAAAAACTATGTATCCAATTGTCCTTAAAACAGGGAAAAAAAGGAATTTGAAGGTTCTAAATGTTTTTTAAAGCATGTATATAGGAGCACACTTGATATCCCTATGACGCTACATCGACACCACATCTTCTCAAGTGGGGGATTTGCGCCAAAAATCAAGGCATGTATACCAGAGAACACTTTAGATCCCCAAGATGCTACATCAACACTATTGGAGCCTAGAGAAAGAGGAAAAAAACAAAGAAACCTGCAAGATTTACTCAATGTTTAACTAAAATATTTTGTTGCAACTTATATAGGAATAAGATAACAATAGGTTGAGTATGAGGAAATATTACCTTGAAGTGGAAGAGATGATCGATAGGGAAAGAGATGATCATGGAGCTAGGGTTTTTTTCTGGGCAAGAATACGTCTCTGGGTGTGGCCACCCTGCTCTATTCTTCTAATGGTTTGAAGGGTGGTTATGGTGGCCAACTGTCATGGAGGCTATGGAGGGGATTATACCATGCGACATCTTTGTCGTCACTTGGTCTACCTAGTTTATTCTTACCTCATAGGTTCTCGGTGCTCTATCCACATAGACCGATTAGAATGCTTTGCGCACCTTGTGTTTTGTTGTTCCAGACGTTTTTTGAGTCCAGGCGGCCGAAGCGGGCTTCCCTCCACAATTTTGTTCGTGCTCAAGCAGTTGGTTAAGCGAGGTATGCGTCCAAAGGTGACCCTGGGTTTGGGCACGAGCTTCTGTTTGCCCAAGGTATCTCATAGGGGGTAGTGTTGGGACTCCTCAGTGGAATTGTTGGCTTGGGGGTGGACAATGGTTGGATGCTTAGCCTGCTCTAGTCACATGGCATCTTGGGTAAAGGTTTTTTGCTTCTGATAGCTGCTCTGGACTCCAGAAAAATATAGGAGGTGATGCTTTGTCTCGTCTTGGATCTGTCCTATTATAGGTTTCCCTGGATGCACCTCTCTCGTTTGGTGCATTTGGCAGTGGAGGCGTGGGCTCCGAATTTCTCTTACGCCCTCATCTGCTTAGACCGACCCTCGGTGGCTTGTGCTCTTCCCTTTGCTGCGCGGCCTGGGGACAACAAGCGGGAGGATGGAGCCAGGTCCAGGGTAAACCCTTCCAAATTTCAAATCTTTATAAAATCTCCAGAGGGGCTTACCCTATCGATCTGCGTTAGTCAAGAAGATAGTGTTCTTTTTCTGAAGCAATCCATTCAGCAAAAAGCTGGATATCCAGCATATGTGCAAAATTTGATTTATGGAGGCAGAGCCTTATAGGATTGTAGGTCTCTACAAGACTACAACATACAAATGACATCCACCATTGTCCTCAACCTGAGATTGAGGAGGGGGGGCATTGTCTGTCAAAAAGCCGTCTAATGTAGGTAAAGGTTTCGGGAGTTATTCATCAAAATACTTAGAAGCCAATAAGAACCAAATAAACGTAGGCCACTCATTTAAAAATATTTTGCAAGGAAACATAACAGTAACAAACAAAAAAAAAAAAACAGGAAGGTTCTATCTCTAGCCCATACATAGTGGAGCTAATGAACTCTATCCCAGAACTAAATATAATTGATTCTGAAGCAGATGTGCAATGTGCCTCTTTCGAATCACAAGCTATTATTTGTCGATTTAATTGTTTTTGGCCAAAACCTGAGGAACTCTTTCATTGGATTTTGACCAATTGGTCCCTCGATTGTGAAATACACCTTTTCTCTAAAGGATTTTTTATAGTAAAACTCCCTTCTCCAGAGGCCAGAGATTGTATATTGCAGGAGGGGCCATGGTTCTGGGGAACGACGGGCCTTTTCATCACTCCTTGGTTCCCTGCTTTCGATGCAAACACTATGGTTATCTCCAGAATGCCAGTGTGGATTCGATTGCACAACCTCCCCCTTCATTTCTGGGATGAGCGCATACTTTCAGATATTGGGAACAGCATTGGGAAATACCTCAAGATGGATTCCCAACGATTGGATGAAAGGATCTACACACATGCCCGAATTTGTGTAGATGTAGACCTCAGCAAAGGCTTGCTGGACCATATTCAACTGATCCACAAGAAGATGAATTGGACTCAGACTCTTGACTATGAAAACACAGCCTTTAGATGTAGAATTTGCAGACAAACTGGGCATCTTCAAAATATATGCTCGGAAGCCAAAAAAGACAACATCAGAAGGAAAAAGAATGGGAAGCATACAAAAGGATGGAACTTCCATCCATCCCAACAGGAAGTGGGGGAAGACGCAGCTGCGGAGGATTCCCCACATCCCGGGGCTAACCAGACACCACAAGTACCAGAACAAAAGGAGGAGTTCGTGCATGAACCCAAGGGATCTCAGGAAAATCAGGCACTAGGAACCTAGTGGGAACACTCACAAGAACCCATGGATTCACAGAACAACCAGGTTCAAAAAATAGATTTGCTTGATTCAATGGGCCCTAGTGGGTACAAGCGTACACATGCTTCAGACAATTCAGATTCAGATAAAGACATTCATCGACCTGAAGAGTCTCAGCTCGCTCTTGTCACCACTTCGCCATCTCAAGGGGGTTGGCACAAGGTTGAGAAGAAAAAAGGGAGGAAAACTTAGTTTTCCTACCCATTGTATATTAGTTTTCTTCCGTTTTTTCCTTTTGTTTGTTTATGCTTATCATCGGCCAATGGCCTAGTGATGCTTGGTTTTCAACAAGTGCAACATGTAATTTTATTTTCATTAATAAAATTACGCTTTTTTCCTTGGAAGAAAATATAACAATAGGAACTTGAACTTCTACAAAAGTCTATATTTTTTTGCAATATCTATAATGTTGGCTTGTTGGAGCCTGACCCAGGTTCAGAGGTGTTTTAGCCAAACAAATCCCGGTAATACTGGCCCTTTTAGCAACAGTCCACTGAGTGCAGACTGAGGTCTCACCCGAAGTAGTATGGGAGGGTGCTAGACCCATGTTTCCACACCCTAGAGATGTCTGATGGGTTCAAGTGGTCCGCAGTTCGACCTTGCTCACACGTCACTATGCGCACTTACCTGTTCCTCGCAGCGTGAGGTGTTGCCTTCACGTAGCCCTACTCGAGGGCCAAACAGTGTTATTACCCAAGTTCTTACTAGTAATCCGATATTAGTTGATTAACTTAGCTTACTTGCATGTGTAAAGTATACTTTGCAATATAAATCATTCATACAAGTGCACGTAGTAAATAAACAGTACATTAGAAATTGATATCAAACATATAATAAATTAAGAACAGATACATAGAATTTGGAATGAACTTATTTTATTATTCTCTTCTCCAGTTAAAGACTCAACTCCACCCTGCGCACTTAGCTGAAGGGGTCCATGCACTTAGCTGCGGACTCTACTAGGCCTCTACGCACTTAACTACAGAGCCTTTTCCTACTCTACAATCCAAGACACACTTCACAGTTTGACTTAATCTCTAAGACCCTTCATGCCCATCCTCTATTCAATCCTATCTCTTTACAACTTAGAGCCTCACTCTATTATACAATACCATGGTCCGCGAACCATGGGTAGGCTGACATTACATTCAAAAGTAGGGAAGATAGCCCTATGATTCTAACATATATTTCACGCCCAAAATTCGTGGAGCCTTACAACAATATCAACTCAAAACTTAGGCTTTGAGCCCCAAAACATGTAGTGGGGGGATTCCATTCCCAATAGGCCTCCAACACAAACATCGTGACTTGCCCTCGAGTCACTTTGTCGGCGTAGCGATCTTGGTGCAGAGTCCCTCCAACTGCTCTCGAACGATACTGATGTCTGCAGCACACTGAGCTGCTACTTGTTGAACCTGCTGCATCCATTCTTCTAAGACCTCTATGTCCAGCATGCTTCCCTGTATCTGCGCATGCATCCCGTGTATGTGTGCAAGCTTTCCTTCGTTATTCTCTGTGATCGTGAAGGCCTCATCAATCCATGGTTGAATGTAGGATTTGAGAACTACTTCCTTATGGTGCGTCGTGTCCACCTGCTCCTTTAATGCCTTGGCTTGCTGCATCCTTGCAAGCTGCTAAGTGAGGACTACTATCTATGCAGTTCCTTTGACACTGTCGTACTACTGTTGGATTTCTTCCGCCTCCATCTCCAGGCATTGGATGTTGGGGTCCTCCTGCAAAGTCGTGAGGACCTCAAGTGCCTATTCCAACATGTCGGTACAGTCACGCACTGCACCTCCAATTTCTTCCAACACTGCTGTGATAGCGCTAGCACGTTGTCCTCTGATTTTTGGGGGAGTGGAAGGCTGCACCTCCAACCACAGCTCGGCGATCTGGAGATTCAGCTCCAGCTACACCTTTTTTGTCTCTTCCCTCGCCTCGCGGACTCCGGGTGCCAAGCTATGGATCTGTTCCTCTATCGGTAGATCTTCTGCGATGGCCAGTTCTGGGACATGTCGGCAAGTGTCATCTACCGTCTACACCAAATGTTGATTTTGCGACACCAATTCGTTACACTGTAAGCTGAGCTGTTCTATGTTTATCTTCTGCTCGCTAAGAACTTGGATCGTGTGGCTCTCCCTAGCCTGCAGCTCTACTGTTATCCCATCCTGTAGTAGATACAACATTTCCCGAGGAAGGGCAACCAGATTAAGGCCAAGGCCTTTCATCATGCTAATCAACAATCGATCCATCACATTTGACGACACTAGAGCTCCCTCCGACAACACTATTGTGTTTTCCATCCTTGCGCGCAACATCTGCTCTACTGCTGAAGTTCCTGCTGCGACATGGGTTGACAGGGTACCTTCTTGAGGGGGTGCACCTGTAACTCCTGTAGCTGCACTCTAAGGGCCCCCAACATAGTCTGATGCTCCTGCATAAACTCTTGAAGTGCTTCATTGGTGACATTGTGGACCGTCTCACTAATGTCATGGAGATCACCTTCGGTTAAGGTGATCGGGTTAATGGCCAACTTTGAGGCCTTGGCCTTCTTTCTTGGTCCCACTCGCTCTGCAATGTGTGGCCACTTCAACTGTGTGGACGCAGCCCCTGGGTCCATGCTCCCTTCTGTTGTTTCTATTTCTTCTGCTTCCTGCCCCTGTGAGTACGTTGTTTGGTCCTCATATGCCTTTGTTGTTGCTTCGGTCGCCTGTGCTGCTGCTACTTATGCAGCCTTTTTTTTCTCTGTGGATTTCTGTGTCGCTTCTTGTGCTACCTTTTCCTTAGCTACTGATGTTTCCGACTGCCTGTTTTCAGCCAATTGGGTGATGCGTAGCTTGGCATAATCTTTTTTCTTCTGTGTTTTCGCCTTCTCTAGTTCTGCCAGATCTGGAGCACGCCATTCTGGAGGCCATGTCTCAAAGATAGTGAAGATTGCATCGTCGATGGCTATAAACGGGAGCTTCATCCACTGCTTCATTATATCCTTGTGCACCCTGATGTAGACATTATGCATGTTTCCTTTAAACTTTGCAAAACTCTGCAAACTATTGTACACTATAGATGACAGGCACGACCTTCGATTGATCCACATCTGGATGCTCATCTCCATGAGCACCCAGAAAATTTTGGTGTTGGGAATCCGTTTTGCGTCCTTTGTGTCCTAAAGCGAAGCGTACTTCACAGCCTCTGGTAAGTCTCTGTCAATTTTGGGGAATTGATTGTCTTCTAGTAGTTCCCCTGCTACGAGTATGATGGATAACAACAACCACGTGTAGTGGAAGGTTTTACCCTGCTCCTGGGCTTCACGATATTTTTTCAGAAATTCCTCGCAGAGGAATTCAAACCAGTTGAATTGGACCCCCTCTGCGCACTGCTCAGCCAGCACAACCATAGGCGCTGGTACCTCATCGGCATGGCACTTCCTCATAACTTTGCTGGCCAGGAGTTGGGTTGCTATGCGTACCCCTTTGTCCTTGATGCTGGAGATGGCGTAGCCCCTCTTCTTCTTCTCCAGCTTGTATTTTTCCTTCATGGCTTCTGCGAGAGCCAAATCGCTACCCTTTCCTTCGGTTATGGTCACGGGGTCCTTTCCTTTATAGGGGAGTCGAGAAATGCAGTGAATGAGGTCTACCATGATGGGAATAGGCTCCTCCAGCCATAGATACCTGTCATGCACCAGGTAGAGCAGCTGCTTGATGATGAAAATTGTGATGGGCACGTGGTGGAAATGTGGTATCCATAATAATTGTAGCAACCCAACCTTTTCCACACTGTGCAGCCACTTCTGCGGCTCTAACATTATCACTGCCCCCTTAGTGTTCTGCTTCATTAGGTTCCCGATTTCTAGCTGTAGGAACTTCTCGTGGTCAACGAGGTCCCAGTCTTCAAATTTCATGGTTGGCATGTGGCTCAGGTGTGTGCCCTCAAATACAATGCCATCTAGGAGGAGTGGGGTCCAGAGTGAACGCTTCTTTTCATCTAGGTCCTTCAGCACTTTGGTATTCCCTTTCTGCAGAGGGACATACGTAGGAAGTTTTGTTGTAGAGCGTATAGGTTGAATATCTTCCTCCATATCTTCGTCTTCTTCCACTGTGATGATAAGGGCCTGCAAATCTTCTTCTTCCTCATTTGTGTCGATCGTGATAGCTTTTCATTTATCGGCCATTGATAGCTTACTGCGTAGTGGGTTCCTTGGGAACACATGTACGGGGGCCATTGCTTGTTTATCTTTCTTGGGCCTCGACGTTCATGGTGATTTGGGGATTTTTGTCACAACCCCGGTGCCTTCTAGAACATCCTCTACCATTGGGGTCTGTGCGACCTCACCGGAGATTACCTCTTCAATCCCTAAACCATCCTTAGTGGCTGTCATCATAGCTAGGCTATATTTTGTCACTTGCGAACTTAGGGGCTCAATTATCGCTCGGCTCTCAATGCTCAATGCTCTGCTCAAGTGCTCAATTCTCAAATGACCAAGTGTTGTTCACTGGCCAACCCTTTGTGTTTTATAGCGCCTTTCGAATTCAAATTCAACCATTCCCCCCAATTTTAGGCCATTAATGCTTTCTTGGCAGCAGATTTTCCCAAATCTAGCCCATAAATTGCGTCTTAAATGCCCACTGCCCACTCCATTTGGCCGCAAATTGAAAATACCATCATGAATAGTGACACCGATGGTCACTTTTCAGCCAATTTGCATGGCAGCGTAGCCCTCCGTGCACGGTCGCGGACCCTGTGACACTCTACTTCTGTGCGCATCCCCAATATCACGCAGCTTCCAGGCGGAATAGTTTATAGTCCCACGCTTCCTTTCAACTGCCTGGAGTGCTAAGACTATCCTTCCTACAGCTAGTCAGGTGGTCGCACCACCCATGTGGGGATTCATCCCATCCTCCAAAATGGTTTGCGGAGAATCCCCACCTTCCATAGTTGTGTTAGGCATCGTGCACTCTACTATTTGCAATGCGCTACCCTTGCCACTACGTTTGGTGAGACACGGTCTGAGCTAAGGCAACAGACTAACCAATTCACAATGATAGTTCTCCCATTTGTCAGTATGATCGTACGCACCCTGTTTTACCATCCTCGGTTTTTTGATGAGAAATGCTTCCTTTATTCTGTCTTCCAGCTTCTTGGCCTCTGCATCCATCAAAGCACTTTTCTCCCATAGTCATACTGGGTCTTTTTCGAGCTCGCGAAGTCTAAGGTTTCCCTGTTAGATTTCTTCCTCAAGTCTTATGTGTTCTGTTTCTCGCGGTTGTGTGATTCCTTCGTTCCGAGCATCGCGGACCATCGTATCTATGGATGTTGCTATGCGCAGACTAGGTTTCACATGCTCCATAGGGATCATAGCCCCTACTTCATACTTCAGTTTCGGAAGTGCTTGTGTGGTTAGGTTTTTGCACATGGTCCTATAAGCCCATAGAACCGCTGGTATGCGCAAGTCCCAGTCAGTGCGTCTCACATGGTGGACCGTGTTCAACACTTCATACACCTTTTCAAAGGCTTCTACATGGATCATTGTTGGTGCACTTGGTCTTGTCCAACTTTGTTGTTTGTGCCCTTGTCTTGCCTGCTCCTGCTTGTTGTTCTTGTTTTCTATAGTGAGGATGGTGTGCGTTCGTGTAGGTTGCGTACCATACGCTAGTACCCATATGGAGAGGTGGGTGCACAGGCTGTTTCGTCCATCATACCTAACTTCCATCCACAACTGAGGCTTTCCAAACCGTATAAGCATCATCGTTCCGCATTCGCACCAGTTCCCAAAACTTCTTTCATGTGTACCCCACCATCTTGCAGGCATAGTGCGCAGTGCCCATTTTAGAGCATCAAAATGTTGTTGTTCTGGCACTTCTCTTTCAAATTTATTTAGGAATTCATCCATCGCTGTCAACCCATCATACATAGGCAGATCCCTTACCTTTGTTGTCACGCAGCGCAGTGATCTTATCATTATGTTGCAATTGAGCATGGTTACCTCATGTGACCGGTTCTGCCATCGTTTTATTTCCTCATCTAAATCCGATGTGCAAGTGCTTTTGCGCTCCCACAAAATCCTGCCATCCACTGTTGGATTCACCCAGTCTTGCTCCTGTGTGGTGATTTTGTAGATACAATCTAGATTTTCGTCATTCTTATTGTCATGTACTAGATCTGTGTAGCACGATCCTTCTGCAGGGTCTAAAGGTACCACTATGCGCAGTGAATTTTTCTCAAAAATCATTTTGTGCCTCTTCAGGTTTATCACTCCATTTATGCTAGTGGCCCAATCAATTCCTAGTAGTGCGGGATAGGGATTATTGTCATCGACAATCTCTATAACTTTGAAATCTACAAGTGTGCTCGCACCCTCGATGTCTATTGTTATTCCCTGTAATCTTCCCATCGGTAGGATCTTCTGTTGGTTCACCATTCGCTATTGAATAGGGGACCATTGCAATGTAGGCCTGCCCATGCGCTCCCATGTCTGCTTTGGTAGTATATTCGCATCTGATCCTGGATCCAGAATCACTTGATCCATTTCATACTCTCTGATTTACACAGTCAATCTCATTTCCCTTCCTGTTCGTGATGTGTGCTTCCCGAGCTTCCGGACTACGCGTGGTTCTCCTGACCCAGCGCACCTAGTGATGAGTTCCTACAGTCCCTTCACAACCTTGTTGTCACACAGCAACTTCATGCACGTATCCAGAAAGGTAGTGAGCATTGAAGGATCCATCTCTAATTCTAGTTGATCCTTACTACCTAAAGTGGAGGCCTCTGTGAAGCTCTTCTTAGCTTCCATGAATGTCTCCTTCGCGTGCTCCAAATCGAATTTTGGTTCCTTTGTAGGAGCCTTGTGAACCCAAGCACTTTCTTCGGGTTGCTTGCCCTTGTCATCTCCTATCATGATACCACTTCGGAGCACGATGTTTACATTCGGGTCCTATTCGTGCGGCTGAGATTTCATCATTTGCAAATTCTAAGTCGGGGGAGGCTGGAGTATCCCTTTATCGCGTAACCTCGCTATCAGTGTAGGGCAGTGCTTTGTCTCATGATCAAACTGAGTACAATATAAACAAGATGCTCTCGTTGGATTTGTACAATCACGGGATTAATGCCCTGGCTCTCCACAATTATAACAAATCAGTTGCCCATGACCCCTTCCTGGTCCCATTCCACCTCGACCTCGTCTGTGCCCCTGAAATCTAGTGCGCGCCATCCCTGCATTTTGATTGAGGGCTCACATTTCGGTCTGCACTATGTAGGTAGGAGTCTGATCCATCATCAACTCATAACTTCTGCAGGTGCGCTCATCATGGCCTACTGATCCGCATAAATTACAGAACGACCGCTAAGATGTCTGTGTATACTTCTCCAAGAGATCACAATTATCCGTAGCATGTTTTCCTCCTATTTGACAAATCGCGCACCATAATGTAGGCGCCATGCTCAGTCCTACTTGTGTCTTTGGCCTTAATGGCATCGACCCTCCTCCCACCAAGTAGTTTGAAAATACTGGACAATATTCCTTATCATGCCCCTGGCCTTTGCATTTTATGCACCATACCTCCTCGCACGCCTCTAGCTGAGTTGTCCTTTCCTGTTTCAAACTCTGCATTTCCAAACACAAATTTTTCAGCTGTGTGTGGATTTTTTGGAATCCTAGGCTAGGATATTGTATTGGGGTCTCGTGCAGTCTCATTGCAATCTCCAAAGCTTCGTCCTGGGTGAATAAATTCTGTTGTGACAACGTCATCCTTAAATGCAGCATTAGTGATGCTACAAACCATGTGCGGTGTTGTCCATCCGTCAAGGTCATGTTGTCTTCGCGAATCATACTCTTCAGTCTCTGATCTAGCTCCCAAGGGGTCTCGCCTGGAAGCATCGCGATTTCCTTAAACCCGATAATCAATTGTGTCTCTGATTTTGGCCTACTAAATTCCTTGTTCAGCGCAGCCTGGATATCTGCGATCCCCACGTTTGGATGGTCATTAGAATTCTTAATGTACCATGTTAGTGCGCGATCCTGCAACGCACTTACCAGTGTTGCCTTCTTTATATTGTCATCCACGACTCCTTGTGCTTCCCATGCAACGTTTACTACGAACCAAAATTGGTTCAGATCTTCGCTCCCTACTCCTTTGAACATCAAAAATTTTATCGTGCTCACCATATTGAACTATGGTGGTGGCGACGGTGGTGTGGGCGAAGATGGGGGTGAATATGGTGAAATTGGTGGTTGTGTAGGTGGAGATGGTATGTGCGGAATTCGCTGCCTTATCAGACTGATCACACTTCTTGGTGAAACTTTTGCAAGCTCTTCCTTGCTTTCTCACCGAGGCAAAATTAAGGGGATATTTTCTATTTCTATGCTACCTTCATTTCTATAGATCCTCCCACTTAGCGTAGCTACAAACATTAATTTATTCGCATAACCTGCTTTTCACACAATAGCATTTTAATCCAAGTGTTCAAATATTTAATGTACTTACCTCGCGGTCCCGTGAGGAAGCGTCGTTCTGCCTCACTGTAGCTAACTAAAGTGTCTACCGCCAATTCGGTGATAAACCCTCCTATAATTCAATTGAGCCAATGCTCCACAGTGCACGCGATCTTATCTTCTGATGCTTCTAGTCTGTGCACCAATTCTGGAGTCCACACAATCGGTTTGTCGAGCCTACAACTTCCCTGACTGTCTACTAGCTTCGCAATCCACTCATACAACTCAGAGGGGAAGGAGGCAAAGAAAATTTCGTGGATTTCTGTATATAAGTAGCGCTCTAACCACTATTCCTTCGCGGATTCTCGTTTTCCTGCACCGCGAACTCGTGAATCTTTCTGTCCAACCACCCTTCAATTTCTTTCTTCGTTTGATTCTAGTGACACGGCATCAGACATCCCTTATGCAGATCCTGGTCTCAGCAATGAAACCATTTTTTGGCTTGTTGGGTCTTGACCCAGGTTCAGAGGTGTTTTAGCTAAACAAATCCCAGTAGTATTGGCCCTTTCGACAACAGTCCACGGAGTGCAGAATGAGGTCTCACCTAAAGTAGTATGGGAGGGTGCTAGAACCAGGTTTCCACACCCTAGAGATGTCTGATGGGTTCAAGTGGTCCGCGGTTCGACCCTGCGCACACATCGCTACGCGCACTTACTCGTTCCTCATAGCCTGAGGTGCTACCTTTGCGCAGCCCTACTCGGGGGCCGAACAGTGTTATTACCCAAGTCCTTACTAGTAATCCGATATTAGTTGATTAACTTAGCTTACTTGCATGTGTAAAGTATACTTAGCAATATAAATCATTCATACAAGTGCGTGCAGTAAATAAACAGTACATTAGAAATTGATATCAAACATGTAATAACTCAAGAACAGATACACAGAATTTGGAATGAACTTCTTTTATTATTCTCTTCTCCGGTTACAAACTCGACTCTACCCTGCACACTCAACTACAGGGGTCTGTGCACTCAGCTGCGGACTCTACTAGGCCTATGCACACTCAACTGTAGAGCCTTTTCCTACTCTACAACCCAAGACACACTTCGCACTTTGACTTAATCTCTAAGACCCTTCATGCCCATCCTCTATTTGATCATATCTGTTTACAACTTAGAGACTCACTCTACTTATACAATCCCATGGTCCGTGGACCATGGGTAGGCCGACATTACATTCAAAACTAGGGCAGATAGCCCTATGACTCTAACATTCATTTCGCGTCCGCAATTCCCAGAGCTTTAAAACAATATCAACTCAAAACTTGGGCTTTGAGCCCCAGAACATGTCGTGGGGAGGATTCCATGCCCAACATATAATCTATAAAAGCCTTCACCAAAAAGTTGTTGGAAATTCCAAATAAGAAGAGATTTGGATAGGTCATTTTGACAAAGGAATAGTTTCAATGTTTATCTCAAATAAATACTATAACCTGACTTAGTTTTGAATTTCCTAACAATGAATTTAACATATATTAATCGAAATGAAAATATTCCAAAGTTGCATGTTATTCAATTAATAGATATTCAAATTCTGAGTTTTTTCTTGTGTTAAATTCATTTCCAAGGAGGCTTCTTAGTTCCCATGTTATTACGCTAGTTACTTATATTATGAATTCAATGCCTACTTCATGTTATTAACTCCTAAACTATTTACGTAGGTGAATCATTAGTTATTGATACTTGGTCTTAAGACATAAAAATCAAATAACCACTTACATGGAAATAGTTCCATCTACATCCGAGATAAAAAAAATAGTGTTCCATTTCCATAAATAGATTTGAGCATCAACATGTAAAATTCAAAGCAATGGAAACCTAATAACTACTTGGAATTCTACCCCATTAATAAGACAAACCCAAATGCAAAAAGCTGAAATGAAACTTCAAACCTGTTGCTTCCCCCAAAGTTTGGTAAAAATGTAAATGTGTTGATGTTCTTCCCTTATTTAAGGATCAATTATGCAAACCTCTCCAAGGTTAGAAGACTCGTCCACACATTATGTTTCTTTGGTGGACTGCTATAACCATTCTTTAATTCTAAGGCTTTATCAGATGGGCTCTTAAAAGAAACATCTCGGCCAATGATCACCTCAGGATTTGAAAGTGATCTTACAGGACTTTTATTTTCAGGTGTTTTAGGCCTTTTGAATGAAAAGGGCCATGATATTCGACTCCAACCTCCACTAGAAGGAACATTAGAATCATATGTATAATTTTTCTATGCTTTTGTTTCTATGTATTCTACAAGGATTTCACCCTCGGGTTCGGCATGAGTTTCAAGGTCAAGGGAAACCATTCCAAGAACAATAGGTGTAGTTGTACACCAATGGAAATACCAACCTATTATTCTAATGACAAGAAAACCTAACCAACTTCCCCATCTGTCCTAAATGTAAAAGTCACCATAATAAACTTCGGTTTTGTAGGAATGACAAATGGTCGATAAATAGTTTTAATCATAATTTATAATTTCTTAAATCAAAAGTTAAGCAGTCCTCTAATTACTTTTCAATTGGAAGTGGTACACATAGTCACAAATATAAAAAGGGACTTTCATGGACTACACATTTCATGGACTACATGTTTCACTTATGAGTGCCACTTGCCTCATTTTTCCAGGAAAGTTGTTGCCTCATTTGTTCTAGTTTTTCTTGTTCAATGCGAGCTTAGAGAACTCCACAAACATTTCGAAATAGCCTTTTTAATAAACCTAAATAGACTATGGGGTTCGGATCTAGGGTACGTTACCTATTGGAATCAACTACTATTGAGTGAATAGGAGTATCATAGATGACTTGCTGTGTTTTTCCCTCCATCATCACAATCACTGTGATTCAAAGGCTCCTTGCAATGGATTTTTCTTCTACCATAACCTAAATGAGCTCATCAATCTCAAGCAAGAAATCCTCCAACATGTCCTGTCGAGTCAAAATACCAAGCCTCCAACATGTGTCCAATCCACTCAAGAAAAAAAACTACTTCTCTTGACTATTAAAACACCTCCCAACCAATGGAAAACATCATGAGAAAACCACCCATTTTATGAAAAACCTCTAAACTATGCCCTTATGACAACCAACCTCATTCTTTCAGTGATCCAAAACCCGAATATCCAATATTGGCCAACTTCTTCATAAATAAAAGGCTCCAGGCCTACAATCTGACATAAGGACAACGTGCATGGTGTGACAGATAATAGTAGATAACTCGGATATCCAATATTGGCCAACTCCTTCACAAAACAAAGGCTCCTGGGCTACAATCTGACACGAGGAAAACATGCATGGTGTGAAATAATAATAGATAAAAAAATTATAAAAAAAGAATATAGACCCCAACATATAATAAAACACAACATCAAACTACAAGAAATACAATGTATATCTCCAAAGTAATTAAGAGAAAAGATCCCCTTGCATGACGCTTAAAAATCTAAATAAATGGAGATATGACAACTTTCAAAAATATTCTCACCTCCTACCTATTTGTCAAAATCATCTGCAACCTCGGAAGAAACACTTCTGCCAATGGCCCCTCAACTAGCATAAAATTTGACTCCCACAGAGTTCTGAGATGAACAACCTCCACGTCTATATCATCAGGAATGAAGTGTCCAGAAAGATAAAAATTGAATCTAATGAAACACACATCACCTTAGACACGTATAATGAGAAAAAACTTATCACCATCTATCCTTTTAATAGAGGAGTTAATGCAATATCACTTGACGCTGGTCTTGTCAAGGATTTCACGACCACTCTAGCTAGAGTCTTTCTTAAATGGTTTCATGATACCCTAATATCCTAAAACACCATAATCACAAGGTAAAAACCATGATACTCTGATATCCTAAAACACCATAGTCACAAAGTAAGCATGGGAGCGATTATTTATTTGTATAAATTATGAACAAAAATTTATTTATCAGGTGTAGGCACACATAAGGAGGTGCACTACCACATTGATGGAAAAATTTATGTCTTACTACAAGGCTTTGATCTGTGCCATGTTGTTCCAAACCATATGGTTCTGTTATGAAACACTAACCTTCAAGGCTTAGAAAAAATCCCCAAGGGGGAGTCAACGAGGAGGAGATGGTAGTGCGCTAATTTATGATTTCTTTCACCTCTGCATTATTTGTTGGTTTAATTAGAGAGAAATTTTCGCTCTCGTTCTGGAATGAAGCCTACTTCAGCCTAAGTCTCAATATCAATGGATTTTGTAAGCCATCGCCTTCTTTCCTCTAGGGTTTGTAAATATTCCAATGGATTCATTACTTATTACTGCTAATGACGTAAAGAAAAGTGCATATGTAGTGTGAGAATGTTGATTTAGGGGTAGGGAAAAAACATCAATGAAGTATTTGGTTTTATAGGAAAAACACGATTGATCGAGGTTTTCCCCACATAGGTTTGAGTACACCTATGAATTCTGGTGATAGAGTCAGAACTCTGGTGAACTCCACATCTTAGGTTTTGAAAGCAGAGAAACTTCTAGAATGAAGGTATTGGAAACTACAATTTTCTCTCTCATTCACACTTTGTTGGTTTTATTCCATTTTTTTGTTTGTTTGGCTTATAATGAGGTATTTTGTTTTATGCAGATCTACCACCCCAAGTGAGCACAGCTTTCATATATCAATTCTAGAGCCAAAAGACACTACTTACAGATTCAACACTCCCCCACTTATGGATTCAAAAAGCTTTCATAATATCGATTCCAAAGCCAAAAGACACGGCTTACATATTCAACACTCCCCCAATTACATATTCAACACCTTGTTGGCATTATGATACATGTATTTTCCTTGATGGTAACTCACTCAGATGAAAGATCACAGTGCAACAGGTCAACAACAAAGGAATACAGATCAGACTCCAAAGAATGAAGAAAGAAAGGTATGTGCTGGTTCACTTTGTCCAAGGCGTGTATACATGCTGTTTAACAGAACAAAAGTAGCATATAACGTATACACGAACTTTCACAGGAGGAAAAGCACGTACATGTTGGAAAACAAATTTTTTAGTCCAAGGTATTTTGGTCCAAGGCACTTGGTCCAAGGTATTGACCCTAGGTATTGGGTCCAAGGTATTGGTCCTAAGTGGTTTTGGTCTAAGGTATTGAGAAAGGCCTAAGAGTATATAAGGAGGAGAAGATCATTAGGCCAATGGGTGCAAACAATGAGATTCTAAGGAATACTTCTATCTGAAGTATATATTATGTTGCAAGGTTATGTTTGAGACTGGATCTGAAATATTCATGTGTACCTTGAGTTCAACATTGGATCAGGAATCATGAGACTTGAAATGACTTATTCTTGAATGATCTGATATTGGTTGTGACCAGATTTGATGTTTTGCGCCTGTTCTATTTGTTATCTATCATGATCTGGGTTTATCTGAAGTCTGGAATTGCAGCAAAGTTCTGAGTCAAAATTTGCAGATCTGTACGCAGGTTCGTCTCGGCCAAAGCGTGTGTACACACAGGTTCGACTCTTCCAAGTAGCATATAAAAAAAATATATATATGTTCAGATCTGATTGATCTATCTGATCAAATTTTGTTGTTTTTCTATCTGTTAATGAAGTCCTCTTAGATCTGAACGTAGAACTGTTGTATAAGGAAATTGAGTCTGATTGATTGATTGATTGATTGAGAAGGAAGGGTGATCCTTGCTGCTATCTGTTTTGAACTTTGTAATATGACAATAGATCTTCAGAATGTCACTAATTGGTACAGTTTGTGGTTCAGAAGTGTATGATTCAGTATCTTTAGAGATATACACAGGTTGGGTTAAAGGAAGTACCGTATACATGCAATTTTGGTTCAACCAAGTAGCGTATACACTCTAATGCATGATTTTTGAGGTTACAACTGGTTCTGGATGATGATGTAGGGTTCTGGGTTCAGCACAATGTTCTGGTGTCAGTGATCTAATTGTTCAGATTAACTGAATATTGGTTGATGCAGTTTAATTTTAAAAGGCTTTGATGGGTCCAATGTGAAAATTTGATGAAACATGGCCTTCAGCGTGTGGTGTTGTGGTCCAGGAGTATCCAATTTAAAAATTCATGAAACGTGGTCCCTGGTGGAAGAGTGGAGTTTTCTGTAGGCTGGCACCTACATACTAGTAAACATATTGGCTAGTACAAGAGCTAGGGGGTTGTAGCTCCCTTCCAGTAGAAGCTGGAAAATGAGAGGAGGTTGGAACCTTCTACAGGTAGAAGCCTGCATAATGGTATGAGTCTGCACTAATACCAGATTGTAAACAGATTTTTCTTATTATTAAAAGAAGACAGAGACGACAACATAATGTGGTTTTTACCCACATTGGGTTTCCACCTTAAATCTTGGTGTTCAGGTGTGATGCTTTATTCTTATTTTACTGCATTGTCTAATAAATCTCTGATATACTGGTTTAAGCTCAACACATGATAAATCACAAGTTCTCTACATATACCCTGGTTTCTTTAAGCACATTCGCGTGTACATGCTAGTTCACTTCACTGAAGTAGCGTATATAAATCTATTTGGGAAATGAAATTATTGATATGATAATACTGATTCACCCCTCTCTCAGTATTATTTCCAACAATTGGAATCAGCGCAGGTCCTTCAGAAGAAGCTTAATTGCTTGAAGGGAGATCCATCAACATGAATAATCAAGAAAGCATGGGATCCATCAGACCGCCAATATTCAATGGAATCAACTTTGTTTATTGGAAAATAACAACCACAGCCTATCTACAATCACTTGGAATGGATTTTTGGGAAATTGTGGAAGGAGAACAACAATTCCTACAGATACGGAAGGTAAAAAGCAATATGAAACCAATGCCAAAGTTGTCAATACTTTATTGGGAAGTCTGTCAAAATTAGAGTTTGTTAAAGTCATGTAACTCAAATCAGCCAAAGAAATATGGGACAAAATCGTTCTAAGCTACAAAGGGGACTCTCGGGTAAAATGTTCTAAGCTTCAAACTCTCAGAATTTAGTATGAAACTCTTAATATGCATACTGATGAAAGCATAGCTAGTTACTTCCTACGTATAGATGAGGTTGTCAATTGTATGAAGAATCTAGGTGAAGAAATTAAGGAATTTACCTTAGTTGATAAAGTTTTGAGATCCTTGTCTGCTAAATTTGAATCCAAAGTGTTTGCCAGAGAAGAAAAACAGGATCTGCAGAATATCACTATGATGCAACTTCACGAAATCTTAACTACCTTTGAGATGAGAAAAGGAGGACCACCAGATATGGGAGAAGCCACATTCAAAGCTTCAGCAAAAGGAAAGGAGGAACACAATGAATTAGGACATATTTCAGAAGAAGAAGATGAGGTAAACTTTGTCAAAAAGCTTCAACGGGGTTCTAGAAGGTTTAGAGGTAAGTTACCCTTCAAATGCTTTTCTTGTGGCAGAGTCGGTCATTATGCTACCAGATGTCCTCATAAAGATAAATTTGAAAAAGGAAAGGAATATGCAAAAGGGAATAGAAAACAAGTTGTGAATAAAAGGAGTTACTATACTCATGAAGATACCGATGGTTTATCTAATAGTGATGAAGATGAAACTAGACAAGATTACAGACTTCTCATGGCTTATAACGATGATAATTTTTGGGATGCTTTAGAAGAGGAAGACCTTCATGAAGAAATATCTAAAATCAAAATCTATTTAGAAGAAAAGAACATGATTATAGATACCTTGACATACCAACTTGCTGAAAAAGAAAAACACAATGAAAATCTTGAATGTGAAATTGTGGGTCTAAGAAAGGATCTTGAGAAAATGAAATCTCTCAATCTTAGATTTGCTAAAGGATCAGAAATTTTAAATGAAATTATCAAATTTATGCATTCTCCTCTGATAAATACAGGTCTTGGATATACTGAAGAAGCATCTCAATCACAGAAGTCGTCAACCTCCACCAAAATCTATCTTGATGCAGCAAAGACCAGTGAACAGTATGACAATCGTCAACAAAGGCATAAAGCAGATCACCAGGTAAATCAAACTCAATTTACTCCAAGGATGAATAGAAGCCACAAACAACCTCAGGTAAATCATACTCAATTTTCTCCAAAGATGAATATCAATAGAAACTACAATCACCAGGTCAATAGATTCGATAGTCGCAGGAACTTCTTTAATGGGAAATGTTTTTCATGTCATAATTTTGGACACAAAGTTGCTCAATGTGTTGCTTACAAAACCATCATGACTAGAGAAGCACGAAATCAAACGAATGTAATAGGGATCAAAAAAGTCTCCTATAATAACTTTTAACTTCTTGAAAATGAAATATAATGCTCAATCTGTAACAACTTTGGTCATGAAGAATCTGAATGTAGGAGAAAATTTCGGCAAACATCTCAAAAGGAGCAAACTCCATTAAATCCCAAGATATGGAGAAGGAAAGAATCTCAAATAGAAAGATGTGGTATAGCCTTGTATGCAGAAGGACAAGAAAATCAGTGGTACATCAACAGTGGATGCTCAAAACACATGACATGTGACAAAGAAAAACTTCACTCATATAATGCCTTAGAAAAGGAAAAGAATGTCTCATTTGGAAATGAAACTCCTGCTATCATAAAAGGTAAAGGCTCTATTTTCTTGAAAGAAAAAGTTAAAGCTGAAAATGTTATGTATGTAGACGGTTTAAAGCATAACCTGTTGAGTGTCAGTCAAATGTGTGATCAGGGAAATGAAGTGGTGTTTCGATCAAATGGATGTGTTGTTCGTGAGCTTGATACAGGAGAGACCGTGATCAAAGGTACAAGAACTCCTAACAACTTATACATACTCAAGGGAGGACAACAACAATGCTATCTAAGCAAAAATGATGAAAGCTGGTTGTGGCATAGAAGATTGGGACATCTAAGCTTTTCTAAAATAAGAAAAGAATGAAGATTCAAGGTTGTTCATGATCTTCCAGATATCAACATCCCAGAAAATACAATATGTAAACCATGTTGAATCGGCAAGCAAACTAGAGTTCACTTCATGTAAAAAGAAGGGTCAGCTAGTAAGCCTCTTGAACTTGTCCATACTGATTTATGTGGACCATCAAGGAAAAAGTCACCTCATGGAGAAGAATACTTTATTTTGTTCATTGATGATTTTTCTAGAATGTGTTGGATAGGTCTTCTAAAGCATAAAGATGACAGCTTTGAAAAGTTCCAAGCCTTTAAAGCTTTGGTTGAAAATGAATCAGATCTAAAAATCAAATGCCTCAGATTTGATCAAGGAGGGGAATTTACCTTAGATGAATTCTTTGACTTTTTTGAACAACATCGAATAAAAAGGAAATTCTCCACCGCAAGGACTCCTCAGCAAAATGGTGTGGTAGAAATAATGAAAAGAACAGTTCAACAAATGGCTTGAGCTATGCTAGATGAATCTGGAACTCTTGCAACCTTTTGGGGTGAAGCTGCATTCGCTGTCATAACTATTCTAAACCAAGCAAATGTTCGGGTAAACAACACTCAAACTCCACATGAACTTGGGTATGGTAAGACTCCTACTATAAAATACTTTAAAGTTTTTGGAAGCAAATTTTATATCAAAAGGACTGATGAAAAACTTGGTAAGTTTGAACCCAGAGCAGATGAAGGTATTCTTCTTGGTTATTCTTCCAGAAGTAAAGGATATAAATGCTATAATAAAAGACTTGGAAAAATTGTTGAAAGCATTGATGTTGTAGTTGATGAAGCATGCAAAAATCCACAATAGATAAAATAAACAGAAGATTATGACAATGAAGAAGATGGGTATTATTTTCCCACATCAAATCAAAATCATATTGAAGAAGAAACCAATGAAGCCCCAGAAGAAGAGATAATGGTAGAAGAAAAGACTCCATCCAGGAATGTTTAGAAAAATCATCCAGAAACTCAAATTTTAGGGGAAAGAGAGGTAGGTGTACAGACAAGAAGAACTATTATAGGGACCTCAAGCTATCTAGCATTACTATCCTCCACCGAACCCCAAAATGTAAACGAAGCATGCAAAGATGAATGTTGGGTCAAGGCCATGTATGAATAACTTGAGCAAATTGAAAAAAATGATACTTGGGAATTAGTTGCTAGACCTCATGATAAAAATCTTATAGGAACTAAATGGATATTCAAAACAAGCTGAATGAAAATGGAGAAGTCATTAGAAACAAGGCCAGACTTGTTTGTAAAGGGCATGCTCAACAAGACAATATATATTTTGAAGAAATTTTTGCACTTGTTTCCAGACTTGAAGCCATAAGGATGTTTCTTGCTCTTTCTAGCTTTCAGAAATTCAAAGTATACCAAATGGATGTAAAATTAGCCTTCCTAAATGGAGATCTAGAAGAAGAAGTTTATATTGAACAGCCAGAACTATTCATTCTTGGAAATGATGCAAAACTTGTATGCAAACTCAAAAAGTCCCTCTATGGTCTGAAATAGGCTCCAAGGGCCTGGTATTACCACCTTGACAAATATATACACCAACAAGGTTTTACAAAAGGTTCAGCAAATAGCAATCTATATACAAAGATTGAAACTGATAAATTGCCAATTATTATTCTTTATGTTGATGATATCAATTTTGGTAGCAATGAAGAATCCATGAGTCAGAATTTTTCTTTAGTAATGCAGCAAGAATTTGAAATGTCCTTGCTTGGTGAACTTACCTATTTTCTCAGTCTACAAGTTCAACAAAATAAAGATGGTATTTTTCTTTCACAAACAAAATATCTCAAACAGATCTTGAAAAGGTATGGAATGGAAGATTCTAAACCTGTATGTACCCCAATGGTAATAGGATGCAGTCTCAGCTCAAATGATGAATCAACAACAGTACATCAACCAACTTACAGATCCATGATTGGCAGTCTGCTTTATCTAACATGTACCCGACCTGACATCATGCATGCAGTAGGAATAGTTGGAAGATTCCAAGCAAATCCAAAGGAATCACACCTTCAGGCAGTCAAAAGAATTTTCAAATATCTTCAAGGAAATCAGGACTTTGGTTTATGGTATCCTAGAGATGCAGATCTAACTCTTCATGCATATACAAATGCAGATTGGGCAGGAAGTGTTGATGACAGAAAAAGAACTAGTGGTGGTGCATTCTATATGGGTTCCAGGTTAGTGTCTTGGTTTAGCAAGAAACAAAGTTCAATTGCTTTATCCACAGCTGAAGCAGAATATGTGGTTGTTGCATCTTGCTGCACACAACTACTTTGGATGATGCAAACCTTGTAAGACATTCAGATCACATATACTCCACCCATCTCCATTCTATGTGATAATACAAGTGCCATCAGTATTTCAAAGAATCCAGTCATGCACTCCAAGACCAAGCACATACCCATCAAATACCATTTTCTACATGAACAAGTGCTTGAAAAAAAGGTCAAATTGGAGTATGTTCCCTCCAAAGAACAGGTTGTTGATATATTCACTAAACCACTGCCCAAAGAAACATTTGAATATCTCAGACAAAAGCTGGGAGTAGTTGTTGCATCCTCCTATTGTTAAATCTAATTTTTCAGAGAATGGTTATTATACACGCATTTCATGAAGTATAGTCATGTACACATGCTGGTTTCTGTGAGTCGAGGAGTGTATATGTTTTTCAAACAAGAAAAATAGTGGGACGGGCTTTGATATGGGTTCTTTGTCTGATGTTGATGATTACAGTCTATTGATATGCTCTGTTCATTATTTTTTATCTAACTGACAAATATGCCTTGATCATTGACTTGTTAACAATGCATAGGTAGCATAGGTTCAGGGGGAGCATTAGCCTTCACTCTCATTCTGCATTGTTGGCATTATGGTTGTTGAATCTAGCTATGGCTTCAGATATTTATACTTTTTGTTGCTTAAGTCATGTAAAAGTCTAGGGTGTGATATGTCTTCTCATACATTTGAATGAGTCCTATTGGACAAATAATGTAATTTGTGTCCCCAGTTTCCATGGGATGGATGATGTACTTATATTTCTGTCATGTATAAACAATTGGTCTATCCCCACTTGGTTGGGTGGATGAGTCAAATTTTGCACATCCCCACTTGGTTGGGAGATGGATGTATGTATGCGTCATTGGTGATAGGAAGGTCATACTCACATAGTTGAGTTATAGAGTCATGTTATTCTTTTGGAGAATATTTCTGTAGACTTTGCTTGTGCTCAGGGGGAGCATGGATGGTTTTAGTGCATCTCAGCATGTACAAAGGGGAGCTCAATCAGAGAATTAGAATGTACTCAAGGGGAGCAAGAACAAGATAGGGGAGAGAATATATTACTCTACCCTTTGCCCTTGATGACAAAGGGGGAGAGTGTCTTGGTGTTGTTGTTGCCATCAAGTCCAAAGGGGGAGATTGTTGGCATTATGATACAGGTATTGTCCTTGATGGCAACTCACTCAGATGAAATATCATAGTGCAATAGGTCAACAGCAAAGGAATACAGATCAGACTCCAAAGAATGAAGAAAGAAAGGTATACGCTGGTTCACTTTGTCCAATGCGCGTATACACGCGGTTTATTAGAAAAAAGTAGCGTATAACGTATACACGCACTTTCACAGGAGGAAAAGCGTGTAGATGATGGAAAACCAAGTTTTTGGTCCAAGTTGTTTGATCCAAGGTATTTTGGTCCAAGGTAATTGGTTCGAGGCATTTGGTCCAAGGAATTGACCCTAGGTATTGGGTCCAAGGTATTGGCCCTAAGTGGTTTTGGTCCAAGGTATTGAGAAAGGCCTAAGAGTATATAAGGAGGAGAAGATCATTAGGCCAATGGGTGCAAGCAATGAGATTCTAAGGAATACTTCTATCTAAAGTATATATTATGTTGCAGGGTTATGTTTGAGATTGGATCTGAAATATTCATGTGCACCTTGAGTTCAGCATTGGATCAAGAATCATGAGACTTGAAATGACTTATTCTTGAATGATATGATATTGGTTGTGACCAGATCAAATGTTTTGTGAATCTTCTATTTTTTATCTATCATGATCTGGGTTTATCTGAAGTTTGGAATTGTAGCAAATTTCTGAGTCAAAATTTGTAGATCTGTACGCAGGTTCATCTCGGCCAAACCGCGTGTACATGCAGGTTCGACTCTTCCAAGTAGCATATACAAAAAGAAAAGCTTATGTTCAGATTTGACTGATCTATCTGATCAAATTCTATTATTTTGCTATTGTCTGTCAATGAAGTCCTCTTAGATCTGAATGTAGAACTGTTGTATAAGGAAATTGAGTCTGATTGATTGAGAAGGAAGGCTGATCCTTGCTGCTATCTTTTTTGAACTCTGTAATATGACAATAGATCTTCAAAATGTCACTAATTGGTATAGTTTGAGGTTCAGAAGTGTATGATTCAATATCTTTAGAGATATATGCAGGTTGGGTTAAAGGAAGTAGTGTATACATGCAATTTGGGTTCAACCAAGTAGCGTATACACTCTAATGCATGAATTTTGAGGTTACAACTAGTTCTGGATGATGATGCAAGGTTCTAGGTTCAACACAGTGTTCTGGTGTCAGTGATTTGATTGTTCAGATTAACTGAATATTGGTTGATTAGTTTAAGTTTAAAAGGCTTTGATGGGTCCAGTGTGAAAATTTAATGAAACATGGCCTTCAGCGTGTGGTGTTGTGATCCAGGAGTATCTAGTCTGAAAATTCATGAAACGTGGTCCCTGGTGGAAGAGTGGAGTTTTCTGTGGGCTGAAACCTATGTACTAGTAAACATATTGGCTAGTACAAGAGCTAGGGGGTTGTAGCTCCCTTCTAGTAGAAGCTGGAAAACGAGAGAAGGTTGGAACCTTATGTAGGTAGAAGCTTGTGTACTTGTACGAGTCTACACCAGTACAAGATTGTAAACAAAATTTTCTTATTATTAAAAGAAGACAGAGATGACAACAGCAGGTGGTTTTTACCCACAATGTGTTTACACCTTAAATCTTGGTGTTCATGTGTGTTTCTTATGTGTGATTCTTTATCCTCCTTTTACTGCATTGTCTAATAAATCTTTGATATACTGGTTTGAGCTCAACACATGATAAATCACAAGTTCTCTGCATATACGCTGGTTTTTTTAAGCACAGTTGCGTGTACACGTTATTTCACTTCACTGAAGTAGCGTATATAAATCTATTTGGGAAATATAATCATTGATCTGATAATAATAATTCACCCCCCTCTTAGTATTATTTCCAACACACCCCCAACCAACTATTCAACACCCCCCCCCCCCCCACAACACCAACTGGGTAACCAACTATTCAACACCCCCCCTCCCACTAACTCGGTAACCAATTCAACAAATAAAATTGATAAATTGTTCCTTACTATTTGTAACTGACTGGTAATATTTTCCATGCAAAATTACTGGTTTAGAGTGGCCATTCTTAACCTCTCAATCAAACCCCTAAAGATTCTACAAATAAATTAACTATGACAATTTTCAGCAGGCAATTTAGAGATCATTTGAACACACCAAGGCATTCGATAAAATTTATCAAATTTGTGATCAGAAAGTATGTCCACCTTGCATCTACGTCAATTTGTGCTTTCTGGCATTCAAGAATATTTGTTTAAAAATTCGGAGGATTAGATATGATGCAAGACTAGGCCAACAACAGTGGCAATCAAGGCATGTGAGGAGGCTATTACAATTGCATTGATGGGATTGCAGTTAAAACTATAATAATATGAAAAAAAAATCTTTTCTTGCCATAATTGGCATTAATGCATTATTACTACTCCCCAATTTCTCGTTAGACTTACCTGGAAAGGACTACCGCTGCTTCCAGCCATGGTTTGATATGGAATTATCTATCTTTATCCAGGAGTAGTAATGTGGATTTATGTTTTGTTAATGGCTTAAACACTTATCCTATATCATTCATTGGCACCAAGCTTGTATAGAGTATTTTTTAAATTGTTTTATACACACAAAAACTAGTATTTGGTTGAATGCACAAGCATTTAATCAGTGGGAAGGCTTGGGGAATACAAATCCTCTGTTGCATGTGCTACTATCAATAAAGTGAGTTATGTGGTCTGAGTCTGAGGTAGATCATGTCATTTGGATGTATCCCTATTATGCTCGAATAGAGGATGCCATTCGATTCACGTATGTCCCTCTTTCTCTCTTTATTTCTAACTTGGCCAGCACATACGTGCATGTATACCTAGATAAAAATGGGAAGACAAATTAGAAATGAAACTTGCAGCTCACAGGTGAGACAAGCTACACTTGGAGACTTACCAAGTAGTACTTCTCTCTATCTATTACATTATTCATCAGATCCAAAATAAATAAGATTACATTCAATTTACACAGATCCAAACTATCTCCTAGAGAATAGGAACTAAATCTAAACTAAGACACACACACAACCATGAAACAAACTTTCTCCATTAATTTCAAGTCTCCCCCTTAATGGAGAAAGGATTCACCTGCACACCTAACATCTACCTAAACAATTCAAATTTGATCTTCCCAAGAGGCTTGCTAAAGATATCAAATGCATTTTCACAGGTGTTACAATATTCAAGAAAAATCTCTTTGGACTGAACCTTTTCTCTAATAAAACGAAATTGAATATCTATATGTTTTGTGTTTTTATGAAAAACAAGATTATTTTCCAACTTGATTGAAATTTGGTTGTCACATTTAATCACCACAACCCTCACCGCCTCCTCACATTAGGAGAGTGTTCACTGTGGGGAAAAGAACGAAAATAGGCCGCTTTAGCTACAACTCAGACTATGTCTTCCTTCTCCAATTGCGACATGCATTACAGTTATATATCAGCTACAACAAAACAACTCTTGGGTGAAAGAAATATGAAGATCATTGTCTCCCTCACGACCACCACCGATGTTGTTTGTGGAATATTCGATCACCAAAGGCACAAAACTACATGCACACAGAATATGCATGCATGCCACTCCAACAAGCCACACACCAGGTAGAGGACGTGTTCCTACCTTTCAAACTTTTTCTCTCGTTACTAGAGATCACACAGACCACCTTCAAGGACTTGGCCTCACATAACAAACAACACACACCTTCAAGGACTTGGACCTCACTTAATTGACATCACATATGCCTCTGATCCGATGCTCCAATACCAAGATAAAAATGGAAAGACAAATTAGAAATGAAACTTGCAGCTCACATGTGAGACAAGCTACACCTGGACATTTCTCAAGAAATACTACTCTCCCTCTATTACATTATTCATCAAATCCAAAATAAATAAGATTACATTCAATTTAGGGAGATTAAAACTATCTCCTACAAAAGAGGAACTAAATCTAAACTAAGGCACACACAACAATGAAACAAACTTTCTCCATTAATTTCAAGTACCTATGGGAAAGAGCAATTGTTTGATGGACTGGTATGTAAACCCATCGTTTGATTTAAACCCTCACATATAGTGATACACTTCTTTCTTATTTTTCTCAAAAAATTCCCTTAATCTTACGTGTGGTATATATATGATTATTTATATATGACTATTTAAAGAATATATATGACTATATAGAATCATTAAGACACATAAAAATAATATATGGTGTTTTCTAAAGTTTGTACATAAGGATAAAAAAAGACATCGAGAGAAGTCTTGACTATCATTGCAATTACTTGTGATTAGCTCGGGCTTACTATCATTCACCAGATTATATTGATAACAAAGATTAGGAGTTGTCTAAGATGTATTTTTTATTATATACATGGAACTATATTTGCTATATAGTTGGGGAGAACTCTAAGTGATTCATAAAGAAACAATAATGTAGGCTTTAGTATAAAACATATGACGTGTTTCTCAGTTGCAATATGATGGTTGAATGATCCCCCACCCAAGTTACCTTGGATTCAATATAAGGCTCGTCTTTGTTTATCTTGGTTCATTTCTTCACATCAAATTAAAAGGTTGTAATTATTTCAAAATATTAAATATTGTTGTTGAGTGGGAGCACTTAAGTTGACATGGGTTAATTGGAGAAAGCTTTCATAGCTATGCAAAAAATGAATCATAGTATGCATGAGATGATACATAAACTATAAGGTATTTATGATAAAACTTGGGTAAGTAGGGTTTTATGATATAATTTGAATGTGATGAATTTTTATTGATGTCATGTTTCTTAGAGAGGTTTTTCTCATCTAAAAACTCTCATTAAACTCTATTCCCATAAGATTTTAGATAATAACATGTTTTGGAAATTTAATATATTGATGGTAATTGAGAGCTTTGAGTTAAATCCTTAATTACCTACTCTCATAATCATGAAAATATGAAATACATGGTCTATAATGTTACAAGGCGGGTTGGGTTTAGGAGATACCATTCAAACATGGACCATCTTGTTACTCTTAAGATAATTATAGAGGATTTCTGCAATATAATTGATCTCTTTTGTTGATTGTTTGAATTTAGAGAAGCTTTTGACACCATTAATAGAAGAAAGCTATGGAAGAGGCTAGAAAATATAACGCTTCTTCTCAAGTTGAGAGTTGTTGTGACAAAGATACATGCAGGTTCTGGTGGCTCCACATGCACTGGTATGGTCATAACCCTTCTCCTTTATGTTGACAATATTTTTTTTTGGAAAGGAGACATTATGATCTTAGAAAACAACTGAAAAGCATCCAACATTTCTGCTCTAAGATGGATATGATTGTAAATATTGAAGAAAAAAATCATGATAGTTAAATCCAAAATATCACCTATGATACTTTTATTTATTATAGCATCCCCTTGGAGGAAGTTCCTTCATACAAATATATGGGAATCAACATCCATCATAAACTCAGCTAGAATTGTAGCATTAAGAAAAGAATAAATGGAGCTTGGAAATCTTATTATGGGCTTGGAAACATTTATAAGTTATGTGGATCTTTGGATTTTTCATTAAAAAGGCTCCTCTTTAAGACTCTCGGCACTCTTTTTATTTTATATGGATGTGAGGTTTGGAGTTGTATCATATCTAGAGATCCATGGAAAAATATTGAATAAGTACAAAATAAATTTGTAACCTAGAAACTCAAGATTAAAGGAAATAATCCCTACCGTATCCTTTTGGTTGAAGCAAGCCTTTCCCCAATTGAAAGCATGACTATGACTAGATATCTAATGTATAAGAAGAAGTTATACAACATGGACATCAAGAGGTTTCCTAAAATTTCTTTTAACCTTAGCCAAATCCCCCACCTTCGGCTCAAGTGAGGGTGGCATAAGGATGGCCAGTGTTGGCTAGACCATTGGGGAATAAAGGAGGATATCACATTGCAAAATCCATTTAATATTAAAAATATCATTAATTTCAAACTTAAGGAGAAATTGCGGGGAAATAAAGATATAAAAGGGAAAAGGAAATTATGATATTAGAAAGTGGTGATCAACCCCAATCTTGAAAACCAAAATTATCTCTTTGTCTTGACTAGTGTTAAGAAGAAAATGAACATTGCAAATATTAGAACTAATTCTCATGAGCTTCATAGTGAAACTGGGCATTAGTCAATTCCCAAAATGCCATGGGATGAAAGATTTTGTCACCTTTGCAAACCTAAGAAGGTTGAATATGAAAATCACTATCTCTTAGATTGTCCTCTTATACTCACATTAAATCTAATTTTCAAACTATTTGTTGTATTACCAGTCTTCTTTTCATTTTAACTCAACAAAACTATAGTGACATGGAAATGCTTCTCTCACTTCTCTTTGAGCATAGAAATAAAATGTTAAAGAAATATGATTAATCTCTTACCTTCTTAAGGTCTAGTAGACCATATAGGTCTTAGTGGAAATTAATCATCATCATCATCATTTATATATATTTCACATCTCTATATATAAGAATATTATTATTTATAATTATGTTGATAGGCATGTCTATTATGCAATAGGACTTCCATAATTTTAATTTAATTATCAATAACTATTAGGTGGATGGTAGAGATTTAAACTCCATAGAATATTCTAAAATATTTTTTGTATGCTGAGATTTATTTCCAAAGTAGTTGTGTCTTTTCCTTTTTAATTAAATTCATTAATTATAAAAAATTTCATATAAACAAGTGTCATGTGAAATGAGTTATAGTTTTTTGGGCATGTGGTATTGATAAGCCATCGTATTGCAACAAAGCGTATTAAAAAATTAAGAATCTCCATGATAAAGTGGGAGTGAATCTCCATGGTTAAGAATCCTTTTACTTTTTTTTAAAAATGTATATATGTTTAAATTATATATTAATTATTTTTATCATTAATAATAATCATCATCATCATCAATTATTCTTTTAAATAAAGTTATAGTTTAGCTAATTTTTATGTTTTTTTAATTACATTGAAGGTGTTCCTATGATGGCTTTGGTTGGGCAGATCTAGCCAATGAGATATTTTGATTTTCATCCTCCTCCATATAATAAATTTCCACATTGTGTAGGATATTAAACATGTGGAACGTCATGGCCAAAAAGTTTGCATGCCGACATATTTCTAAAATCGAATAGAAGACAAAGTTCATGTGATGACATATTTATGAAATAGAGTAGAAGATGAACAAGAAAATATCTAAGAATACCTCAAACCAATGGTCCTCGCAATTTTAAGAGCAGGCAAATAGATTACAAGGATGTTATGCAAGTGAGCAACTTGACCCTAGCTGAGGAAACCCACCCATCATAGGTTGTCAAGATGTGGTTAGATCCTAACTCAATATTATTCCTATCCTTAATGCTTTGAGATTCATCGTGCCTTCTGTATTATTTGAAGTCCCCATATTCTACACCAACTCAAATCCCAGCTCCCACTTTAGAGTGTGTTTTCTGTGCCTGATAAAGCCCCAATTGTCGAAAAGGACAAAAAAAGCTGCAAGAGTCATATGTCTATGCTTACATTGGTCATTTCCATTTACAACTACTCTTATGCTCCAACTTAATATGCAAGGTGATTTTTTCTCTTCTATGCAAGCATCAATCATAACTTCGCTAGGAATAATTGAATTTCCTTCCCAGGAAGTATCTATATTCAGGATAAATATTGGGAACTTTGAATTACAGGAATCTAAAACATGAACTTCTCTCTCATGGCATGATCTATTGCAGGGTATATGATGTCGATCATATTGAGCTCTAAAATTTTGACTTCCTTTTTTTGGAACTATCTTCCTTTCATACACACAAGGTTGAACTTGAAACACTTTTGACAAAACTTTGGAACCAAGAAAATAAATTTTTCCTAACAATGGAAGTTGAAAGAAGGGGAAACACTCCCTCGTCTTTGTGACAAGGAATCTGGAGAGACTTTTGATGGAAAAGTCTTTGCACTCATATACAAAGAATTCATAGATCTCTCAAAAGTTTCCATTGAATCTGGCACTGGAGATTGTGAATGAGATGAAGAGGATGGGGACCAAGAAACAGAGGAACTAGAAGAGGGAGTAAAAGGAAGAGAGAGGGTGAAGGAGATTTTGAACTAAATTTAGAATCTGAGGAAATGGAACTTGGTGAAGACTGAGGAGAAGATGAAGATGTTGAAATATCCATAGACGAGAGTTTTATGTCCTGCTTGGCAGACTCAATGTCATTTTGCATGTCTGCCTAGGAAACTGTATTTGAAGCTGTAGCAGCCAATCCTTTCATGTTTCCTGCCACAAATTTATGACGCAGAATTCCCCAACCATTTTCTCTTGTTGGAAGACGAGTTTCAGATACAACTCCTGAAGAGGGAACAGGGGGCACAACCCCTCCCACAGTTGCTCTTTGGAACAACTCAAAATCTACATCATATGATTCTACCCTCTTATTCCCAACAGAAAGCCTAAATTATTTTGCATGACCTTTTAAAAGATCCTCATCTTCTTGTGTACCCATTCCAAGTTTCTCTAAATGACGAGGGGCCTTGAAGAGAGCATCCCAAAATTCAGGGTTTTCCTCTCCTTCTAAGACAGTAATAATCGGCCCCTGAGCTCGCTCATATCTTACAACTTGGAATGCAGAAGCATTTGTTGCTAAAGCTATCGTGTGCTCAAAACTTTGTCCAATCCACACATAAATTGCAGAAGGCACATGAACAATAAATGCACCTCTGGAATCCAATGCAACTCGTGAAGGATTATTTAAAATATTTGGAACTAAATGTAATGGATCGTAGGGTGAATGTGGATCCATTTTATATAATCTTAGCACAAAGTTTGGACTCAATGGTGCTGCATGCACCCTCTTTTGACACTATAATAACTGACATGCGAAACCCATATTTGGATTTGTGATACCCCGTGCAGCTTTTACATACTGAAAAGCATCTTCGAAGCTCTGACCTTTCCGCCACATGAGATAAGCAATAACCAATGAAGTTGAGTGGGATACACCCTGGTAACAATGGACAAACACTCTCCCACCTTGCTCACTTACCTCCTCAAAATAATCAAATACATCATACAATATACTCGTTATATCTTCACATGGAGAATCTTGCAACCATAATGTCTTATATATCAAATCATTTTTGAAATATTCTGGGCATACAAATCCAACACAACTTAAAACATGGGCGATGTCATTCTCTTCAAGGATTTCTCAGTTTCTAGCGACTGCATCATTACCCAAGTAAATATGATCTGCCACTCTTAAGCAATCCTTATCAAAGAAGGTGAATTTCCCCCTCTTGACATGGAATTCTGTGAGTTCTACATATATCAAAGAAGGTGAATTTTTCCCACTTGACCTGAAATTCTATGAGTTTTGGATTTCATTGAACAAAACACAAATCGAGCCTCATATCTGCCCCATTTCTCAAATTACTGCCATCCTTCTTCTCCCGAGGGGTTGCTGGAGTCAACCATTCTCCAATGTCATCTGACCCTGCCTTTGGCCACTCATCCAAGCTTCTTCTAGTGATGGATAGGGGTTGCAATAGTGGAAGAGTCGATTTCATTTTAGTTTTTCAAGATGAATTTCCCAAATCTTCTATTCCTTTGGTGTACCTTTGCACCTTAGGGACGATTGCTAGTTTTAGCAACTTGAAATGTATGATGAAGTGTTTTGGTACTTAGTATGGATTGATGCCTATAGACATTTAGCAGCCATTTAATTTATATGGTTTCACTAATTAAATATTTATTAATTTTTTATATTTTTATTAATTATATGTCCTAAAACATAAATCATGATTATTTAAATTTATTTTATGTAATATGTATTTTATGTTTTTTTAATAAAAAAGTTGATTGTAATTTTATTAATAAAAATATAATAAAACAAAATAAATTGAATGGATTTATTATTAGTCTCTTCCTTACAAGGGACTATAGCAGTTGCCTCACATCAAAGTGCATTGAATTTAAATATATTTCTGATTTTATTGCAATTTTAACCAAAGTTTGGAGAAAATGCTTAATATTCTTGTTTTCCCATAAATTCAATTTTTTTTAAAAAAATTGTAATATTATTTCTAATTTTTGAATGGATGGGCAAAATCTTATGGGACATAAAACCCCTAGTGGAGGGTGGTTTCTTTTTGGTATTTGTTAGTGCCCAACCAATAATTTTAAAATTGGAAAAAAATGCTAATTTTGTGAGTGGCCATTCTATCGTTGAATGCTCTTGCACTGACACTTTTATGCTACTACACTGCTCAATGATTCTAGAACTAATGCAGTTGTAGGTCCTTTACATAAAGGAGAGGATGGGGGGGGGGCACTCAACGAATCTCCAATTCACTATGCGGAGGAAACTTCCTTTGCATAAGAAAAGATATGCACAACACTGAGATTCACCCCTTTGTTTCTAAGGCCCAACCAAAAGCTCAACAAATTCAACACTAGTAAATCACTACTTAATGTTAGTGAGATGCATAATAATTGAGACCAGAAAGGGTCTTCTTGCTTTGCTGCTAAATTCTTTGGAATTTCTCCTCAGTACAATAAGAAGCAACGATGACCATGGCTATAGGGGACTCTGCAAATTCAAATGTTTGTTAGTAATATTAATTGGCATATTAATAGCTAACAACTATTAATAGGGAATTTATAAGATATCTTATGTTTTTGTGAGCTACAAATACCGATAGATAATCACTTATGGGAAATACACAAAGGAAATATCCCCACTGAAATGCATAGTCCCGCGTTTCACTCTCACAATGCAAAGAAAAGGGCGTAGCCCTCTATCTCACTGACACACTAATTTATGTTTTTTGGCCATTTAAATATGAATGCACAAATTTCAACTACACCAGTGTTTGTAGGAGGCATATCCAAATTATTTAATATAATATTTGTTGTGATTTCATATTTAGGTTTAGGTTTGGTTCAATTTTGAGAGCATTCAAAAGAAAATATTTCTTCGACCACCATTGACATGTCATCTAGCTCACTTTACTAATCAGTATGTGGTCAATTATAAATTTATGTAGAAATGAGAAGGGGAAGTGAAGAATAAGTCTCACTCATGCATCTTGCACATTACATTCAACTTTCACCCCAATGAGGTACTCCAACAACAACTAATATTTTTTGGTACCAAGAAAACTCTAATTTATGCATGATTAATACTCTAATAGATGACTTCACACTTATTTTTATAACCCTATTTGCCACTCCATGATAGTGTGAGAAAATATCAACTTACCTCAGATGTTTGGCTAAAATGCATCCCCTTTTCACCTTTCTTTTACTTATGTGAGATTTATCCCCTGATAACAGGGTGAAATTACACAATTTAGTAATTTCTTATAGTTATTTTTCTAAAATATTGTAATTATTAGATAATAATTATTTCATAATTGAGATAATTGAGAAAAAACTCATAATTGTGAGAAGGGTTTCTAGAGTTTTCCATTTCCAAGGAGATAAACTTGACCCACTTGTGTATTAGCTGGCTAGGGGTCCATTATTATAGAAGCTTCCTAACTTATCAAGCCCCTAGGTGTCTAGTTACATTCTCCCAAATGGTAGAATGAATCAGGGAAAATTTTAAGGATGGAATTTTAGCTCAAATTTAGCAACCTTGGCGAATCTTACTAGTCTTTAATATCCAAATTTTAAAATGTCCAATGATAATTTTGTAAAGATGTTTAGATTTCAAATTATTTTATATTAGGAAATATATATTATTGGTGATTTTATGGTAAAATAATTTTATACCATAAAATTTGGGTGAATTCATTCTTACAAAAATGGAAATTGGCGAATCCTTTTCTGGAAAAAACATGGAATGTTAACCCACCTACAAATATTAGCCCCTAAAAGTTTCCTTGGAATGAACCTATATCATCTCACCAAGAGGAAAGGGGGTTAGATCTAGTATCCAATATATAGCATGAGAGCTCTGCTATATTAGGAGAGGAGGCCATGCTACAAGCTTGAGGAGAGGATATCATTTTTTGAACGTATAGTTGTATCATTTGATTAATGATTAATAGAAATCTATTATCCTTTCCTATATTTACATGTTTGCAGTAATTACATATATTGATTCTGTGATGTTTTTAGCTAACGATCTTCCAAGGAAGATCATTGTTGGCTTAGGGGGTCCTGACCCAGGTTCAGAGTTAGTTGCACCAACCAACAAATCCCTACAATACTAGCCCTTTCAGCAACAACCCGCGTAGAACAAGCTACAATCTCACCTGAAGCAGGATGGGGAGATGCAAGAACCAAGTTTTTGCATCCAGAGACAAGTGTGATGTCTTTCAGCACCTCAGATATGCCTTCACACAGATCGATAAGCCCTTAGGGCTCGGTACATGAAATCTACTAAAATAGCCTTCAGACCTTCGCTAAGGTCTACAATCAGCCTTTTTAGACACTTAAAAGTTGATTTATCCACTTACGCGCATTAGAGAACATTCCTAAATTAGTGTTTGCATAGATCTACTTGAGTTATTTAGTAAAAATAACAGAATTCATCATAGTCTTCGCGAAAGTACTTAAGATGTATTGTGTACATTTATTAAGACTTATTCAAGAGAGTCGTGCATCGTTAGATTAATAATTCATAAACACATTATTCATCCAAAGCATATAGCGTAGATATAAGTAAACAAATATAAACATATATACACAGGATTTCTTCGGTAACTTTCTTTATTTATCTTCAATTCATCTTTATAGACTCAAAACTACCCTGCGCACATAGCTACAGGGGTCAATGCACTTAGCTATGGACTCTACCTAGGCCTCTATGCACTCAGTTGCAGAGCCTTTCTTCTCCTATTTGACCCACTTCTTTGTGCTATCACTTATCTTCTATTGACCCATTACTAACATGATCTTCCTTAGACTCTCTAAGACACACCTATTTATAGCCTTTTACATACAATCCCATGGTCCGCGAACATGGGTGGATCTCAAAACCAACTCAAACTTTACTTAAACAAGGGGCTAAAACCACTTTGAATCCTAATCATCTACGTGCTTCGCATCCAAAAATCGCGAAGACTTTACATTACTTACAAAAAATACATCAAAACTTGGGTTATTTTAATCCCAAAACTGACCCGGGGGACCCCATCCCAACAGACCCCCAACACAAATATCGTGACTCACTCTTGAGTCATTCGGCTGGCACTGCAATCTTGTTGTGAAGATTCCCTAGTTCCACTTGAATTATTACAACTTCGGCAGTGCTCTGAGTGTTCTCTAAGGGTGAAAAGTTGTCTTTGTTGGGCTAGCATGCGGAATTTATAGGGAGTTTTGAATTCAAATCCAATCATTCCCCCCAAATTTTGACAATTAATGTTGTTTTAGTGACAAATATTCAAATATTTTTTCCTTAAATGCCACCAGCCCGCTCCTCTTAACCATCTTCTGGCTATCAAGTCATGAACAGTGACTCCAATGGTTACTTTTCTGTTGCGCTGCGTGACACCTCCCTCCATGACACAACTCCCAACGTGCAGCTTTATATGTTGTAACTTCACCATTTTCTGCGTAGCCTGCCTGTTGCATAGTCCTCCGACCTTGGAAGTGTAGTTTAGAGTCCCGCGCTCCCTTGCAACTTCTTGGGGCACTAAGAATGTCTTGCCGCCATATATTCATTACGTAGGATTCCGTATATACAACTTCAATTGACTCCCATTTACTCTTCCTGGAAAAGGTTCTCCATTCAGCTTTGTGAGCTGAAATGTGCCTCCATCTATAATTTCTTTGATAATAAATGGCCCTAGCCAATGCGTTTGAAATTTCCCTGGAAACTTAGTGAATTTACTATCGTATAACACAACATGCAAAGTTTGATGTGGCGATCGTTCCATGCTTTTTTACGTTCCTTCTCTACTTGCTGATGGAATCCCGCCAAGAATCGATACTCTCCGAGATCCATCAGCTGTAGAAACCTTCCTTCCAAGGCCTCACAAACCACCACACCTGTGAGAGCTGTTATGCACAAACTATGCATAATATACTCCATTGACATTACAGCTTCTACAACATAGACCAATCTGAATGAAGTTTGTTCTAACAGCTTCTTGCAAGTGATCCTATAAGCCCATAGCATTGTAGGTACGAGCACATCCCAGTCATTTTGCTACGTGTTGTAGATCCTTGTTAGTGCATTCTCCAAAATCTTGTTGAAGGCTTCAATAGTTCCATTTTCCTGTGGGTGATATGGTGTACTCTTCTAATGATAGACCTAGAATTCTCCTGTCAACGCGCTGATCATTTCTTTCAGAAAGTACATACCTATGTCGCTCATCAACAATTTTGGGTAGCTAAATCGGGTTAAGACATACTCAAACAAAAAAATTGTTGTTGTATCCCCTATACAATCCTTAACCTGTTGTGTTTCCGCCCATTTGGTTAGATAGTATGTCGCTGTGATGATATAGCGTGCACCCATTTTCTTCCCTGGGGCCTAAATTGGCCCAACGAAATAAATCACCCATTTCTCAAGTGGTTACAGTGATACTTGAGGTTTCAATGGAAATTCATCTCTTCACGATGGTGTTATAGCTCCAAATCTCTCCTTTGATATTTGTGATGCTGCATTAATGGCCTAGGGAAACCCCTCCTTCCAAACTTGGTCCAAATACTTAAAAACAATGTTTTATTCCATGTACGCGAAATTTCCTTGAGCTAAACGCGTGTGTACATGGGTCAGTGCATACCCAACCCGCATATATGTCTTAAAACACTTAAAAAAATAAATCTCCTTAATTTCGGGCAGAGATTACGGGTTTTACCTGTTGATTACCTATTAGTGCCCGTGGCCCCAACTGTTCGCAATGAATTCCCAACTAAAAAACTACTTTGGGAGAAGTATAAAAAGGCTTCAATGGGAAGGCCTTGGAGAGGAGAGAAGAGAGAGAATTACTCTGCTGAGATTATCCCTAATCAAGTCTGAAGATCCCTGTGCTTCCAACACTTCCCCCACTATAAGAAACCCTTGTTTCCTTGAGTTTTGATGTCATTTCACTAGTTGATATATCCTTGTGTGAATCATGGAAGGAGCCTTTTGAAGACTTGGGATTGGACAGACTCGGAGGATGGTTCCGCTTGGAGCTAGCAAGAGGAAGATTTAGGTGATATCATTCCTTGCTTTGTTTTAGTTATAGTAAAAGGCTAGCATTCCACATAGACATGATACTTAAATAAGTAAACTATGCAAAGAGATGTGTACCTGGGGGTCCTTCGTTCGAGTAGATCCAGCTAGGGTCCAAACCCTCTTTGAGTTCCTCTCGATCCTTGAACATGCAAAACAACCAATTCAAAGAAGCATAGCAAAATTTTGACAAAGTATCATACAGAAATCAACTTCACAACATATTGAAATATGGTTAATTGTACATTGAAACAATTATTCGTATGTAAACCATAAAAATAACATCATATGCATAAAGAAGATTGATTTCGGGAACAAGACAAATGTTTCTTTGTTGCAAATAACTAAAACAAAGCAAGGAATGATATCACCTGAATCTTCCTCTTGCTGGCTCCAAGCGGAACCGTCCTTCGGGTTTGTCCAATCCCAAGTATTTAAAAGGCTCCTTCCATGACTCACACAAAGATATCTCAACTAGTTAAATGACATCAAAACTCAAGAAAATAAGGGTTTCTTATAGTGGGGGAAGTGCTGGAAGCATAGGGATCTTCAGACTTGATCAGGGATAATCTCAGCAGAGTAACTCTCTCTCTTCTCTCCTCTCCAAGGCCTTCCCATTGAAGCCTTTTTATACTTCTCCCAAAGTAGTTTTTTAGATGGGAATTCATTGGGAATAGTTGGGGCCACGGGCACTAATAGGTAATCAATAGGTAAAACCCATGATCTCCACCCAAAATTAAGGAGATTTAATTTTTTTAAGTGTTTTAAGACATATACGCGGATTGGGTATACACTGACCCATGTACACACGCATTTAGCTAAGAGCAATGTCACGTACAGGGAATAAAACATTGTTTTTTAAGTATTTGGACCAAGTCTGGGAAGGGTTGATCTAGGCCATAAATGCAGCATCACAAATATCAAAGGTGAGATTTGGAGCTATAACAGATGGTCTTCCTATTCTCTGACTTGCATAGCATGCCTTACAATATGCTTTGGAATCCTTGTGTAGCGTTGGCCACCATAGACCTGTGCGCAAAATATTCTAGCAGTCGCCTTTCCTGCATAAAGATCTCCCGCAGCCCTTCCATGATATTCAGCGAGAATGCTATCTCTCTCAAAATCAGGCACATATCTTCGTAATATTTCATCTGCACCCATCTTATACAGATGTCCCGCAATAACTGAAAAGTCTGCAACGCGCACTACGAGTTCCTTCTTCTGTTGACTTGTATACCTTTCAGGTGCCATCCCCATAGTCAAGAAATGAATGATATCTGCAAAATGGTTATGTGCTATGCGCACCGCAAAGATCTGCGCATCTAACAACCCTTCCTCAATATTATTGAGCTCCTCTCCTGTTTCAATCTGCAATAGATGGTCAGGTCCTGCATTTAACCTCCCTGGCTTCACAATTACCTCAAAGTAATACTCCTAGAATAATAGCAACCATCTGCAAAGCTTCCCCCCTAACACAGGCTTATTGACCAAGTATTTCAAGGCAAAATGATCAGTGTACATCTTGAAATGCCCTCCTAACATATAGTTCCTGAATTTCTGCAGTGTGTACACCATGGCCAATCCTTCGCGTTTAGTATTTGAGTAATTCTTCTCGACCTTCGATAGTTTCCTACTCGTGAAGGCTATAGGGTGGTTCATTTCTCCTTCACTATCTTGCGTTAATATTGCACCCAGCGCAACACAAGAGGCATCCACATGTACATGAAATTCCTTCTTCCAATCAGGGAATACCAAGATTGGCGTGGTGACCATCTTTTCTTTCAATACATCCAAGTTGTTCTAACATTATTCGTCCCAACAGAACGTTGCGTCCTATTTCAATAGTGTCTCCATAGGCACAGTAATTTGAGCGTATTCTTTGATAAATTTTCTGTAATATCCCATATGTCCCAGCATCGTGCACAACTGCTTAACATTTCTCGGGGCCTCTAGATTCACTATCACTACAATCTTGGTAGGGTCCACCATCAGCCCTTGCTTACACACTACGTGACCCAACAAGATTCCAAATGGAACACAGAAGATGCATTTCTTCAGGTTCAGCGCGTTCTAGTATCTGTGACATGGATGTAACATCAAGCGCAGACTTGCTACATGGTGTTTTACTAATCCGAACACTGTTCAGTCATCAAAGTATACTTCCAAGAACATATGAATGAACTCCTTGAATGCTGTGATGATTATGCGAGAAAATATAGCAGGCACATTCTTGAGTCCAAATGGCATTAAAACAACCCCATTTTTTCGTGAAGGTCATTTTTCTCCTATCCTTAGATGCAATCTTAATTTGATGGTACCTCGATAACACGTCAGTGAATGAGTAGGCCTCCTGCCCTCCAACATTGTCTAATACTTCGTCGATAAACAGTGTCAGGAAGGGATAATGGACACACACATCATTAAGCTTCCACAAATATACGCAAATCCTTATCTCGCCCTTCTGCCTCTTCTCTTGAACCACCATCGGGCTCACACAATCAGATTCTTCAATTGGTTCTATGATGCCTACTTCCAACATCTTATCTAGCGCTATGTGAACCTTTCCCTTGTACTAGGATTAAAATGATACAACCTCTATTTAACAGGATTTGCATCCACTTCAGAGTGATTTTCATAACACCTAAATCTCCTATTATGCCCTTCAAATCCAAAAACTTGGTAGAGAATAGATCCTGATATTCGTGGAGTAACTTGGAAACTTTATCCACAATAGCGTCATCCCAATAATCTCCAATCTTTGCAAACTTCGGCTCTGCTTCAGTCTCAATGTTTACTTGCTTTGTCTTCAACAACTTGGTGATGTCCGGGTTGTTTGTTTGTGGACCCTTGACTTCGCGATGCCCTTCTACATATGAAATGTTAATATTTGTCAGATCTTCATCCTCCTTTTCAGCTGTCACATTATAACAATCCAATGCATGGTACAACTGGGTGCTCTAATATAGTTGGATCCATTCCATGGGTTCTTGCAACATTATGAAGATCACTGCCTTAATCTCCTGTAGTGCTTCATCGATTCTCATAAAGCCATCTTCAAAACTGAAGGTCACTGAGAACCCTTCCCTCAATATGCCCCACTCTGTGGTGCTATGGACAAGCTCTGTTTCCATATACCAGTTCATGGGAATGGTATCCAAAGTATAACAAAAGGTTTGTACCCATTTCGGTTGTGGTTCTGTCCCTCACGCTTTAGTCCATTTCTCTAGGTGATTGCACGGATCATCCTTCTCGGTATATTTCTCAGTGAATCTAGCGTTATGATGCCTGAACCATAACCTCATCATTCTTCTATAATCCCACCATCCATCAAAGCTATCCTTGTGTGTACCCCACCATCGTGCAAGCATAGTGTGCAGTGCCAAATCTAATGCTTGGAAGTGGTGATCCTCTGGAACTTCACACTCAAATGCATCCAAAAACTTATCCACATGAGTTAAACCATCATAGTCAAGTAAGTTTCTTACCTCTGACGAGACACAACACAAAGACTGCACCATAGTGTGGATAGTTCATGTAGCTGATTCTTCCAATGTTCCAACTCTTCATCTGAATCAGAGGTGCAGGAACTCTACCGATCCCATGTGATCCTCCTATTTTTCATTGAATTGATCCAATCTTGATCTCGCACTGTTATTTTGTAGATATGATCTAGTTCATCTTCACTTTCTTCATAATCATGGACTAGTTCAGTGTATCATGCCCCTTTTACAGGGTCCAATGGCACTACAACCCGAAGCAATTTCCTTTTAAAGGACATTCTCCTCTTTTTCAAGTTGATGACTCCATTCATGTTAATGGCCCAGTCAATTCCCAGGAGTGGGGGGTATGGATTACTATCATCAACGATTTCTATCACCTCAAAGTCAACCATCGCATTCGCACTTTCTATGTCAACTATTACCCCATATAATCGTTCCATAGGGATGATTTTCTGTTGGTTTTCCATTCTGAGCTAGATTGGAGACCACTGCAGTGTAGGTCTCCCCATTCTTTCCCATGTTTGTTTTGGAAAAATGTTCGCATCAGACCCCAAATCCAAGATGACTTGGTCCATCTCATAATCTCCTATCTGCGCGGTGAGCCTCATTTCGTGCCTTGTTCTTGCCTTATGTTTGCCAATTTTTCTAACTACGTGGTGTCCATCAAGGGTGTTCTTTTTGCTGGCACATTTGTTTATTAACTCTTGTAGGCCTTTCACAACTTTTCTATTGTGTAGTAGTTTCATGCAGGTCTCCAAGAACGTGGTAAGGATAGAGGGATCAACCTCTGTAGGTGCATCAGTTTCTTTCACTTTGTTTTGGCTTCCTAAGGTGGGGGCCTTAGCGAAGCTCTTCTTGGCCTCCATACATTTTTCCTTTGCGCGATTCATATCAAAACCCACTTCCTTCTTTGGGGCCTTGTGGACCCATCTGTCCTCTTAAGGCTATTTTCCCTTATCATTGCTAGTTGTTATTCCACTTCTAAGCACTATATTCACGCTCTAATCCTCCTCGCGGGGCTCATCTCTCATCATTTGTAAGTTTTGCATAGGTTGTTGAGGCTACGCCTCCTTCTCCTACATCTTAGCTATCAGCACCGGGCATTCTTCTATAGTATGGTCAAATTGACTGCAGTATTGACATGATGGGCGTGTTTGATTCTGACACTCCCGCGCGTAGTACCCTGGTGTTCCGCAGTTGTAACAGATAACCTGTCTTTTGCCTCTACCAGGTCCTCCTCCTCCTCGGCCTCATCCTTGTCCTTGATATCCTCCATGCACTCCTTTGGCACCCTTCTCTGGAGTCCGAGTTTTTTCTTGCAACCGGTATGTAGGTGTTCCTTCCATCATGAGCTCATAGCTGCGACAGTGGCACTCATCGTGGGCCACAAATTTGCATAAGTTACAGAACAACCACTATGGTGTCTGGACGAACTTTTGAAGCAAAAGGAAATTATTCGTCACATGTTGTCCAACAACTTGGAAAATAGCGCATCATAGTGCAACCCCTACGCTCGGTCCTGGTAGAGCTTCTAGCCTCAGGGGAATTGTTCCCCCTCCTATAATATAATTCACAAGTACGGGACAATGGTATTTATCATGCCCCTGGCCCTTGCACTTCAGACACCACACTTCCACGCGTACCTCTGGTTTAGTTTCCTTGTCTTTCTTCAAGCTTTACAATTCCAAGCAAAGGTTCTATAACTGGGAGTGAATCTATTGTACCCCCAAGGCCACATCCTGAATGTGCATTGCATGCAACCTCACTGTGATTTCCAGGCCTTATTCCTAAGTTCCTATCTTCTGTTGTGACAAATAAATCCTCAGATGGGGCAGGAGTGAAGCTATAAACCACTCTTGATGTTGTCCATCTGTGAGTTTCATGTTAGCTTCTTGAATCACACATTTCAACCTTTGATCTAATTCCCAAGCTGTCTCTATTACATGGCATTTTTTCACTGTCCCTGTACTCCCCGTTCCTCGATCCTAGAGGACCTCTACAGTGAACCCTACATGTTTTCCCATCATGAAGAACATCCCATTCTTTTACCCTAGTTTACAACACCAATGATAATGACCCATTTCCTCCTCGTGCCAATTTGTAGAGTTTAAAAGTCAGCTTAGCACCGTATGATGCAAATGATCCTTTTCTCAATCGCACCAATCCTATTTTGGCAATTTTTTTAAATATGGAGTTGAAGCTTCCAGGTCTAGAAGCTTCGTAACAGGAGTCTGGTAAATGGTTGGGCTGGATGGAGCTAAGGAAGTCAGTTTGGGCTCCTTTCCCTATTAAGATGGAACAAACCAAAGAGATAATCCCTCTCCCATCATAAGAGGAACCATCTCCCCTCCATCAAAGCTATATAAACTCCTCCTTTTCCAAGCTGAACTAGTTATTTTGGAGCTTGAATAATCAACAATATCTATAGCTTGTAGCTTTCTAGTTTATGTTTGTGGAGGGAGAATAGCGTGTTTTGGTTTGGTTTGAAACTAAAGGAAAGAAGCCTTAAAACTTCCATTGTCGGGGCTATCCATGAGATGCTAGCAGATGTGTGGGAACCCAGATACGTCAGAGGAAACCTGCAACGTCAAAGCTTTGGTTGTAATCTATTTCTAAACTTATATGAATACAACTATTGATTGATTTCCTACATTAAGTGTTATCTTACATTTGATGGCTTAAGATTCCTTAACCTTTTAAGTCGGTTGAATGCAATTTGTATGCTATCACATTTGTTGTTGTTGTTTGTTTTCTTGTTTTAGGTATTCAAAGGAAGGAAATGAAAAGTAGTTGGAGTAAGGAAGCATGATCATCACCAAGCGGAGTAGCGTTCTAAGAGGTAGGCCCTCTTATTTGATTCTAGCCTAAGGAAGTTTTCACTAGATTGTTTGTTTGTGGCTAGACCCGCTCTCTCAGGCTAGAGGAATTGGCTTTTTTCGCATCGAGAATTTACCTACACCATAGTCTCATCAACCCTCATCATGATTTCCTTAAATACAACTACTGAATGTGAGTTAGACTTAGGCTTTCTAAACTCCTTGTTCAAATCCACCTTAGTATCTGCTAGCAATGCAAGAGGTTGGTCAGAACAAAACTTAATATACCAAGTCAGCATGCGATCCTACAGAACGGTAACAAATTGTGCCTTATTTATATTGTCATTAGTAATATGCTGTGCTATCCACACAACATCTGCAACAAACCAAAACTGCTTTGTATCTTCACTCCCTATGCCCTTGAAAATCAACAGCTTCACTGTGTTCGACATGTAATGCTAGAGGTGTGGGCAAAGGTGTATGTGGAGTGGATGGATGATGGGTTAGCAGAAAACACTGTGTTATTAGCTGGACAACACTGTGGTGAGGCCTGCAACACTCCCTCATTGTCACTCATAGGAGGTCTGATCAACAGGCTATATTCTCAACCTGATCTCTCTCAATCTCTAAAGAGTTTTCCTCTTCACATAGCTCCGAACACCAAGGCAATGTAATAACCCATTTTTCACATAACAAAATTTTAATCTAGGTATTCAAAGATATTAAATACTTACCCCGCGGTCCCTTGAAAAATCGCCGCTCCGCTTTGTTGTAGCTAACTGAGGTATAAACTGCAAATTCTACAACAAGTCCTCCTATAATTCAATCGATCCAGTGATCGACAGCCCATGCAATATTGTATTCAGAGGCTTCTAATTGTCATACTAGTTCTGGAGTCCACACTATTGGACTATCAAGCTTATACCTTCCTTGACCATCTGCCAACTTAGCTAACCACTCGTATAATCCAATCAGGAAGGTGCAGAAGAATTTTTTTTTGTATCTTCGTATAGAAATATCTATCCAACCATTGCTCCTTTGACAGGCATGGATTCTTGTTTTCTTGTGCTGCGAACTCGTGAATCTTTCAATCCAACCACCTTTCAATTTCTTTCTTGGTTGAATTGCAGTGATGCGACATAAAACATCTCTTTTAAGAAGATCCCAGTCCTGGAAATGGAACCATTTGTTGGCTTAGGGGCCCTTGACCTAGGTTTAGAGTTAGTTACGCCAACCAACAAATCCCTACAATACTGGCCCTTTCAGCAACAACTCGCGTAGCGCAGGCTGCAGTCTCACCCGAAGCAGTATGGGGGAATGCAAGAACCAAGTTTCTGCATCCAGAGATGAGTGTGATGTATTTTAGCGCCTCATATCTCCCTTTGTGTAGATTGATAATCCCTTAGGGCTCGGTACTGGAACTGTACTGAAATAGCCTTCAGACCTTCGTGAAGGTCTATGATCAACCTTTTCAGACCCTTAACAATTGATTTATCCACTTACACACATTAGAGAACATTCCTAAATTAGTGTTCATGCAAATCTACTTAAGTTATTTAGTAAACATAATAGAATTCATCACAGTCTTCGCGGAAGTACTTAACATGTATTGCATACATTTATTAAGACTTATTCAAGAGAGTCACGCATCATTACATCAATAATTCATAAACACATTATTCATCCACAACATAAATCGTAAACATAAGTAAACAAAGATAAACAGATATACACAGGATTTCTTCGGTGACTTTCTTTATTTATCTTCAATTCAGCGTTACATACTCAAAACTAACTTGCCCACTCAGCTACAGGGGTCCGCGCACTCAACTGCGAACTCTACCTAGGCCTCTTCGCACTCAGTGGCAGAGCCTTTCTTCTCCTATATGACCCACTTCTCTATGCTATCACTTCTCTTCTATTGACCCATTACTAACATGATCTGCCTTAGACTCTCTAAGACACGCCTATTTATAGTCTTTTACATACAATCCCATGGTTCGCGGACCATGGGTGGGTCTCAAAATCGAATCAAACTTTACATAAACAAGGAGCTAAAACCCCTTTTACTCCTAATCATCTACGCACTCCACATCCAAAATCAAGGATAATTTACATTACTTACAAAAAATACATCAAAACTTGGGTTAATTTAACCCCAAAACTGACCTAGGGGACCCCATCCCAACAACCACTTGTCATCCTTAATTGTTTTTGGTTGTGTGTAGGTGTTGATATTGAGTGCAGATGAAGCAAATTGCTTGATTGGAGTGCAAGGATTCTGCTACGAATTCAAAACCCTTAAACAACTTGCCAAGAGGCCAGGTGAACTCTCTTTCCTTTATAGCATATAGAAACATTATCTTGTTGCATGTTTGAGAATTGGGTTGGGTTTTGATTGTCTATTTATTGGTCCATTGTTATCTTGTTGTCTAGTGATCTTATTCAAGGCACAAGATCACAGAGCAATAACTCCTTGCATGAAAATTTCATGCAATAGAATTAGCACTTTCAATGAGAATTTACCTTGCTTGTCTTTAGATCACTTCTATTTTACTTTAGATCTGTTTTTTTTTTCTCCCATTGAGTTATCTATGGTTTTTTGGATTCATTTTTATCTCCATTGGTTTAGATCTGAGCCGATCTTAAATCATGAGACTTTGTTTATGTTTTTTTTATGAGAGAATAATGGGCCACGATTGTATTATCAATTTATATTCTTTTGTTTATATAATTTGATAAACTAATCATATATATTTGGATTCCTCTAAAAAATCTACCAAAAAAAAACTTCGTTGAAAACAAACTTCATCCGTGACTGTTTTTTCTATTTGTTTCTATTCTTTTATGTACAAAACTTAGTAAAATTGATAATTGATATGTAATCCTCTTGAAATTGTACCCCCCCCCCCCTCAACACGCCCCCCCCCAAAAAAAAACATCGGAAATGGAGTTTGTACGAGGAGGATATGGCTGCTTGAAAAATCAACCTACTTTCTGTCATTTGTTTTCCAATTTTGGGGTTTTTCTTTAAGTTTTTTTATTGGATTTTCACGTGTTTTTCTTCAGAACTTGTTGTTATTATTTGGATCTATTTTCTATTATTTCTTTCAACTGTGAAATATATCAGATCTGGGTGTACTCTTGTTGGTTTATGTTGGATCCTTCCTTTGTTACTACTTTAAGGTTTTCCTTAGAGGTTTGGTGTGCTTTGGTTAGGGTTATTGTCATAATCTTTTGGATCCAAATTTGCATATATATTTAGTTGATCAAGTAACAGATAAGATCTACTTTTTTTTTAATTAAAATTTTTCCTTTTTTTGTATTTTATCACTTTTGTTTGAGTGATTTCTCTTGTTTACTTGTTTGTATCACAATTGGTGGTGTTGTGATTGGTTGTGCATTTGTCAAGTTCATGTGAGTGTGTTTCCATTTCTTTTTATCACTCTCATTTGATCTTGTTTAGGCCTTCCTGCCTCTAAGGTATGGTTTTGACCTTTGTAGAACATTGTCCTTTGTTGAGTCATTGTGATACAACCCTAGCTTGTTGACATTGCCTTTGTCTTTCACTTCTAGATTTCTTGTGGATTTCTTGAGTGTTTTTGTTTATTTGGCTTTTTTTCCTAGATTTGATGCTTTTGAAGTGCTTTTCGTTCTAGCTTGGGGATTTCTTTGGCCTCTTTTCAGATTTTTTTTCTTTCTTTCAGTTTATTTGTTAGGTCAAACCGTTTTATAAATTTGGGAATTTTTCATTTACTGATAAATGAATCTTTATAGGCATTATGTGTTGTGCAAATCTCTTACCCTCTTGTAGCTAGCATTCATTGAAATATAAAGAATAAATTGGCATATAGTTGCATCAGGATTACTAACAAGATTCATTCACACCATCTAAGTTTCATGCTGCATCCCAACTGTATAAACAACAACCACTTAAAATTAATGTGATAATAAAATCAACTAGGCTTGTCCTTTTCTTTTTATGGGTAGTGTTAGCGCTTGAAATTTCACCTCAGGCTGAGAAAGGTAAACCTCAAGGCTACATCAAACCATTTAGCCTCGTAGCTAGCCCTACGGGGCAGGAGAAGGCTCTCTCCGGTCAATCTCGGCAGATCTTCAATGGGATGAGATGACCAACAAGGTAACACTGATATTAGGCTAGTAAACTGATTAAAAAGGTTGATTTGGGGTTTTTTGGGTTTTGGTGGCAAATTGAGGAATTGCAATTTTGGGTGCGGGGATTTGACACAGTTTCTGCAGGGGGTTCTTTGGGGCGAGGTAGGAGACCGTATTGATGCCTATGACTGAGGTGAGTGGATGGAAAAGACCGGTGAGGAGCTAAGGAGAGCAAATAATACTTTGAATTCTCCTTAAACAGTAGAAAACATAGAAATTAAACAAATTTAAAAGCAGAGCATGGCTAGCATGAATTCATACTTTAACACTTCATTTGTTTAATGTGCAGCAGTAAAGAAAGGAAATGAATCACATAAAAAATCTTACAAGAACATTGAGAAAACACACCATCAACACATGAGTCCACAAGAATCCCAAAGATGACTGCAAAACCCTGGTCTTCCTTAGCCAAAAATTGCAGAGATACAGTGAAAATATACAATGATAGCTTCTCCCTCAAGAGTCCAACCATGAAAATGAGCAAGAAAGTACATAATATAGATGATCTAACCTCTTTCCCTGCCTCCATGGGTCGAGCTCACTATCCTAGGAGCTGTTTTAACAACTTCTAAACTAGACACTAGAAAATAGGCAGTCAAAACAACTTGCCTCTATAAACTTGGAAACCAGTTCATACATTCAATTCTTACCCTTTACATAAATGAATCTTCTAGAAGTGTTAAACAAGATTAAAAGTATCTAAAAAGTGTCACAATTACATCCAAGAGGACCATCATTAACCTCAGAAAGTCGAAAAGAGTCAAATCTGCATTTTCTGGGCTGAACTGGTCAAATCTGGCAAAATCTGCTCAACGGGTTGCGCCCCTTTTCTCAACGGGTCGCGCACTTTGGAGCTCTGTTTGGGGCACTTCCAGGTGTCAGAATTGGGTGTAGGATAGCTCGTTGGAAAGGTCTGCGAGTCCACTTTCCAACCCAACTGGAATTTTTGAATTTGGAGTTCATTTTCCCAGTCAAAACTCAATTCTCCCAAGACTGCTTTCTGCAACTCAAAAAAGGGGCAGAAAGTCAAATTTTGCATGTATTTTGACCTTCTGGAGGCCCAAAACTCCATAAAAACTCAAGTCCATCCATAGGCATATGTAACTTTGCATGAAAAATCTAGAAATGCTGAGTTTTTGCAAAAAGGAGCTGCCATGACAAAGGGTCTCACCGGGGTGAGACCCGTTGAGGAGCCAAAACCTGTAAATTACCAAAAAATGCCAAAATTACCCAAAATTCTCAAACATTTTTGGGATTTGAGCTGTGGCTAGGCTAATGAGTGCCATGATCCTTGAGTGAATCCTCAGCCAAGATACGGAGTGGATTGGTCTTCTTCCTCCGCCTAAGAGCCTCGGACAACCTCCTTTGGAACATTTTCATTTTGGCCTTGCATACATGCATCCTTGCCCAATAGTGATTCTTCATGTTTCTCAGCAGCTTTTTCTCTTGGTTGGCCTTAGCCAACAGCCTCTCTAAGTGTGCATTCACCTGAATGAGCATAGACTCTCGGTCTGCAGGCAATGGATCACCGGGTCTTCTTCGGTTCAAGACTCGGTCACTACGAATCCTCCATAGCTCATCAAGTGCTTTCTCCTCCTCCAGTTGTTTGTTCCGCTGCTCCAGGTAAGTGATAGTCCATTGGGCACCATCAAGTCTCCTCTGCAAAACATCATTTTCAGCCCTAAGATGTTGAATGATCTCCTTCGCCTCTTGGCTAGGAGAACTGGCCTCAAGATCAATCACCGGACCCTCATGAATCATGGGCTCTTTGCCCCTCTGTAGTACCTGTGCTGGTGAAGAAAACGAGGCCCCTTCCACCTGATGTGGAGATAACACTCGCTGAGCTGAAGATGAAGGCGAGACCCCTTCCATCTGCTGTGGAGATAGTACTCGCCTGGCTGCTGCAAATAAGGCCCTCTGGCCTCTCTGATAAGTGAGCTGAGGTGAAGAACTAACATGTCGAGTGACCGGAATATCAGGCTGCTGAGATGGTCCTCCCTTACCCCCTTTACGAGGCCTCCTTTGTACCTCAACCTCTGTATATGATGAATGGTCATCACTTTGCTCATAAGTTTTGGTTTCTGACATGGTTTAGGAGCAAAGTGGACAAGCTGAACTGCTGTCTTTGCCTGCAAAAAGTGTTGAACTCTATGCTGTTTCAAGGGGGAAACGACATGAGGGAAATGTTAGGGGAGGGATCTTTTAACAAGGAATGGGAATATATAAATACAACAGGGAATTTTTTAAGGGAAATGTTGCAAATCATTATGCATATAGGAATACATATTTATAATTGGGAAATCATTTGCAAAGATCATTACATATGGGAAAAAACATGTATGAAAGTGAACATGGGAATGTGCATACATGTATTAATAGGGGAAATAGGGAAACCATGCACAAAACATGTTGACATATTTACCAACACTTTTTGTTATTTACACATGCATATGGTGGAGGGAAATTAGGATTTGAATTTGTTTTTTGATGCTTTGGGAGAGGGGTAGGGTTTTCATTTTTAGTGATTAGGGATGGGGAAAGATTTGCATTTCATTTGTAACATAATATAGGAAAAGAGATGAACACATAGGTGCGAGTGAAAGGGAAAGGAGGGAAACAAACCAAAGGAAAAAATAGCTTGAAACAACACAAACCCTAGCACAGTTTGCTCATTAACATTGCAGCCATATAATGTCTTTTCACTTGCATGATTTAAGTTTAAAATACAAGCATGAGGGCTTACATTCATCACCAACCACCAAAATGATGTGTAGAGAGCCTACTTTAAACAAATTTAACAACTTGTGGTTCCTTGGTAGCTCACTGGCAAAGTTCTGTGAAGAAATCCCCAACGGGTCGCGCACCTCTGACGGGTCGCGCCAGTGTAATTTTTGCACTGGCAGAGGGTGCCTGACGGGTCGCGCACCTCTGACGGGTCGCGCACATTTCAGGAGGCTTTTGGAGGCCTTCCCAGTGTTAGAATCAGGTGACGGATATCTCGTTGGAAATTTCTTTGAGTCTACTTTCCAACCCAACTGGAATTTTTCAATTTGGAGTTGATTTGACCTATCAAAAAGCAAATCTCCCAAGACTGGTCAAAAAGTGCCAAATGAGGCTGCCTGAAGGAAGAGTGCTGTTGCAGTCAACTTTTGAATGCCTTTCTCAACCCCAAATTGAGCTCATTATAGCTCATTGGAAAGCTCTTTGTGTCTAGTTATCATTTTATTCATTAAGAAAATCATTTGGCCAACAAAGCTAGGAGAAAACTTGATTTTCCCAAGGTCACTTCAGAGGTGTCTTTGATTCTTCTGAGGCAACGATATTCTTGACATTTCTCTCAAACCATGACACCTGTGTAAAACGTGACGGAGGTTTTTCTTCCTTGGAATGTTGTGAGAAAAAACCTCTCTCAGTTTTGCAAAATTCATCTCTGATTGCTCTGAAACATTGTTTGAGTGAAACTTATCCCGATGTGTGGAACAAGGAATTTTGTCGAAATGGAGCGAAATGAAGGGGATGGAGGGCTTCTAAATTCTTGGGGAAATTTTTGGGAGTAGGGAGGGATGTTAGGAAGTAGGGGAAAGTGGAATCTCAGAGATTGAGTGAGGGGAAGGGGTCCAAAAGGGAAAAACACAGGCCCAACCTAGAAAATTGTCAAGTTGTAGCTAGAAACTAGGGTTTGTGCAAAAATAAGGAATTTGGCGGATCTGAGTGTTGGAAAGTGTTTGATAAGGTACTTTAAGGATAGGGGAAGGTGTATGAACATCAAGATATGAGTTTTGCCGATGATTTGGCCGCCCAACAGAAATTGCCTTCAAAACCCTAGGAGAGGGAAATGAACTTGCCTAGGCACAACTGAAGCATGAATAAGATGTAAAATGACTCATTGGACACTGACATGATAATGACAACCCTATGAATGATGATAGACTCAGTTGAATGATGACATGGACCGCCATTTGGACAACTTTAGAAGGAGTAAAAGCAAACCCTAAACCTAATGCCTAGTGACCAAATTTTGCTTGAAGACTCACTGAAATGACAAAATTTGACCTTGACACTTCAAAATCACTTTGTAAGAGCACATTTTATCACTGGAGGAAGGCTAGAAAGACTGACACTAACAGGTAGTACACAAACACTAGCTTAGGCTAGGGTCTTGGAGATAGGTGTGTGATTTAATTGCTCTAAGACTATGAAAACAACTTAGCATCTTGTGGTAGTGAGATAAATCCACTTGCAATAGTTCATTCTAGGAAGCCTTTCTAACACAAGGGTCAATCATGAGGCCACACTTGGGCTGGGCGAGGTGACATACCCCATTTCGCTTAGTTTCAGGTCGAGTGAATTGCAAAAATTGCACGTATTACAAAAAGTGTTACTAACATTTTGTTGTAGCACTTGGGGGTCACTTGGGAGGAAACTCTCAAGGGGGTTTTAGTATTATCTCTCTAGGCTAAGTTTCATGCCCTTCCATGTGAATTTGGCTTACGGATGTCCCCCTGAGATGTATTATTATTGGTGGTAACCTTAGTGGCCAATATTTTTAGGTCTCATACACAAGTGCGGGGTTATGCTCATCTTCTCTACACCTGGGATGGATATTAGTCATACTCTCTCAGTCCTCTCAGGGAGTGCCCCACGACTAATAAGGGAACTTGGACTGAGTTCGCAGCTAAAAGGGTTTGGAATCAGGTCACCAATATAATTGTCCCATTGCCATCTTCTCTATATTTTGTTTGTATGTGACTACCTCCTAGGATGTTTCTAGTGTGTGTTGTTTGGTTTGAGTCACTAGTCTTGGCCTTAGGGTGTTTGTACTCATATAAATTTTGTTAATTTACAATTATTCACCCTCGCTGAATTTATTCTCTGTTAGTCTCATTGTATTCATGATTTTCCTCCTCAATGAGGAGTATTTTCTACTCCTACACGGAGAGTGCCCATCGATGATCAAGACCCTAATCAACCAATAATTGAGGAATATATACTCAATCCTCCTAGTAGTGATCTTATTTTTATTGAGACTTTGGCATATGATTATGTTGGTCCTGCCAATCCACCTTTGATCGATCCTTTAGGACCTGAGTTGTTGCAACTGAACCCTGACGGTTCTACACCTACCTATACTCACATTCCTTTGTCCATTGTCTATCCTATGGTGGAGTCTGAGACATATTTGCCTTCTACATTGATAGTGTCAATTGCCATGTCATCATTGCTGCCTCTTCGTGGGGCCATACCTACTCCTTTGTCCACACCTCTCACTTCTTCTTGGGGCATCACACTATTTTCATCTATAACTCCCATAAATTTCTCATCTATTTCCATTCCTACTCCGTTATCTACACCGACCATGGTCATTAATCCTAGTCATCCGGTAGGGTTAGGAATCTTTTCAACTAGCTTCGCTAAATTGACGATTCATGTTCCTAAGTTAGGAATGTTTACTATTGGAAATATGTGAGGGGGTCATCAATTCCTCCTAGTCAACCTAGGGGTAGTGTTGCTTCTATCATGTCACAATCCTAGTATAATTCGTTGTTTGGAGGGACACCACCTACCAGTACTTTTCTTAGAGGGGATAGTTTACCTAGGGGCAACCTTGTTGATAGTGTTGTCACTAATACAAGATATTTTCCATATGTCGATGCTACTGCACAGGTCGGTTTGTCTTATCCTCATGGGTATAACCCTATGATAAGTCATGCTCTTGGGGATCCTTTTCTCTCTGGGGCTACATTTCCTAGGGGGAAGAATCCTTTCATTAGTCATCCTGGACCACAATAGTCATATGCCAAGGTGAACACATACTTTAACCAACAAACCATGCATCATAATCCTTATATGGGGGGACTGCGAGGTTTGTCAGGGACTTCTCCCACATATGATCCATTTAGTCAAATTAATAATCCATTTATGTCTTATCTTGATTTACCAGATTTGGCTAAGTTGACCAACGACCCCATTCACCATGACCCCTAGTGGCCACCTATGCCTACAAAATTGCCTTCTGACATACCCAAATTTGAAGGAAATCCTGGAGTGAATTCGTCCACTCATATCACCATGTATCACCTATGGTGTTCATCTAATTCTTTAATGGATGATTTGATTAAGCTTCGATTGTTCCAACATACATTAATTGGGGATGCTGCAAAATGGTACATTGAATTGGATACTACATCCTACAGTGATTTTGAATCTCTAGCTTAGACATTCTTGACACACTTCCAGATGCCCACAAGGTATGATATCAATTCTGACCTCTTGTCAAACTTTAAACAAGATGATGCCACCCTGATCTCTGATCATATTCATGAGTGGAATCATCACAAGAGGTTGGTTAGGACTGAGCTTCGTGATGATATTTTACACAAATAGTTCATTCAATCTCAAAGACTTCAGATTTCCACAGATGTGTCTATGTTCTGATTAGTTACTAAGGAGAAAGCTATCTTGTCTTCCCAATAACTGGATATGATTTATTCACAATTAGGCACACTATATGATGTTGTTCCTAATGCTCCTAAGCCTTCCATTGACCCACTGAAAATGTTTCCTAGCCCACACACCAATGGTGTGATTGGGTTTGTTTTTGATTCCATGATCCAACTTGTTGCTCAACTTGGGCAATTAATTGTTACATTGCAAGCCCCAAAAAATGCATATGGCTCTTCCAAAGCATTGTCTTCTGAGAAATTCACCAACATTCTTATGTTGACTTCCACAACACCTAAGAACAAATAACAAACTGGTGCTAAATAAATTAATAAGAGGAAAAAACAGAAAACTCAAACTGCTTAGGAATCTCAAGCAAATCCTCAGAATTAGGGAGGGGGAACCAGTGAGTGTCGTCGAAAGATTAAATTCCATTGTAAAATTTGCCAAGGTGAACATCTTACTCATTAATTCCCTTGAATGGATGAAGTTCATAAGCTCCTTTCACCACGACTATCTACCTAACAATCTATTATTTTAACTCATCCATTTCATGTACAACCTCAACAACAAATGGTTGCACAACTCCTCCCACCTCCGCAAAGGGGCAAGGAGGGGACATTTTTCAACCCCACCAATAGTTCATCCGTCTTTATGTGCGAATAGGATATTAATGTAACAACTCAAGCTAAAGTGCATTATGTTCCTAAGTCAAGCTCTTTTCCTAAGGACTCACCAGCTCCACCTACTTCCATTGTACCTATCACATTAGATAAGCCTATGGAACCTGTCTATCACCCCTCCAAGGGTGTCATCCGTAAGACAACTTAAAAATCCTTTTGCCCAGGATGCTCAACACTACAGTATTGTTGAAGATCTTTTGTAGGGCCCTTGTGCCATGTCTTCCCTAGAGGTTTTGCAGAGTTGTCCCCAACAGTGCAAGGCCTTGTTGTCTACGATTGGTGGAGTAGATCCTTCTGACTCGAAACTCATCACGTTCAATGTTTACAAGTATTCCTTTCGAATTTCCCACCAAATCACTTTTCAGATTATTGTGTGTATTTTCCATAAGAATATTCATCACACTTTAGTGGATGAAGGCTCTTCCACCTGTGTCATGTTAACATCATGCTGGAAGGATCTTAGCTCTCCAGCACTTGCCATGTCCAATACTACTATTCAAGCCTTTCAAGGACATAAATTTGTACCTAAGAAGATTCTTCCCAAGTTCACCATCGAGTTAGGGGGGAAACTTTCTATGTCGATGTTGGAGTAGTTGACGCCACTTTAGATTACAACCTACTCCTTGGTCGTAGTTGGTTTTATGTCATGAATGTGATTGTCTCATCTGTATTCCATGTCCTGTTCTTTCCTCATGATGGAAAAATTGTCACCATCGATCAACTTGATTATTGCATGTCATGGACCCAACTTATCACTACTGGGACATCAATGCCACTTGTTGGAGGTAGCCATGGTCATTATGAGAGTGTTGGTGCAGGCTTGTTTAAATCTCATCTCTTATTGGAGTATTTCTTCAATTACCACTGTTCGACATTCCTTCATCCTCTTCTAAATCTCCTATGCATATGATCTCTACCAACACCTATGGACCCCATATAACTTTTGATATTTGGGAGGTGTCTCCTGATTTTATGGAAGTTGATCAAGATAATGAGCATCCTTTGCCACATGTTGTGGAAGAGATTTCCCCTCCAACAGTCTCGTCACTCCTTCTTGATGCTAGTAAGAAAGTTCATCGTGATATGGAATATGACCAGGTCACTTTTCCCACGTAGGCTATCCCTCCACCTGTTCCACTTGACTCCCTTGATGAGAAACATCCCCAGTTAGTTAGCTTGCAAGTCATGGATCTACTAGTTGACATTCCTATGGAGATTATGCTTCTTTCTAAATGTAGTCTCCTTGATTCGGAACAAGTAGAGCTTGGCAACAAAAATATTGAATTGAACTAGGGGGCATCTCCTTGGCCCTCCTTGGAAGTTCCACCCTTAGCCCGAGTTGAGTCTTGGGTTTCCAATGATGAACTTGCCAATGAATTGTCTAACAATTCATCTCCACTTGTTGACGAGTGTCCTATACCCCCTTTATGTCTTGATCCTCCCTTATGTACTTAGGTTAATTTCGTGAGTGAAACCATGTTAGAATGTCCCTGGCATGGTCAACCTTTCTAGATTGGGTAGTTTGACTTCCTTTGGCATGGCCCCACATTGGTGATCCATATGGTACCTCCACTCCTCCACGAGTAGACACCCTTGGCCTATGCCTGGCTATATGAACACTTTAGCTTGACCTACTGAATTGTGTCATGCTTGTCCATATTGTACATAGGAGTGTGATGCGTTTTCTTTTGGTTTGGTGTGTGATGCAAATATTTTCCATGCCTTATTTATGCCAAAACTAAATATATCTATCTATCTATATATATACATATATATATATATATATATATATATATATATATATATATATATAATATATGATCATGTTTTTACATCATCCATAATATATATATATATATATATATATATATAAAATATATGATCCTGTTTTTACATCATCCATAATATATATATATATATATATATATATATATATATATACATATATATATATATATATACATATATATATATATATATATACATATATATATATATATACATATATATATATATACACATATATATATATATATATATATATATATATATATATATATATATAATGTTAAAAAAACTAAAAAATATATGATCCTGTTTTTACATCATCCATGTTTATTTCTTTCATTATGTGATTTAACCATGGGTTTGGTCTTTCTAGATGGTTTTTACAGGACAGGGTGGCATTTCTATTGTGACATCCATTGGACCTTAGGTGCATTTACCTTGAACTATCATATAGGGATAAGTCATATATCACCATCACCACTTCATTATTGACCATCAGTGCCATTTTTAATGCCTTAGATCTTATCCTGTTAAGTTATGAAATTAGACATTCTCCTTTATGCATCTTGCTGTAGAGATTACCTGATCATTGATACCCTAGTTTAGGACCTCTTTGTCATATTTGTGCCCATGTAATCATTCTTATCCACTTTTCATAATCTCTTCTTCGTCTCATTTCTAGACATACCCCAAGAGGATTCTACACTTTTGTCCCTTGTGATTTCCATTTTTATCAGCCTATTTTTGCAATTTGAGCCTTGGTTTCTGTCTTCCATCATCATTATATGCTTGACCTATCATTCAATTTCACTTGGTGGTTTTCCTTTTCTTGGAGGAACCACTGCGATAAATGGTCCTATTAGCCAACCTCTTGTCTTAATTATGTCATGAGAAGTTCCATAATTACTAGAACCAGTTGTTATCCTTTATGCCACTCGTTCTTCCAGGAGGAGTTTCCTTTAAGCTCTTTTCAGACTCCCTAATTTAGAAAAGATTGCTGATTGAACTTGAATCCTTCATGCTTGTAAAATTAATTGAAGGGTCGTCTACCCAGTATAAGTTTAACCATTTTCTGGACTAGGATAGACTAGTTATGAAAAAGTAATACCCTAGTTCTCTATGAGTAGGAGGTTCTCCCTTTTATACTTTTATCTCTTTTTCAAGATTAGGGGACAACTTTATGAAAAATGAACTTATCAAAAGAGAAGGAGAGAACATTTATTTCCATTAGTCATCAAATGGAAGTATCTATTACGTTACCCTTGAACATGACACTTGTCTATTTCATTGTCTCACAGTTGGGTTTTAGCTTGCCTAGGAGTCGTACCATACGTATGAGTCTATCTACTCCTCCAGCTGGTTACTTCCATTGATTTGGAGCATGCCTCGATACCTCCTATGTTGTTGCATGATATCACATGGTTCTCATTATTCATGCTTCCAAGTCACTCTTGTGCCTTGCCACTATGTGTTTAAGGTAAGTTTTAGCTTGTGTCAACCATCTGTAGTAGCATGTTGACCTTTCTAAGTCATCCATCCCAATGTTAGTTGTAATTCATCACTTCGTGACTTCATTCATACATCAAATCATCTGGGTATGTTATGTGTCGATTGATGGGGGATACATCAAGGCCATCCTTTGATATATCTTTTCCTACCAACTTCAACTCATTATCTAGCAGCTTGATCTAGGAACCAATAGTATCTTGGATCTTGTAGAACTCAGGGGTAGGTGTTGTCTTAAGGGTTCTTGACCCAGGTTCAAAGTTAGTTGCACCAACCAAAAAAACCCTACACTGTTGGCCCTTTTAGCAGCAACCTGCGTAGCGCAGGTCACAGTCTCACCCGAAGCAGTTTTGGGGGATGCAAGAACCAAGTTTCTGCATCCAGGGATATAGTCTGCAAAAGTTCAGATCTTCCTTTGCGCATATCGATATCCTTCAAGGGCTTCCTTACTGTAACCAAGTTAAAACAGATTTCAGACCTTCGCGAAGGTCCTTGATCAACCTTTGCAGACCTTAAACAGACAATCTACCTAGTTTTGCGCATTAGCAAACTACCCTAGATCTAAGTTTGTGTAGATATACTTAATTCATCAGAAAACATAACAGAAATAGCTATTAACTTCACGGAAGTAGATAACCATTCATATCATGCGTCATTAAGATAGATTCAATGAATTTGCACAACATTCATTCATTATTTCATAAAACACATCATTTAATCGACAAAATATAACATAAACAGATTCACAGAAATACACAGTAATTATTCAAAACAATATTTATTGATCTTCAATTATCAGATTATAGACTCTTCTACCCTGCGCACTGAGTTGCAGGGATCCATGCACTCAACTGAAGACTCTATCCAAGCCTCCTGCGCACTCACCCGCAGGAACCTCCCCTTCCTCCCCTAAGTACAGGAAGTAGAGCCTTCCTACCTTAGCTCTTTCCCAAGGCAACAAAATCCTTTCAGTGTACCCAATTCTCTTTCAAAAGTTATCTCTAAGGCTTGCTATGACTCAACTATTTATTGATTTCCTTCATACAATAGCATGGTCTGCAGACCATGGGAGAATCTTAAAATTGACCAAAAACAAGGGCTAAGACGCTTTTGAATCCTATCTATCTGCATGATCTGCATCCACATATTGCGGATACTTTACATTCTTTTTACAAAAATTTTACAAAATTGGGTTAACTTAACCCCAAAACTAACCCTAGGTACCCTATCCCAATAGGTCCCCAACACAAAGATCGTGACTCACCCTTGAGTCATCTAGCTGGCACCATGATCTTGCTGCGAAGACCACCCAACTCAACTTGCATCACTGCAATTTCTGCAGTGCTCTGTGCCACTACCTGTTGTACCTCTTCAACCAATTTCTCAGTTGTTAGCCCTTCCACTGCGAGGTGCATGGTCCTCTGCATCTGCTTTAATCCTTTGAGCTTCACATGAAGTGACAGAGTAATCTGACACGCTTCCTCTAGCCATGACTGAAATCTGGCATTTAGAAAGGCCTCCTTCCTCTACAAGTCCTCCACCTATGTGAGAAGTTGCTTGCCATCCTGTACCTTCACGAGGCATTGCACTAGTGTCAAAGTGTGCTCTGTCACTCAGACCTCATCATATTGTCATTGTTTTTCTCAAACATCTGTGTTTAGCTTCTGCAGGTTAGGGTCCTCTTGTAGATTTGTCCATAACTCCATTGCGACATAAAACATCGAACATAATTCATTAACTGTGGTATCCAATGTAGCCATTCCCTCCTTTATTGTTGCTCTGCACTTCTCCCAGACCTCTGGTGGAGTCGTTGGCTAAAATTAATCGCATATTTGCTATTTTCATTTGGAAATCAAAGGTCACTCTACCGACTTCCTCCTTTGAAGCGCATACTGTAGCAGCCAATTTCCACACTTTGGCCGAGGCCTCTCCATCCTCTAGTATATTCAACTCAGGCACTAACTTGCAAGCCTGCTCGATTGTTGTCTCCAAGTGTTGACGGTGTGTTTGCACTATTCCATGATCCTCAATTCTTCTGACACCCCCTGATGCAACACGTGTAGGGTCTGGAGCAGTAGCATGACCAAATTCAGCCCCATTCCCTTCACTGTATTAATCACAAAGTGATCCTCTTCTGATTCTTCATGGACTGACCCCTCTGGAAATGGAATGACTTTGAGGTCTAGATTCCGTCCTAGCTCCACCACTGTTCTACTTCCCTGCATCAGGCTCTCTTGTGCTCCACTTGTTTGTCCAACACTTGTCGGGATCCTGTTCACCTCGATCTGTAGCTTACGTAGATCCTTTTGGATGCTCCCCAACATCTACATATATTGCTTCTAAAATTGTTGCAACACCTCCGTTGTCATGTATCGTATCTTGTCTTCGATCTCATTGAGATTGCCTTCTATCAGTGCCATGGGATCAATATGTGTCTTCTTATCAAACTTATGCTTTTTCCATTGTCTTCCTGTCTTCTCCTGCCCACGTCACTTTAGGATGAAAGGAGTTCTCTGCTCCTCACCACCGCTTCCACCTTGCTTTGACAGCTCTTTCTCATCAGTATGATGTGAAGCAAACTTTTCACCCTCCATTATATCTTGCCATTCCTTCTCTTCCTTCTCTTTAGTAGCATGCTCTTTCTCCATCCGGTCCTTCTCTATAAATGCCTTATAAGCTACCTTCTTCTTCCATTTGGCCAAGGCATGCGTGACCTTCTAAGCAGCATCCTTCCGCTTCTGCGTAGTAGAGCTCTTGGAACCTTTGCTCATTCCAACATCCAATGTTGTAGGTTGGCGCCACTCTACTGGCCAATACCCTACAACTTCTCGCACATCTGTTTCAGACACCTAATAAGGTAAGAGATGACATGTATGCTCTGGATCCTTCCACGCACAGATTGATACATTGTGAAAGTTAGCCTTGAACTCTATGTAGGCTGTCAATTGTTCGAACAAGGTTGGGGACAACCTTGCCCTTTGATTAACCACTAGCTGAATATCCATCTCCATTAGGACCCAGAAGTCTTTGTTTCCTTAATTCGTGCCACATCCTTTGTAGACCATAGCGAGGTGAACCGCGTTGCGTCAGGTAAATATTCCTTGTGTGGAGGAAATTGGTTGTCCTCCGGCAACCTCCAAGCAACTAAGATGATAGACAACAAAATCCAAGCATAATGAAATGGATTTCTTTCCTCTTGGGTTTCTCAGTAGTTCGCGAGGAACTCCTGGAAGAGATATTTGGACCAATTATATTGCACACCCTTCGTGCACTGTGCAGCAAGTGACACTACCGGCCCCGAAACTTTGTCTGCGTGACACTTCCTCATGATGTGCTTCCAAGGATCTTGGAAGCGAACTAGATTGTCTAGTCTTGAATTGGCAGGAGAGAGTATCCACGTGACTTTCTCACAAGACCATACTCTTTCTTCATTTTATTAGCTAGTTCCTTTTCCCAAGTTTTCCCTCCAAACTCCTTGGTAGGATTCGCTCCTTTGTGAGGAAATTTCGTTATCTCGTGGATCTACATGTAATTTATTAGAATGGGCCTCCCAAGCCACAAAATCCCATCGTGCACCAACACGAGGAGCTGATGCACACATACCGTATTGATAGGTGAGTGATGATAGTGCAACACTAAAATTAGGTTCTGCAGCCCCAACTGCTCAACACCGTGGACCCACTTCATGGGCTCCAACTACATAATCGTGGTTTCAGCATAGTATATCTTGGTCATATACTTATGGGTCACTAAGTGCGAGAATGTTTCATGATCCGCCAGGTCCTAGTCCTCCATTTTCAATACCAGAATTCGCGCTAACCCAAAACCTTCAAATTCGACCTACTCAGGCATTAGGGGAGTCGATACCACAAATTTTCCAGAATCTGTGTCCTTGGTCACTTTGGTTCTTCCCTTTCACGCAGGGATATACTTAGGAAGCCTTGTGATAGGCTCGATTTCTTCAGCATCAACTTCTTCAACACCTTCGTACTCCTCCTTGTCCAAATCCACCACTTTTTCTGGCTATTTGTCTTTTTTCTGCTTCTGTTGCACCCCTGGATTCTTCCTTTGCGACATTCTCACATGCACCGACTTCTTCTACTTTTCCTTCGTGGTTGAGTGCTTCTCCCTTGCGGCCGACTGTTTCTCTTCTATGGCAGCTTGCTTCGGCCTAGGCGACCTTGGCGTCATAGGCACAGTGCGTGTAGCTTCCATACTTGTTACTTCAGGGCTTGGCATGTCAGACACAGCATCTTCTAAACTCATGGCTTCGACGGGGTTTTTAATGTTCATTTTCTCAATGAATCGCTCTCAGGTTACTACAGTATAGTTTGCAAATGATGGGTGTGTTACAAACTCTTCCCATAATGCATAATACATATGCTTCAAACAATGAAATGTGCAAGAAACTCTCAGAATGAAAAGTGTTCTTCGTTGGATCAACACGCGCAATTTATAGGGGGTTTTGAATTCAAATCTAACCATTCCACCTAAAATCTGATAATAAATTCCCATTTGGCAGGAAATCTTCAAAGATTTTCGCAATAAATGGTGTCTACCTACTCCTCTTAACTGACTTTTAGCCATCAAATCATGAATAATAACCTCAACAGTTACCTCTACACCCACCTTCGCGAAACCATCCTCCATGGCTTAGCTCATGCAGCTCAACTTCATGTGTTGTACCCTTGTCATCCATCGTGCATCCTCCCTACCAAGCTTTCCCCTGAGTTGAGCAGTGTAGTTTATAGTCCTGCAATCCCCAACAACTGCTTGGAATAATGAGACTGGCCTGTTGCCATATAATCATCGTGCAGGGGAAGGATCCCCTATGTAGAGCTTCACTCTACTTCCATTCACTTTTCCAGGGAAAGGTTCTCCATTTAGCTTTTCTAGTTGAACTGCGCCACCATCCGTGATCTCCTTAATGACATATAGCCCCAGCTAGTGAATTTGAAATTTCGTTGGGAAATTCTTGAACTTGATATCATATAACAACACCAAATCAACTACCTTGAATGTGCACAACTTAATGTGCCTATCATGCCATTCTTTTTCACGTTCCTTTTGAACTTGTTGATGAAATCCCGCAAGGAAATGGTCTTCTTCTAATTCCATGATCTCCATGAGCCATTCCTCTAAGGTCTCACGGTCCTCCATCTCAATCAAGGCTACAATCCTTAAACTGGGCACAATATACTCCATCGACATGACTGCTTCAATACCATAGACCAACTGGAATGGTGTTTTTCCTGTTAACTTCTTGCAGGTCGTCCTATAAGCCCATAACATAGTAGGTACATGCATTCCTGAGTCATTCCTCTGCAAGTTTCATACGTTCATCAGTGCATGCTCCAAGAACTTATTAAAAGCTTCCACTATTCCATTTGCATGTGGGTGATAGGGCGTACTCTTCTAATGATATACCTGAAATTATTCCAACATCGCGTTGATCATTTCATTCAGGAAATGCATACCCTGATCACTCACTAGAATCTTAGGACATCCAAACCGTGTTAAGACATATTAGAAGAGAAACTTCGCAGCAGTGGCAGTGGTTAAATAATTTGTCGCAGTAATAATATATTGCGTGCTCGCCTTCTTTCCTGGTGGTTGTATCAAACCTATAAAATCAATGGTCCATTTCTCAAAGACATGCAAGGAAACTTGGGGTTTTAAAGGCAATTCATCCCTTTACGAAGGTTTCCCTGTCCTTTGGCAAGCATCGCACACCTTGAAATATGCCTTAAAATCCTTGTGTAACATTGGCCACCGTAACCCAATGCCTAAAGTCTTTTGCACGGTCATTTTCCCTGAATAGTGGCCTCCTCCCACTCCTCCATGAGCTTTAGCTAAGATACTGGCATGTTAAAACTCCATAACGTACCTACACAATATCTCATCCGACCCCATCTTATAAAAATGACCCGTAATTACCGAAAAAACTATAGCGCTAACTACTAGCTCCTTTTGTTGAGTGGTATAGCCTTTTGGAGCTGTTCCCATCGTTAAAAAATGAATAACATCAGCAAATTGATCATTGGTGACATGCATCGCGAAGAGCTATGTGTATGGTAGTCTTTCCTCCAAACTACTAGGTGCTTCACCTGTTTCAATCCTTGATAGATGGTCTAGGCCTAGATTCAGCCTTCTAGACTTCATAATTACCTCAAAGTCGTATTCCTGGAACAGTAGAAACCATTGGCATATATTCCCCCCCAACACAGGCTTATTGACCAAGTACTTCAACACAGAGTGATCTGTATACATCTTAAAGTGTCTGCCCAACAAATAATGTCTAAATTTTTGTAGCGCGTAGACCATCGCCAACCCTTCGCGCTCTGTAGTGGAGTAATTCTTCTCAAATTTGGATAGATTTCTTCTTGCAAAAGTTATTGGATGATCAATCTCACCCTCTCCTGCCTGGGTGAATACTGCTCCTAGCACAATTTAGGAAGCGTCAACATGCACATGAAACTCCTTTTTGTAGTCAGGAAACACCAAAATGGGCGCGGTCACCATTTCCATCGACGCAGTCATTTGGGCATACGCCTTGATAAAATTCTTCTAGTACCCAATGTGTCCCAATGTCAAGCGCAGTTGTTTCACATTTCTAGGAGGTTCCAAATTTACAATAACGATGATCCTCGTAGGGTCCACCATCAATCCCTGCTTACATACAATGTGGCCGAGAAAAATCCCCAAAGGCATACAAAAGATACACTTCTTCAAGTTCAGCATGATTTGAAATCTTTGATACGTGTTCGACATGAGGCGTAGACTCGCAACATGCTACTTGACCAACCCAAACATAGTCCAATCATCGAAATATATTTCCAGGAACTTATGAATAAATTCCTTGAACGTCGCAATCATTACTCTACAAAATATTGCAGGCACGTTCTTCAATCTGAATGGAATAACTGTATATTGGAAGCAACCCCACTTTGTCGTGAATGTTTTCTTGCTTCTATCCTTTGACTCAATCTTGATTTGATGATAACATGAAAATCCATCAGTAAATTAATACGCTTCATGTCCACCAACATTCTCTAATACTTCATCGGTAAACAGTGTCAGAAATGGGTCATGAACATAGACATCATTCAACTTCCGCAGATCTACACATATGCGGATTTCTCCCTTCTGCTTCTTTTATTGGACCACCATTGGGCGTACCTAATTATATTCTTCTATAGGCTCAATAATGCCAACGTCCAACATCTTATCCAGTTCAAGGTGCACCTTTTCCTTATATTTTGGATTTAGTCGATAAGGGCATTGCTTAGTAGGCTTCACATCTAGTTTCAATGTAATCTTTATAACGCCTATATCTCCAACAATCCCCTTCAAATATGAAAACTTCATGGGAAATAGGTCTCGGTACTCGCGCAGCAGCTTAGATACTTTATCAACCATATCTTCATCCCAATAATTTCCAATCTTTGCGAACTTGGGTTCTTCTTTAGTCCCAATGTTTACCTGTTGAGTTTTAAGAGGCTCTCATATAGCTGGGTTTTCTACCTTCGATCCTTCGACGTTGCATTGTCCTTTGGTCTCAGGGATGGTGATATTCTAGGGGTCATCCTCTTCTTTAGCAGTCATATTATAGCATTACAACGCATGGCATAGCTGGGTGCTCCAATCTGGCTGAGTCCATTCCATTGGTTCCTTCGACATTCTGAATATAACTACTTTAATCTCTTAAAGCACTTCGTCGATGCTTTCAAACCCATCCTCAAAGCTAAAATTCAATAAGAAACATTCTCTCAATACATCCCATTCCGCAATGTCATGGCGGAGCTCTGTTTTGAGATACCAGTTCATGGGGATTATATCCAAGGTATGGAAAAATATATGTACCCATTCTGGCTGTGGTTTCGTCCTCCACACCTTAGTCAAGTTCGCCAAGTGATCACACAGATAATCCTTCCCACTATACTTCTCAGTCATTCTTGTATTAGCATGCCCAAATTGTAACTTCATCATTCACCTGTAATCCCTCCATCCAACAAAAATTTCCTTATGCGTACTCCACCATCGTGTAGGAATAACGCGCAACACCAACTCCAATGCTTGAAAACAGTGGTCTTCAGGGACTTCACACTCAAATTCATCTACAAATATATTTACGTCAGTCATACCATCATAATAAGGTAGCTTTCCTACCTCCGATGAAACGCAGCACAGTGACTTTGTCAGCATATTGCACCGCAGTGTAGACACTTCATGTAAATGGTTTTGCCAATGCTCTAATTACTCATTTGAGTCAAAAGTGCATGAACTCCCCCGATCCCATGTGATTCGTCCATCTGCCGTTGGATTGATCCAATCCTGATCTCGCGTTGTTATCTTGTATATTTGATCCAGATCATCGTCACTTTCTACATAATCGCAGACGGTTCGGTATAGCACGCTTCTTCCGCAAGATCCAGTTGCAATACGACCCTAAGCGACTTCTTTTCAAAGGTCATTTTCCTCTTCTTCAAATTAATGACCCCATTCATATCAATAGCCCAGTTGATTCCCAGGAGCGCGGGGAAGGATTACTGTCATCGAAAATTTCTATAACTTCAAAGTACGCTAATGCACTCACACCTTCAATATCAACCATCACTCCATACAATCGTCCCATGGGAATGATTTTTTATTGATTCGTCATTCGGAGCTGAATCAGGGACCACTACATTGCAGGTCTCCCCATCCTTTCCCATGTCTATTTCGGCAGAACATTTGCATCATACCCTAGATCTAGAATTACCTGGTCCATCTCATAGTCACCTATCTACGCGGTTAACCTCATCTCGTACCCTGTTCATGCCTTATGCTTACCAATCTTTCTAACTATGCATTGTTCAGTGGGAATCTTTTCCTTATTGGCACACTTGTCTATTAAGTATTACAATAATCCTTCGACAACTTTCTCATCCCGTAGAAACTTCATACAATTTTTCAGGAAAGTAACTAATATGGAAGGATCTACTTCCTGCGACGCATTAGTCCCCAATGTTTTCTCCTAGCTTCCTGAGGTGGAGGCCTCAGTGAAATTCTTCTTTGCTTCCAAGAACATCTCTTTAGCGTGGTTCAGATCAAAATCAAATTATTTTTCAGTAGCCTTTCATACCCATCCCTCTTCCTCGAATTGCTTTCCTTTATCAACACCAGTTCTTATACCACTTCTTAACACAATTTTTATGTTATGATCCTCTTCACAGGGCTCAACCCTCATCATCTAAATGTTTTGCATAGGTTGTTGGGGATGCGCATTCTTTTCTTGCATCTTTGCCATAAGGACCATACGTTCCTCTATGACATGATCAAACATTCGATAGTACTGACATGAGGAATGCATGGTATTTTGGGAAATCGCGCGCGAAGTGCCCTACTTCACCATAGTTATAGAAAATTATTTTCCTACACCCTCACCCTGGTCCAACGTCTATTCCTTGTCCTCGGCCTTGGAATCCTTCGCACGCTGCTCCTATGCCTTGATCCTGAGGCTGAATTTCTGCCTGAATTATGTAGGTAGGGGTTCTATCCATAATCAACTCAACTTCTAGAATGATGCTTATCATGCCCTATGGACTTACAAAAATTGCAAAATAACTGCTAAAGGGTCTGTACAAACTTCTGCAATATATGGCAGTTATCAGTAGCATATTGTTTTGTTGGAAATATTGAGGGGGGGTGAATCAGAATTTCTTTTCCCGACTATTGTTTTACCAGTTAAAAAATTTATATTCAGAACACAAGATGAACAACAATAATAAATGCTTTTATTAATATAATCTTTGCAGTAAAATAGATACAAAGTGGTTGCAATCAGTTGTTAAGCTCCAACTCGAACTTTGGTGAGGCTCCAACCTCCAGAGCACCAACTCTATTTCACCAAGACACCAATCTTGGACTTAGGAGCACCAACTCCCAAGGACTTCAATCCTTCCATTTCCTGAGACACCAGTCCCAAGGACACCTATCCTTCCTACTTCTGAGGCATCAACCCCAAGGACTCCAATCCTTCTTACTTCTGAGGCATCAACCCCAAGGACTTCAATCCTTCTTGCTTCTGAGGCACCAACCCCAAGGACTCCAATCCTACTTACTTTTGTGGCACCAGCCTCAAGTGTTCTGACCCAATCTTGTCAGGGTTCATTTGATAGTGATGTTCTACTCTCAAAACTCTTCTCTACTGAGTTCTGTCTGATTATTGCTTCATTGCAGTCTCCAAGCTACAACATCAATGACAATCAGTCTTCTTATGAAGTAGTCTTTCCAATTCTTCATACTTCCCACACAGAGTGTCCAGTACCCTTCATGACTTCTGATAATGTCTTCACACAGATTTAGTCAGTCTACTGTTAGCTGCACTAAGCTCTTCATAAGGAACAACTTTCTGTTCAAGATTATGTTCTTTGCTGGCTACTTCTCCCCTTCGAATGTCTGTTGTCCTATTGGCCCTTCGGCCCTCTTTTTGTTCCGCTAGATCCTCTCGCTGCCTCTATCTCCTCCAACTTATTTTCCACAACATTCAACAGCCTTCAACAACAACCTGTTCTCTATTTTTTTTGTGCTTTTATTTTTTCCCCATGCCTCTGTTTTTCGGTTTCCTCTCTTCACTAGCCCTTTAGCTTCCTCCTCAGTCTTTGTGGTTTCCTTTGTCTCTTTGTGATCACCTTCTTCTTCAGATTCCTGGCTTTCAGCTTCCTTTGTCTATTCGTGCTCATAGGACACGTTGATTCAATGGCGAGGACCAAGTCATACGCAGAGAACACATATACAAAAAAATTGTAACAACGTTCTTGTTTTCTCATGATAGTAGGCATACACAGGGACAACATTGCTTAATGGACAGCCACGTCCCAATTGCAATCATAATCACCATGATTCACCCCTTTCAACTGACATTCATCCTTTTGAACCATCGGAACAGCCATTGTATGCCTTTCGGCTTAAAACACCTCGTGCAAGCCAAAAATTCCATTACACAGAGACTATGAGAAAAATAGTCAAACAGACTAAAAAGCGGACTTGAGGAAATATTACAATCACACCTATTTCTGTATCGGGTCCAGTCCATATCACAATCGGCGCTTTAGACTTCCAAAGGTCCTTTATACATCAAGACCATGGCATCGTCGATGGCCGATGGCCGATCCTCCACTGGACACGATATTATATTAAGCCATGTTATAATGTTTAATCGGGTCCACATGCTTTATCGCAATCGGTGCTTGTAGTCAGACAACCCTCTGTGTAGCATTGCGATGGGTGGATGTGATATGGTATTAAACCATAGTTAATATGCCTGTTGGGTCCGCAGCCTTATCGCAATCAATGCTTTCATGTGGCAAGGCTTTACAACTTTTGATCTGCGACGAATGCGATAATGCATTAAGTCATATTACACTGTCACGGCGGATCCACATACTTTATCGCAATATACCCAAAACATAGAACAGTCAGAAATAACAAGTATTTTATTATTCAGAAAGCAATGTTCACTTGTGTCTTCGAGGGGGCAACCTCCAATAGAGCAGAGCTCGATTACAAAATAAGACACGATGCTCCTCGTAGGGAGTCTCTATCCTTTATATAGGATTTATACATGCAATACCATGGGGCAATACCATGGTTCTTATTAATACCAACTATCTAATACCATGGCCCATTTGCAACTAACTGTGGTCCCGTCATTAAATGCGGGTTAACCACTTACAATTATTAATATGAGCTTTATTGACTCTTTACTTAACTATAACTATGACTTGATCCTATTACATAAATAAGGGGGTTAGGGTGGGACCCTAACATCCTCCCCCTATAATATTATTCTTAAAGACCGGGCAATGATCCTTATGATGTCCATGGATTTTACATTTTAGACACCAAATCTCAACACGTACCTCTGGCTGAGCTTCTCGTCTGTTCTTCAGGCTTTGCAACTCCAAGTGTAGGCTCTCCAGCTGCGAATGAATCTGTTTTACCCCAAATTTTGCATCTGGAATAGGTGATGCGTGTAGCCTCATCGCGATCTCCAAGGCTTCTGCTTGCATTACTATCTTCTGCTGTGACATAGGTATTCTTAAGTACGGAAAAAGTGATGCTATAAACCAGTGAAGATGTTGAGTATCTGAGATTTGCATATTAGCCTGCCTAATCTTGCACGTCAACCTCTAATCAAAGTCCCATAGCGTGTCATCAACTCTCATTCAAATCTCCTTAAATTCAATTATTGATTGCGCCTCTGAGTTAGGCCTACTGAACTCCTTTTTTAAAGCCAGTTGGGTATATGCCAACGATGTGTTGGGGGTATCAGTGCAATACTTTATATACCAAGTTAATGTGCAGTCCTGCAAAACTGTAACCAATTGTGCTTTCTTAATATTGTCATCAGTAACCTGTTGCGCTGTCCACACAGCTCCTGCAACAAACCAAAATTATTCTTGATCTTCATTGCCCATTCCATTAAAGATCGACATCTTCATCGCGTTCGCCATGTTGAATGGTGGGAGTGGAGATGGAGGAGGTGAAGGCATAGGTGTATGAGGTGGAGGTGGAGGCGGAGGTGGGGTGGATGGGTGAGATATCATCGGAATACTCTGAGTTATTAACTAAATCGAGCTTCGTGGCATAGTCATCATCGCCCCTTCATTGTCACTTGAAGGAGGTTCAATCAATGGACTATACTCTGGACCTGATCTGTTACTACTTCTAAAGAATCTTCCACTTTGCGTAGCTCCAAACAACGACATTACCTGCTTTTCACATAATAGAATTTTAATCCAAGTATTCAATGACCTTAAGTACTTACCTCGCGGTCCTTTGAAGAATCTTCTCTCTGTTTCATTATAGCTAACTGAGGTGTCAAAAGTAAATTTAGTAACAAATCCTCCTAGCATTCGATCAAGCCAATGATCGATAGCCCACATAATCTTGTTTTTAGATGCCTCTAGTCATCGCACCAATTCTGGATTCAACATTATAGGACTATCGAGCTTCCACCTCCCTTGACTGTCTGCCAATTTAGCTAACCACTCATATAATTCGCATGGAAAAGTGCAAAAGAAAATTTCGTGTACCTCTGTATACAAATATCTATTCAACCAATCCTCCTTCGACATGCGTGGTTTCTTGTTTTCTTACGCCGCAAACTCATGAATATTTCGATCTAACCAGTTTTCAATCTCCTTCTTAGTTGGATTCCAATGATGCGACATCACACATCTCTTAAGAAGATCCCGGACTCGGCAACGAAACCATTTGTTGGCTTAGGGGGTCCTGACCCAGGTTCAAAGTTAGTTGTTCCAACCAAAAAAACCCCACACTGTTGGCCCTTTTCGCAGCAACCTACGTAGTACAGGCCACAATCTCACCCGAAGCAATATTGGGGGATGCAAGAACCAAGTTTCTGCATCCAAGGATATGCGATGAGCAGTTTCTAAGTCTGCACAACTTCAAATTTTCCTTCACATATATTGATATCCTTCTAGGGCTTCCTTACCATAACCAAGTTAAAACAATTTTCAGAGCTTCACGAAGGTCCACGATCAGCCTTTGCGGACCTTAAACAGATGATCTACCTACTTTCACGCATTAGAAAACTACCCTAGATCTGAGTTCGCGTAGATCTACTTAATTCATCAGAAAACATAACATAAATAACTTTTAACTTCGCGGAAGTAGATAACTATTCATATTGTTGTACCTTAAGAAACCAATTTCCTAGTTATGTAGAATTTGTGCTTAAGAAATTAATGTTTATAGTTATTGTCACTTGTTTGTCACTTAATTATATGTTGTGTTCTCAAATGAAGGACTTGGGAGACTTGGTTTTTAACCCTAAATACTTAGGTGACAAGGAAATATCAGAATGCCATTTGATTGTTGAATATAAATGCTGAATGAAGAAAAGCTTGAATAAGTCATAGACAATATGCTGTTTTACACAGGATCTACTATCTGTGACACTTGGAGAAGTTAAAGATAATATGTTGTCTTACATAGAAACTACTATATGTAACTTAGAAGAATTACAAAGGTGTGAACTTCAAGTATAGGAGTGCTCTTTTAAGGAATTTAAACTTCATTTACATAAGCAAATAAAAACCTGCAACTTCATTACCATACTTAAAGGAAGAAAGCATAAGATGACACATAAAGAAGAAGTCACAAAATCATACCCAACAATATATGGAAAACTTTTGATTCTTTCATTAATCAACAGTTGTATCAGGAATTCACTAGCCTAGTATTCAGGTTCTTCAAAATTCGAACCCTTTCTTTCTAATTTTTCTCTTTTTATACATTAAGAAACAGTTGGTGGTCTCCAAAACTATCAAACTACTTAACTGTTTCCCTAACTGTCTAAGTAAAAACTATTACAGAATATTACACAGAGGGTAAAAGACACCTCAAAGAACATAAAATAATAGGAAATAACAGAACTTAGAAGATTATGGTCGTTCTCTGTTCAAAATTGTATCTTGAGCCTTAACGGAGCAGTGGATGAAGGGTAGAAAGCTTTGGGAGCACTGCGGGGGGTAAAGAGTGTGTGAGAGCATCAACGAGGTTGAACCCCCGCGGTGATTCCTGGCCACACATTTTGGTCAACCATGCTAACGTCACGGTCAACTGTGGGGTTCGAGCTCTGATTAACCTTCGTGCTCATTGCTTCCCCACAGCGCACCTTAAAGGACTTATCAAACTATCGCTTGATCGCGCTTGTCGAACTTGTATGACATTTAAACGATGGCAGGCCCACGAAACTTAAAAAGAATTAACACTGGTTCATAAAACCTGTCACATCCGCCTTTTCAACGCGCCTTTGACTCCCTTACGGACCTGATAGGACATAAAATGTATTTAATAATTCATCGGGTTTGATATTAAGGACTGAACCTGATGAATTTTCTGACCCAATCTCCGGACTCGATAGGAAATAAAACTGAATTTGATGATTTATCGAGTTCGATCAAAAGATGAAAACTGATCACTTTCCGACCCGATATTGTGACCTGATATTTGACGGATCCCGCCTCTTCTGATGGACGGCTGAGATTAACCCAGACTTCAACAAATTTAAACTGTGTTTGATACACCGTCGCATCCGATCTCCGAAATAAACCCATTCTTAGTTAACTATGCGATTGCCGTTGGATCTGTGGCCTGTTGATCAGACGACCTAGATCTTCTCGCGGGTTTATTACTTTCAAAGCCCTTGAAAATATAAAATCAACCATTTCTTTCATGTTTTTTTATTTTTCTCTCATTTTGTAATAAACTGAAAATAAGACTTAAATAACAATGGACAATGAGTGCTACAACATTTGGCTCCACCTGGGGATAGTGCTTTTGCCACAGAAGCACTAAGAACCATAGATCAGTGCCTTCACCTCGGGCATGGAGTCCAAAATTCTAAAAACCCTGAAATTTGAAAGACTAAAACCTAACATTCTTGAAATCTAAAATCTCTGCAAACTAGTTTCCAACTAGGATAGTCACCCTTATTTATCAACTAAAATTAAACTAAAGAACTGCAACTGGAAACCAAATGCTCAACACCTGAGCTTATTTATGTACAGGTTCCTACCTATGTACATGACTACTCTCAATTAGGTGAAGTCAATCTTCCAATGGTACCAGGTTAGCATTTGAGTGCCTAATCTAGAACCATTCTGCCAGTAAATTTTGAAAATACAATTCATCCTGAACGGAAAATTAACTATGCATAAGGGCAGCTCACAACAAAAATTAGGAATATATCCACAAAATGGTATGTGTAGGCTGCTAATAAATTTCTCCATGTAATTTTCCACAGGATCTTCAAAAGTATAAGAAAAAATATGGTCCTGATCAGCTCCAAAAGAAAAAATCTCTATGTATGAAGGTTCTTGCTTGAATAAACCTTCTATTGGGATAATATGCTCAATAGAACAATCAGCAACATCTTTAAGAAAATGATCTATGTCACTTTTATGTCTCCACTTTTCATCTTTGAGCTTTGATTGAAAATAATTTGTAATTATGACCTTAGGAAATAAAAGAAAATTCTTCACATCACTATATGACAAATGGCCAACTTCAAATAGATTGTTTACCTCTGATCCATGGGTACCATTGTGTTCTTCAATGCAATGATATACAATCTCTTTATCAGTTTTCTTTTTACATAAGATAGCCTCTTTTGCTATGATAAATGACTCAACATATTGTTGTCCAACATTTCCCACTTGCTGGTTTTCTTCTCTATGTCCAACACCCAACTGATGAACTCGAAGACCTTCATCCTATTCCTTATTTGAACCATTTTTGTTATAAATAGGAGGACCATCAAATTTAACAAAATAAGATCTCTGGGGATTTATTTGCAACTTAATTATTTCTCCCTCTTCTCGACTATTGGGCAGAAATTCTTGATGCATGTTTGAACTTTTCTCCATTTGAATGCTCTCTTGATTTGCTTGGAACAGGGTCAACCAATTCTCTGCTTGTGAGATTATTGAAGAAATTTTTTTTAAAACTTTTCCGCATCATTTTGAGAAAATGATAGTTTTTTGCTTTCAAAGACTTGCTCATAATTAATTTGGTGATAACCTCTCTGAATGCTTGCTATATTATCAACATGATCATTAGTTTCTTCATCAGGATTATCATGAGCTTTTAAAATTTCTTTAGAATCATAATATTCACAACAACCTTCAAAAAGAAACTTGTGTGAATAAGAAGTTCTACAAAAAGAACTGAACACTAAATGGAAATCTTTCAAAGATGAAATGCTTGAAAGAGGCAGAGACCTATACCAAACCCTAGCTTCTTGGTCCAAAGAAAACATAAACAACTTCATATTCACATCTTCATGAATGATGCTTTGCTGCTCCATGCATCCATGAAACTCTTGGAGGTGCTGAACCAGATATTCATATTCATTTCCACTGAATCTTGGAAGATACTCATTCCACTCATGAAATGTAGGCATATGATTAGGATAGTCGGTGATCCCAATAAAATCCAGTGGGTCAAATTTATTGGCTAAGAATTCAGGGATAGCCATTAATCCCTAAAAAGAAAACTCCAAAGTGAAGGTCAGAGGTGTTAATTTACAATCAACAACTGAAACTTATCACCCTCAAGAATCAACTTCAAACTTAATAAATCGAGGGAAAAGTGTTCCTATTCAATTGTTTTGTAGGATGTGGTTCTTGTTCTTGTGGAGTCGCCTTTTTTAAGGGAGCTGGAACTTACTTCTCACCTTCATCTTGTTGACTTTTAGATCTTTTCCTTGATCTCAAGTCATATTTCTTATGTAGATCTGCCTACATAAAATTAGAAAACTGCTTCCAACATTCATCAATTTCATTGTGATGAAACGTTTCTTGGTGCAAACAGTGTAGGACTTGGTGTAAGTGGAGTTTTAGGCCTTCCAACCCTCTTGAAAACTATCCTCTCAGGATCTAAAAGGGCTTGAACTTTCTGTTATGAGGTGTCTGATCTTGTATGGGGTCTTCTTGGAGCTAGAGTTATTGCTTTTATCCAAAACAACCAAAAATTTCCTCCTCACTGAACAACCAGAGGAAACTATTGAAAACCTAGGGAAAAGTGTTCTTGTCTTCTCTCCCCAGCAGCGGCACCAATTAATGTTGTACCTTAAGAAACCAATTTCCTGGTTGTGTAGAAATTGTGCTTAAGACATTAATGTTTATAGTTATTGTCACTTGTTTGTCACTTAATTATATGTTGTGTTCTCAAATGAAGGACCTGGGAGACTTGGTTTTTAACCCTCAATACTTAGGTGACAAGGAAATATCAGAATGCCATTTGATTGTTGAATATAAATGATGAATGAAGAAAAGCTTGAATAAGTCATAGACAATATGTTGTTTTACACAGGATCTACTATCTGTGACACTTGGAGAAGTTAAAGATAATATGTTGTCTTACATAGAAACTACTATTTGTAACTTAGAAGAATTACAAAGGTGTGAACTTCAAGTATAGGAGCACTCTTTTAAGGAATTTTAACTTCATTTACATAAGCAAATAAAGACCTGCAGCTTCATTACCATACTTAAAGGAAGAAAACATAAGATGACACATAACAGAGAAGTCACAAAATCATACCCAACAATATATGGAAAACTTCTGATTCTTTCATTAATCAACAGTTGTATCAGGAATTCACTGGCCTAGTATTCAGGTTCTCCAAAATTCGAACCCTTTCTTTCTAAATTTTCCTCTTTTTATACATTATGAAATAGTTGGTGGTCTCCAAAACTGTCAAACTACTTAACTATTTCCCTAATTGTCTAAGTAAAAACTATTACAAAATATTACACAGAGGGTAAAAGACACCTCAAAGAACATAAAATAACAGGAAATAACGGAACTTGGAAGATTATAGCCATTCTTTGTTCGAAACTGTAACTTGAGCCTTAACGGAGTAGTGGATGAAAGGTAGAAAGCTTTGGGAGCACTACGGGGGGTAGAGAGTGTGTGAGAGCATCAACGAGGTTGAACCCCCACGGTGATTCCTCGCCGCACATTTTGGTCAACCGTGCTAACGTCATGGTCATCTGCAGGGGTCATGCTCTAATTAACCTTCGTTCTCATTGCTTCCCCGCAGTGCGCTTTAAAGGACTTATCAAACTATCACTTAATCACGCTTGTCGAACTTGTATGACATTTAAACAATGGCAAGCCCACAAAACTTAAAAATAATTAACACCGGTTCATAAAAACTATTGCACCCACCTTTTCAACGTGCCTTTGACTCCCTTACGAACTCGATAAGACATAAATTATATTTAATAATTCATCAGGTCCGATATTAAGCACTGAATCCGATGACTTTGCCGACCCGATCTCTGGACCCGATAGGAAATAAAACTGAATTTGATGATTTATTGAGTCCGATCAAAAGATGAAAATTGATCACTTTCCAACCCGATATTGCGACCCGATATCTAGCGGATCCCACCTCTTCCGATGGACGGCTGAGATTAACTTGGACTTTAGCAAATTTAAACTATGTTTGATACACCATTGCATCCGATCTCCGAAATCAACCCTTTCTTAGTTAACTATGCGATTGCTGTTGGATCTATGGCCTGTTCATCAGACAAATCAGATCTTCTCGTTGGTTTATTACTTTCAAATCCCTTGAAAATATATAATCAACCATTTCTTTCATGTTTTTTTATTTTTCTCTCATTTTGTAATAAGCTGAAAATACGACTTAAATAACAATGGACAATGAGTGCTACAACACATATCATGCATCATTAAGATAGATTTAGTGAATTCGCACAATGTTCATTCGTTATTTCATAAAACACGTTATTTAATCAACAAAATATAACATAAACAGATTCACAAAAATACAAAGTAATTCTTCAAAAAAGTCTTTATTGATCTTCAATTCTCAGATTACAGACTCTTCTACTCTGCGCACTTAGCTAGAGGGGTCCGCGCACTTAGTTGTAGACTCTATCTAGGCCTCTTACGCACTCAATTGTAGGAGCCTTCCCTTCCTCCCCTAAGTATAGGAAGTAGAGCCTTCCTACCTTAGCACTTGTCCAAGACAACAAAATCCTTTCAGCATACCCAATTCTCTATCAAAATTTATCTCTAAGACTTGTTATGACTCAACTATTTATAGATTTCCTTAATACAATACCATGGTTTACAGACCATGGGAGAATCTTAAAACCGACCAAAAACAAGGGCTAAGACCATTTTGACTCTAATATATCTTCACACTCTACATCCACATATTGTAGAGACTTTATATTCTTTTTAAAAAACTTTTACAAAATTGGGTTAACTTAACCCCAAAACTAACCCTAGGGACCCTATCCCAACAGTAGGCTACCTCACGATTGACAATGGGTTTACATCACTGGCTCTTGATTGGTCGAGTTCATTGGTGTTCGACATGAGATCATTTAGTCATGCTTGGTGGATTGTACGAGTTACCTTGGGATTGATTTTCCTCATTAGTGGATTCCCTCGCATCTGTTACTAGTTTACCTCATTGGCTGGTAATCAGAGGGTTTCTACCATGCTCGACTTCATCTAATCTATTTGCATCATGTAGATTCGTACCATCGAGGTTATGTTGAAGACCCTGAGTTAGGGACATCTCACTCTTATATGGATTCCTTCCCAGACTACATTGGAGTTATGTATTATTCACGTACTTTGAGGATTATCTTGAGACACTTCTCTACTTGTCATGTGTCCATAGTCCTCTTGATGTATACTGTGACATAAATCCACATTGTATTTTCTGATGGCTATGCTCTATCTTGTTAGTCACATGGATCCACTCTGTATGTATTCGTGGCCATGTTCTAGAATTTCATGTCATGGATCCACAATGTATTTCATATCGGCCATGTTTAGTATCTTCTTCTAACTGAGCATGGTTATTCCCACCTTAGGGATGTTATTAGCAGAGTTGATACTTCAACACTTGAGTTCCTTTGATCTAGCTTCATAGTCTTGGCACCTTCCTCCCATTTTGAGCTTTGAGTATTATTGTAATGCATTTCATCCATAAGCTTCTCTTCTGACCTCATTCATTAGGGGTCATCTATTATAACCCTATTTGTCACTCCATTATTGTCCAATATCAACTTACCTCAGTAGTTTGGCTAAAATGCATCCCCTTTTCACATTTTCTTTTACTTATGTGAGATTTGTCCCATGATAAAAGGGCAAAATTGCATAATTGAGAAATTTCTCATAGTTATTTTGCCAAAATATTATAATTATGAGATAATAATTATTTCATAATTGAGATAGTTGAGAAAAAACTCATAATTGCGAGAAAGGTTTCTAGATTTTTTCGTTCCCATGGAGATCAACTTGATCCACTTGTGTATGAGTTGGCTAGGGGTCCTTTATTGTAGAATTTTCATAGCTTCTCAAGCCCCTAGGTGTCTAGATACAATCTCCCAAAGCATAGAATGAACCTATATAATCTCACCAAGAGGAAAAGGGGTTAGATCTAGTATCCAAGATATAGTGCAGGAACTTTGTTGTATTGGGAGAGGAGACCATGCTACAAGCTTGAGGACAGAATGTCATTTGTTGAAGGTATAATTGTACCATTTGATTCATGATTAATAGAAATCTACGATCCTTCCCTGTATTTACATGTTTGTAGCAGTTACATATATTGATTCTATGATGTTTGAGTTGACGATCTTTTGAGGAAGAACACTTTTTGTCCTTGAATGTTTGTGGTTGTGTGCAGGTGTTGATATCAAGCGCAATGAAATAGATCGCTTGAGTGGAGCATGAGGATTCTGCTACGAATTCAAAACCCTTCACCGAAATGTGAGGAGGTCAGGTGCATACTCTTTCCTTTATAACATCTAGAAGCATTTTCTTACTGCATATTTGAGCATTGGGTTGGGATTTGATTGTCTATATATTGGTCATTTTTTCTCTTGCTATTTAGTGATATTATTCAAGGCACAATATCATGGAGCAATAGCTCCTTGCATGTAAATTTCATTGTAGCAATTCTCACACCACATGGCTTCGTTATGAACCACTTGTTCTCACAAAAACGCCTCCTCTATGCACTTTTACTCAACAAGTTGCTCTATCCTGGTGGCACCGACAACAACTAGTACTCCACTAGTCAGAACACACTATTCCAATTCTAATCATAGCCCAAAGAGACATGTGCACAAAACCTAGTAAAGGTTGGTCCAAATCCACAAGGGAAAGCAAATTATCTTAATGATGTTTTCATGCTTCAACTCCATGCTCCAACTCTTTACCACACATAGGTTGATCCTTACTTCACACACACAAGTCTTCAACTCTTCACCATGTAAGCATAGCATCAATCAGAGGTGCTTCATCCTTTACGTGATTGGCATAGGTGAATTTGTGAAGCATGGTGGTTATGGTAATTTTACAAGGAAACATATTTACATAAAATCATGTACTTCACAAGGAAATATGTTTGCATAAAATTTATTTAGACTATGTCATTGACTAAAATCTTATTCATGAGTGATTAGGAATGATGACTCAACCTAATTTTTACAATTATATTTATATTTATTTATATTAAAAATCTTGTATCTTGTTATTTTATCTTTTCAAACATGAATTGTGACCCCCAAAAACTCTATACACACTGCAACACATATATGTAGTTCATTGGTGACACACCCAGTTTAACATAACAGATAGATGTGCATTTTCACTTGGCTTGTCCCTTGAAAAATATTGCATTTTGTAGAGAGTTGGCCATGACATGTGGTGCATTATTTTTGTTAAACACACATGGGCAACAACAAATAGGAAAGATAAAACATGAGAATACATTTTTATTAACAAGTGATATACATTTATAATACATATTGTGACCACTAGGTTCCACATCCCAAGGTCTCTTGGACTCCTTTTGTCTATTCAGCTTCCACACTAACCCATTGAGGATTAGGTGTCCAACATTCCCCTCCTTAATCTGAAGGATTATGTATGAGTCCAGAAAGAGACTTGTAATACAAAATGTGCAAAAATGCATGGCAGCACTAGGCTGAATGTTCTCTCTAAAATGTTGGTATAAAGGGCGGTGGTTTAAGGATGACCACCAACACTAGAATGCTTAGTGCAATTCCCGGAACTCTTCCAAAACTGGCAAGAAGCTGAAGTCTTCTGCTAGAGGAAGTTCTCCTATTTTTTTGAAGAGGGAAACCTTCAACCATAAAAGGGAGGTCTCACCTCGCATAAAAGGGAGAACTTCAACCTAAAAAGGGAAGTCTCAACCTGTGATGGTTTAAGGATGACCAACAACTCTGGAATGCTTAATGCAATTCCTGGAACTCTTCCAAATCTGGCAAGAAGCTGGAGTCTTCTGCTAGATTAAGTGTCCCTAATTTTGTTTCTAGAATTCTTCCGAAGCTCGCAAGAAGCGGAATTCTTCTGCTAGAGGAAGTGTCCCAGATTACTGAATGAAGGCATGCTCAAGGGCATCTTTGTCTTTGGTTACAACTCTAAATCTGGTGTGACAGGTTGTGGATCAGGCTCACTTGATGTGGCTTTGAAGCTTGTAGATGACCATCATTTGCCCCCCTGTCAGATACAAGGTGAAATGATGGAGAAAACTCAACTGCAAGACTGTTCAATACTCTAGAACAAGTTCTGACATGTGATTGGAATATCTTCTTGGCTATTGATGCCATTGCCAAGAAGTGATCCATCCAATATGAATCTTTGTTCTTGTAGGACGTTTGTTTATGAAGCATCTATGTGAAGAATGATTGGTTTTATGACAGTGCTTACATGGATGAAGATCAAAACAATGATCTTTCAAATGGCCAACTCGATCACAGTGTTGGCATTTCACTATCTGTTGTTGTTATTGTTGTTGTTGCTATGGAAGAGGGGCAGAATCTGGAACAGCTGGAGGTGAACTGTCATGAGGAGTAGGTGAACTGTCATGAATGAATCCAGCACTTTGAAACTGAATGTGCTTTAAGTAGTCTAGAATATGAAAGGATGAGTCCCTGTCATATCCAATACCAGTTCTGTGCTTGTTGTGGACAAGCTGTTCCCAAGGTCTGATGATGGGCTTGGGAAGTGCAAACTGAGTTTCTGCATCTGCATGTACAACTGCTACTTTATTGGGTACTAAATCTGAACCAACTGTAACATTATTGACTTGCTTCTGATGGGTTGCAGTCTCAATGTTCTAAACAGAAACATGTTCAAAATGACTCCTATGTTTTAGTTCTTCTTGCTGTAGCTGAGATTCGAGCTGCAAAAAATCAATTTTCTCTTGTGCATTTTGTAGACAGACCTGAATGTCTGTGAGACAAACTTTGCTGACTTTTAATGTATCATGAGTAGTAGACAATATGAGAGTTTTGAGGAACTCTAATACTTCATTGATTCTGGCCATTTTCTCCAATGTTAAACTTACACTTTAAACCAACTATGAACCAATGTCACTACAAGGTATTTTCAAAATTTGTTCTCTGAGAAAACTACAATAATCAAATGAGATTATTCCTTGAGGAATGAACCAAAAGCAAGATTATTCTCCGCACAACGATGGTTGGTTGCATTCATATACAAGGAAAGTATATTGTGCATTCCCAAACAATGAGACTCAAATGCTACAACAAATAAAATATTTGTTTCTACATGATGAATACTTAGAAATATATATCAGCAAGGATGCAAGCTTTACACAGTCATCTATTCAAGAAATAGAGTGCACAAATTGAAAAGGAACCTGACCTAGCCACTTGTATAACAAATTCAACTTATAGAGAGTCTGCTACAGCCCTAGGATTGCTTGCTATGCCAAGGGAATGATTGTCCACTGTTAAATCTACACCAGAACTTGATAAATTTCATCCCACTGATAATAGCAATCAGCAGACGTTAGTTTGGAAAGCGTTCATGATATTGCTCTCAAAGGGCTTGATGAACTCTCCACAATTGAGAGATCCTTTGCTACATTTAAGAAGACTTTGTTCAATTCAGAAAGCCTACAGATAGACCCAGAGCTTCAGAATAGAGAATACAATGCAAAGCTAGATAAATCTTTTGCCACAGTCTTACATTTACTATTTGTATATCTGCTTCTTTGTGACCTTTCTCACAAGGTGTTGGAGTACATGATTCAGCGATCCAGTCTAATCACTTGCTCTCAGATTCAACCAACTTCCCTTCCAAATCCACTGTCTCCTTTCCCGTAAATGAAACAGAAAAAATAAAATCCCAAAACTGACTTGCTAGATTGTACGAAATTAAAATTTAAATGTCAGGCGTGCGTTTACAAATTCAAATTGAAACACTCTGTAGGGGCGCAATATCTATGATGGATATTGCCAGCTAGACATTCAGTTCTCTAACCTTACAGAGTTACAAGTGAACTATAATAATGAAAGAACCAGAGACTTCACAAACTCGTCATTGCCTTCTGAGTAGAAACATCGATTACCAGCTCAGTCTTTTGGAGAGGCTGGAGGCATGTATGGCATCCAACCAGTGTCATTGCATCATATGGTCGGTGCTCATTCAATGGGACTAAACTCAATACAGATGCATGTTGCCAATGCATCTGCAATTATGGAAGCCTTTGGAGGTGTCCTACCACGAGGAGTAATGGGTAATAATGATAGATGCACTGTTCTGGTTGCCAACTTAAACCCCAAGAAAATAGATGAAGATAAGCTTTTCAATTTGTTCTCCATCTACGGAAATATATTACGCATTAAGTTACTCCGGAACAAGCCTGATCATGCCCTGATCCAGATGGCAGATGGTTTACAAGAAGAATTGGCTGTCAACCTTTTTTTGAAGGGAGCTTTGCTATTCGGAAAACGATTGGAAGTTAACTTTTCAAAACATCCACAGATACACCCATCTTCAGACTCTATTGACTACTCAGGCTCTAAATTGAACCGTTTTAACCATAATATGGCAAAGAATTACCGGTATTGTGTTCTCCAAACCTAGTCGCTCTTGTCCCGCTCTCTTATTCCTAAATCTTCGTCGAATTCTAGTGGACACTGCTGCTTATGTTCACCTACAACCCATGTGGAATATTTTCGTTGTAGAATTCATCGACAGAGCTGCAACAGTTAGGTGCGAACATGGACTAACGCCAAAACTATTGATAACAAAGTTTCCCAAGAATTTTTCCACGCTTTCCTATGTTTACTTGATTCGAAACCCCTTTGAATCCTTTTACTCTCAATACCTCTTCAAAAAACAAGAGAACTTTGTTGGGCAGGCAGTTTAATAACTGAAGACAAATGCGGGATATTCAAGATTGCTTCAGCAGCTTGACGACATTCAACGCACAGTCATTCAAACGAGAGAGATTCAGTAATTGAAGGCTTGTAGCGGTCCTTTTGAGATGAAATAACATGAATTATGATTGATTACAGTAAGGTAGATTCTCCTCAGTAGACTTAGAGGCAGCGAATCAACAGAGTATATGGGCAGAGATCCAGGCATTAGGCAAGTAGAGAGACAAATGATACCAGAAACGTTCTCCTCCATGAATGATGCGCTGACATTTTCTGCAACTAGATCAAGAGGTGGACAATGTAACTGTTATGATAGCGGACAGTGGGCAACAGCGTAATTGTAGTAGGCAGTGTAACTGTTATGATAGCAAACAGTGGGCAGTGTAATTGTAGTAGGTAGTGTAACTATTTAAATGAATATGGACATCACATACATAATAATGGAGCAGCGTTCAAATAAACCTGGAGCAGCTTTTAAATGAATAACACATTCAATGTGGATTCCTGGGTGGAGGCACCATATAGCATTCAGCGTTCAGGGCAGACAGCCCAGAGAAAATACCAGGTCAGGGGTGTCAGTTCTGAAATATGGGCAGAACAAGAAAACAGGCAGAAAATGGAGTTACAAAGGCAGAAATACTAAAAATAAGACCTGCTCATAAAGACCATAAAACAAATGGCTCAAAGAAATTATGCAGAGCAGGAATACGCCTGCTCTGATACCATGTTAAACACACATGGTAAACAACAATTAAGAAAGATAAAACATGAGAATACATTTTTATTAACAAGTGATATACATTTATAGTACATATTGTGACCGTTGGGTTCCACATCCCAAGGTCTCTTAGACTCCTTTTGTCTATTCGGCTTCCACACTAACCCATTGAAGATTAGGTGTCCAACAATTTTCATCCATGATGGTATCCCTACCTTGCAACCGGATGCTGATGTGAGTTCAACAACCAGTAGCTGTCACATGCTCTGTCATCCCCAAACGAAGAATGGTTGTCGTGGTTTCGACATGTATTGATGAGTCATTCATATGTGATGGATTAAGGAATTAATTGGAGGTATAGCATCTCTTTTAACTAAGCACACCAAGCACTCCAACCATTCCAAGGGAAAAAATTACCTCCGCACATTGGTTTGTCGAGAGCCTTTCATTGTGCGGAGTAACTCTGGGCCCCTACACAAATACTGAATTCTAATTTTGTCGAGGACTTAAAACTTCACAATCCTTGTTTCGATGACAAATTACTATTTTATTAGGACTTCACCGTGCTACTTTCTGCAAGAAACAACACAAGTTATGTTTATCTTCGAGTGCACATCCATTCCACCATATTCTTCTATCTTTTTACTGAGCATTCCATCCCTCAGTTCGCAGCAATGTTTCCATTAAAGATTTTTTCAAGCATTCTAACGTATGCAAGGAAAATATTTAATTTTTGAATGCAATGGTTGTGCAACCCACCACATTATACAATGCCTTCTACAAGGTGGACTATTGGCCACCTTGTTACACGAAGGCTTTCTGCGAGCAGTAATGCAACCCCATAGAAATAGGTAGTAGTGCAACCCCGCAACAATATGTTTTCGCATGTGTGCCTTCCTAAGGTGTGACGCCCTCAAGTCTCGGGCAGGCGTGCACGATGGGCGGGCGCCCTCGTGCACGACAGCGGGTGCGTTTTGACACAACGATGAGCGGATGGGCGAACCTCCGATGATGGGTGGACCCGACGAATGGGCGACCCATGGGCGACCCGCGTAGCAGGCGACCCATGGGCGACCCGCACCAGGTGGACGGACGAGCCGAGCGATGAACAACACGGTTGTATAGACGCGGGCTCAGTTCGATGGGCAGGTGCGTTACAGCATAGGCGAGCGCGGCATACGACGGACGACAGAACAATGGCGGGCAGCGAGCGACGAAGTGACGAGCTGAGTGCGACATTACAGCGGGCGGACGCCGGTTGCCATGCGACGAACTGTGCGACAAAACAGCAAACGTGGTGCGACGAAAGATATGACGAAATAACACTTGGGCCGAATGTGGCCAAGTGTTGAACGAGCGTATTAAAACACGTAAATGCATGTTGTGAGGGCTTATACGCATGTATGAAGTAACATGTAAAAAAATAAGCGAATAATAAAAGGAATAAAATATAATATAACCTTTTATACGTGGCCTTATATGCATAATGGGGATTGGCCGTGGGTAATACACCCCTTACGACATATGAAGGGCGTATGTGTTAACAAATGGAACGAATGGAGGCCGACATAACTTTATATATGTCATGGGGCGTATGTATGATATTATGGAAGCCATTACGCATTAAAATATGATATAAAATATACATGTATGGGCTTATGTGTAAAATGGCATGGACGGCCATAAAACATATGGAGAGAACATGTATATCGATGGTGAATGGATAAAGTGGAGCCGACGTGTTAAGGATGCATTCGTGGGCATGTATGGTGAGATAAAGGGGTCGGCCTTAAGGCTAGACACCCTTTCATAATCCCACGTTGGAGGCATATAAATAACACATGATGAGACTTCATTTAGGCCATTGAACTTCGCTCTCTCATCTTCACATAAGACAAGAGGAAAAGTGCGAAGGTTCTTGGAGGAAATGCGCACTTCTCATGCGCATAAGGAATAAGGGGACTTCGCATATCTTGGTTCGGTTGATGTGAAGGTGATCACGGTTGAGGGTAGTTTTGGTACACGGTTTGGAGCAGATTTACGTGAGTGTCTTGGTAACCCGGGTGGGTACACGCTCACATGTAAAGGTGCAGAATGGTGTATGGTTAAGGCTTCTTATGCCTTGTTGTATTGATTCTAAGTGTTGACCGTGGACTTTGCCCGGAACACTTGTACATTTGTATTATTGAAAAAGATCATAATATATTCGGGCAGACTTTACCGGGAGTTGCCCCTCCCATTCTTCTCGGTTGTTTTGCAATTGTTATTCGGTTAAATTGCATATGATAATGTTAAGAATGGTTTATGAAGATTGTTGAAGATTAATGCTTATGATTATAAGTGAAGATATGTTTATATCGGTTTAAAGCTGATTATATTGGTTAAGGCGTAGTCCATAAATGTTAACTTGTTAAAAAGGGAGCGTTTGGTGGTGCCGCACCCCGCCGGGCACGGTCAAAAAAATTGTCGTAGACCTAGGGGCGTGACAGGTGGTATCAGAGCTCGGTCTAGAGCTGGTGAGCAGGGTTGCTCGCACATTTGAAGTTGGCAGTTGACAAGGTTCTTGCAGGTGACTTGGGGAAGCCGATGAATGGTCGAAACAAGGTCGCAAAAGAAGATGGCCGCTAACTCTCAAGCCGGGTCTAGCCATACTATGAAGGATCCAGTGAAGGATCCCCATCTTGAGTTTATGGGAAAGGTAATCGAAAGGATGGAGGCTTTGGAGTCTTCTTGGCACCAAGATGTGGACTCGCTTACTAAAGAACGAGAAGCCATCTCGAAGGTTAGAGAAGAACTTGAAGAACTCCGGACACAAAACGAGGAGCTCAAAGCACAATGTGAGTACAACGATCTTATGTGTACTCGGTTGGAAGGAAGGGTCAAGGAAGTTGAAGAATCAAGAGACCAGGGTCTTGCAGTGATCACGAACTTGAAGGGGACTCTTGACAAGGTGAATAAAAGCCTTGATGAAGCAAAGGACGAGATTGCGGTATTGAAGAGAGCCATGAGGTATAACTCAGGCGGAGGAGTACCTCATGTAAAGGTCAAAGAGCCGGAATCTTATGACGGTACAAGGAGTGCAAAAACTCTTGGTAACTTCTTGTGGGACATGGACCAGTACTTGGAACGGTTAAGTCTGCCTGATGGGGAGACACAAGTCAAGGTGGCCGCTCAATTCCTAACGAACGATGCCAAGATGTGGTGGCGAAGGAGGGTGGATCAGATTATCAATGGAAATGCTGATGACATCACTTCGTGGGAAGACATGAAGAAATCTTTGCAGAACCATTTCAGTCCTCAGGATGAAACATGGGAAGCAAGGACGAAGATCAAATTCATCAAACAAACCGGGAGCTTACAAGCATATCAGCGAGAGTTCTCAAGTGTGGCTTTGGAACTTCCCGACATGGCGGAAAGAGACAAGGTGTTCAACTTTATTATTGGGTTGAAGCCTTGGGCACGCAATGAGGTGAAGAGACAAAAGATTAGAACACTTGAGGAGGCGTTTGCTGTGGTTGACAGATTAGTGGACCACTATGATGAAACTTCTAATAATGAAAAGAAGCCCGACAAACCGAAAGACAAGAAGAAGGAGGATACTCCGAAATCAGATGATGGTGCAAAGATGAAGAAGCCTTTGAAGTGTTGGTTATGTGAAGGGCCACACACGGTGAAGAATTGCCCATCTAAACCAAAGATAACTGTTGTTACACAACCTGCTGAGGAGGATGACAATGCTTCTGTGGGGATGATGCAGATACTTGGTGCAGCTGCTACTACGGAAGTGCCTTCTAGGAGGGATCCAGAAAGGAACAGGTTGGAGTATGTTCAGATGAAGATTGGTGGAGCCGATGTACTCACTATGGTTGATAGTGGGGCTTCACATAATTTCATGAGTGAAGACACCGCAAGGAGACTTGGGCTGAAATTTGTACCTGTGAAGGCACAAATGAAGACGGTGAATTCTCCTCCTATGGCAATCCTTGGTATGGCCGAAAAGGTGGACACTACACTTGGTGCATGGACCGGAAAGGTGGACTTCACCATAGTGCGAATTGATGACTATGAGGCAGTATTGGGGATGGAGTTCATGAAGCAGTTTGAAGCTATGGTTGTGCCACATTTGAGGAAGCTCTTCATTTGTGATGGAAGGGAAGATGTGCCCATTGGTGTTCCAACCATTGGTGTTACAAAACCCGATCATAAGTTAGGAGGAATACAGATGGAGGACAAGGTAAAGGTAGACAAGCGGTTGTCTACGATGGAGGCAAAAATTGCAGAACAATCTGTGGTCATCCGAGCACTTTCAGATAGCATCTCGGACCTATCGAGAAGGCTAGAGTTGGTGGAGGACGAGGATGATGATGATGAGTTATATGTGAGGCCGAACATCCAGAAGGAAGATCGGGAAGAATATCTACAAAGGATGGAGATTGAGGATCCGGACAGATGGATCGAGTTGATTAGTGAAGGAGAGCCTCCAGGCTCTTCTCGCTCCACATCTTCTTAGATGACATAGAAGATGGGGCTCATTGTTAAGCTGCTCATGGCAGTGAGCCCTCAAACTTGGTTGAGCAGGTATGGCGAAAACAACATGCTGCAGAAAGATGGGGTTTCCATGGACCTGGGCATGGAACCGTGAAGAGGAGTGTTGGCACATGACTAGGGTGTGTAACACTTGTTATACATGGGCAGTTGGCTCATGGAGTAGTCTTGGTGAAGGGTTCACTAAGATGGAATGTTGTCGGGACGACAACGTCTTCAGGTGGAGGAGAGTGTAATGCCCTGGCGTTTTGGGCAGGAGCGCACCTTCACCCGACGGGCGACCCGGGTGGGCAACTCGTGGGCGACCCGTGCACGACGGGCAGGCAACCCGTGCACGACAGGCAGGCGCCCCGGGCGCACAACCCGTGCACGGCGAACAGATTAAAGGTTTGGCGAGCTGTGGGTTCAGCGAACGGAAGGCGAAGCACGGACGAGCTGCAGCGGACCCGGACGTGGGCACAGCTACCCGAACCGGCAGACAAAGTCATAGTGGAAGCTCGGGCGAGCTGAAACGTGAGTCGACCCGAGGGCGACCCGCACCAAACGGGCGGGCGACCCAAGGGCGACCCACACCCGATGAACGAACCGGCGAACAGAGGCATGACCGCGAGCTGGCAGAGCTGGACATGGACGCGAGCTGGTTTGAACAGAAGTGTGGGCGGTTGGGCGTGTAGACGCGAACGAAAGGAGGACGACCCGGGCGGGCGTCCATCCACACGACGGGCGGACAGGACACGACGACAACAGTGTGCGACAGCGAGTTGGCAATGCGGCGTAAGGCGGGCGCGACGAACAGCAAACGGTGCGGACGGATGCGACAGTCATACGAGCTGGTTGCGACGAACTTGGGGAGCACTCACAAATTACATATGGAATAATGCGAAGAAGTGCGAAGTTTATAAGGGCGTAGGTCGACCTTGCCTTTAGGCAAAGGCCGACCTGCCCATAAGATAAAAAGGGGCTTCAACGCATTTGTTTTGGGGTCGGCTTGTAAAGTTGACACCCCTCGATGGATGAGTTAGGATGGCTATAAGTAGATGGCGCAGAGAGCTCATTTCGAAAAACAAGCACTTCGCATTCTCTCTTGGGTTCGATCAAGGAACAAGAAGGACGCAGAGTGCGCATTCCTCATGCGCAAAGGTGAATAAGTGCGCAGTTCAACCGGGATTAGTTTGGAGGTCGAACAGGTCACGGTAAAGGCAATTTGGTGCAGAAATTAATTCGGTGGAGTTCTAAGAGGCTCAGGTGAGCTCGCTCTAATCGAGGGTAATTTGGTATCGGGTTGTAAAGGCGTTCTTGCCTATGTTGTATAAATTCTAAGTGTTGGCCGTGGGCTGCCCGGCACACTTGTTGTATTATTGAAAAGAGAAGATTCATAATATATTTGGGCGAACTCGTTCGGGAGTTGCCCCTCCCATTATAATTATGTGTCAATGTTATGTGTTCGGTTTACTTGTGTTCGGTTTACGTTGTGCATGATTTGGGTCATGCTTTAGCCACATGGCTGGGTGCCCGACATGACTCATGGACAGGTTGAAGGGCACACCTTTGGGTGGACTTCTCATGGCCGAGACCGAGAGATAGCCTTGATGGACACCTTGGTAGAGATGTTGTGATGGAAGGGACTCGTGATGATGATGCTTAGATGAACTTCTCATGGCCGAGACCAAGAGATAGTCTTGGTGGACCTTTGGTGGAGGAGCTCATGATGACATGAGATCGTTGTGGCTTTTGGGACATCATATATGGTGGACTTAGAGGTTTGAAGCATTGAGGAGCCGAGGTCGGAAGACTTTGATGTAATATGGGATGCATACTTCCAAGATACATGTATGGGCATGGCTTGGGAGGGTGACTTGGTGTGGAGGATCGATGAGACACTTTGAGGTGATGGGGTCACGATGATGATGATGGGTTGAGCCGAGACTCAACTACTTTTCACAAATGATGATGTTGGGATAGATGTGGCAGACTTAGCACACTGACACCAACACTTCGTGGACAGCATGTTGCAGATGAGATGGATGGAGCTTTCATGGACCTGAGCATGAAGATGAGTGTTGACACGTGACCAGGATGTGTAGCACTTATACATGGGCAGTTTGCACATGGAGATGACTTGATGGAGACGGGCCTTATATATGTGGCAGTGATGGTACCTGTCACGCCCCCAAGTCTACGGCAATTTTTTTGACCGTGCCCGGCGGGGTGCGGCACCACCGAACGCTCCCTTTTTAACAAGTTAACGTTTATGGACTACGCCTTAACCAATATAATCAGCTTTAAACCGATATAAACATGTCTTCACTTATAATCATAAGCTTTAATCTTCAAGAATCTTCATAAACCATTCTTAACATTATCATATGCAATTTAACCAAATAACAATTGCAAAACAACCGAGAAGAATGGGAGGGGCAACTCCCGGTAAAGTCTGCCCGAATATATTATGATCTTTTTCAATAATACAAATGTACAAGTGTGCCGGGCAAAGTCCACGGCCAACACTTAGAATCAATACAACAAGGCATAAGAAGCCTTAACCATACACCGATCTGCATCTTTACATGTGAGCGGGTACCCACCCGGGTTACCAAGACACTCACGTAAATCTGCTCCAAACCGTGTACCAAAACTACCCTCAACCGTGATCACCTTCACATTAACCGAACCAAGATATGCGAAGTCCCCTTATTCCTTATGTGCATGAGAAGTGCGCATTTCCTCCAAGAACCTTCGCACTTTTTCCTCTTGTCTTATGCGAAGATGAGAGAGCGAAGTTCAATGGCCTAAATGAAGTCTCATCATGTGTTATTTATATGCCTCCAACGTGGGATTATGAAAGGGTGTCTAGCCTTAAGGCCGACCCCTTTATCTCACCATACATGCCCACGAATGCATCCTTAACACGTCGGCTCCACTTTATCCATTCACCATCGATATACATGTTCTCTCCATATGTTTTATGGTCGTCCACGCCATTTTACATATAAGCCCATACATGTATATTTTATATCATATTTTAATGCGTAATGGCTTCCATAATATCATACATACGCCCCATGACATATATAAAGTTATGTCGGCCTCCATTCGTTCCATTTGTTAACACATACGCCCTTCATATGTCGTAAGGGGTGTATTACCCACGGCCAATCCCCATTATGCATATAAGGCCACGTATAAAAGGTTATATTATATTTTATTCCTTTTATTATTCGCTTATTTTTACATGTTACTTCATACATGCGTATAAGCCCTCACAACATGCGTTTATGTGTTTTAATATGCTCGTTCAACACTTGGCCACATTCGGCCCTAGTGTTATTTCGTCATATCTTTCGTCGCACCACGTTTGTTGTTTTGTCGCACAGTTCGTCGCATGGCAACCGGCGTCCGCCCGCTGTAATGTCGCACTCAACTCGTCACTTCTTCGCTCGCTGCCTGCCATTGTTCTGCCGTCCGTCGTATTCCGCGCTCGCCTATGCTGTAACGCACCCGCCCATCGAACCGAGCCCGCGTCCATACAACCGTGTTGTTCATCTCTCGGCTCGTCCGTCCACCGAGGGCGAGTCGCCCATTCGTCGGGTCCACCCATCGTCGGAGGTTTGCCCATCCGCTCGTCGTTGTGTCAAAACGCACCTGCTGTCATGCACGAGGGCGCCCGCCCATCGTGCACGCCTGCCCGAGACTCGAGGGCGTCACACTCTCCTCCACCCGAAAACGTTGTCATCCCGACAACACACCATCTTAGTGACTCTCCACCAAGACTAGTATCGACCATAATGTAGACCTCTCCATATAAGGCAAACATCACTGCCACATATATAAGGCCCGCCTCCATCAAGTCATCTTCATGTGCCAACTGCCCAGGTATACCAAGTGTTACACATCCTAGCCATGTGTCAACACTTCATTCCCACGATCCCATGCTCAGGTCTATGGGAACCCCATCCTTCTGTAGCATGTTGTGATCACCATACATGCTCAACCAAGTTTGAGGGCTCACTACCATGAGCAGCTTAACAATGAGCCCCACCTTCCATGTCATCCAAGAAGATAGGGGAGCCAGGAAGCTCCCTCCCTGGCTTTCATCCACCCATGTGTCAGATTGATACTGCGTCCTTAAGTACTTGTGTACAGCTTCAACCTCTTCGCATGTGCACCCAAGCTCACTTAGCTTGTTCTTTGTCAATTGGAAGTCGTATATGCCCATAGCATATCTGCAAAAATCCACTATTCCGATGGGATCTCTACCCTCATAATCTTCACCAATCACTGCTTTTGAAGTAGCACTCGGGCTTACTTCATCTGCAACTTCCTCGTGAAGATCTTTAGTAAAAGATGTTCCCAACAAGTGTTTCCAAGTTCATGAGGTCCTCTCCTCATTCCCTTTGTTCTTCTTCCCGGCCTTTGCAACGAAGTTAACAAGGTTCCTCTCCTTCGCTGTTTGGACCACACTCCCAAGTCCTCTTGGTTCCACATCCTCATGCTTCACATTCGGATCTTTGGGATACAAGGTCATAGAAGCCATCCTTGGTCTATACCCCAAGCAACTTCTTCTATTCATCGGCACCATCACGTTCTTTCCTTCAGCTGTGATCAAGAGAAGGTCCCGAGTCATCATTGGTATGGCTTGGGCAAGCCTCATAAAGTCCAACCCCAACACCATAGAATGATCGTCCATATCCACGACTCTCAAATCCAACTTCCCGAACCATGATCCAACCTTTACCGGGGTGTCTTTCAACACACCATCAATAGCTCTAATGGAAGAGTTAACGGCCTTAAAGGCACTGCATTCCCCTTCCATCTTCGCTTTCCTTCCAAAAGACCTTGCTGCCTTCCTGCTTACGAAACTGTGAGTAGCTCCCGTATCAATCAAAGCTGCAAGCCTTTTACCCTTTACGGTTGCCTGCACAAAACTTAACTTCAAGGAGCCATCTTCCTTTGTTGGCTTCGTCTTGCGCCGTAAAAGGCTTGCAGCTTTGATTGATACGGGAGCTACTCACAGTTTCGTAAGCAGGAAGGCAGCAAGGTCTTTTGGAAGGAAAGCGAAGATGGAAGAGGAATGCAGTGCCTTTAAGGCCGTTAACTCTTCCATTAGAGCTGTTGATGGTGTGTTGAAAGACACCCCGGTAAGGGTTGGATCATGGTTCGGGAAGTTGGATTTGAGAGTCGTGGATATGGATGATCATTCTATGGTGTTGGGGTTGGACTTTATGAGGCTTGCCCAAGCCATACTGATGATGACTCGGGACCTTCTCTTGATCACAGCTGAAGGAAAGAACGTGATGGTGCCGATGAATAGAAGAAGTTGCTTGGGGTATAGACCAAGGATGGCTTCTATGACCTTGTATCCCAAAGATCCAAATGTGAAGCATGAGGATGTGGAACCAAGAGGACTTGGGAGTGTGGTCCAAACAGCGAAGGAGAAGAACCTTGTTAACTTCGTTGCAAAGGCCGGGAAGAAGAACAAAGGGAGTGAGAGGACCTCACGAACTTGGAAACACTTGTTGGGGACATATTTTACTAAAGATCTTCACGAGGAAGTTGCAGATGAAGTAAGCCCGAGTGCTACTTCAGAAGCAGTGATTGGTGAAGATTATGAGGGTAGAGATCCCGCCGGAATAGTGGATTTTTGCAGATATGCTATGGGCATATACGACTTCCAATTGACAAAGGACAAGCTAGGTGAGCTTGGGTGCACATGTGAAGAGGTTGAAGCTGTACACAAGTACTTAAGGACGCAGTATCAATCTGACACATGGGTGGATGAAAGCCAGGGAGGGAGCTTCCTGGCTCTCCTATCTTCTTAGATGACATAGAAGATGGGGCTCATTGTTAAGCTGCTCATGGCAGTGAGCCCTCAAACTTGGTTGAGCAGGTATGGTGATCACAACATGCTGCAGAAAGATGGGGTTCCCATGGACCTGAGCATGGGATCGTGGAAATGAAGTGTTGACACATGGCTAGGATGTGTAACACTTGGTATACCTGGGTAGTTGGCACATGAAGATGACTTGATGGAGACGGGCCTTGTATATGTGACAGTGATGGTTGCCTTATATGGAGAGGTCTACATTATGGTCGATACTAGTCTTGGTGGAGAGTCACTAAGATGGTGTGTTGTCGGGACGACAACGTTTTCGGGTGGAGGAGAGTGTGACGCCCTCGAGTCTCGGGCAGGCGTGCACGATGGGCGGGCGCCCTCGTGCACGACAGCAGGTGCGTTTTGACACAACGACGAGCGGATGGGCGAACCTCCGACGAATGGGCGACCCATGGGTGACCCACGTAGCGGGCGACCCATGGGCGACCCGCGTAGTGGGCGACCCATGGGCGACCCGCACCCGGTGGACGGACGAGCCGAGCGATGAACAACACGGTTGTGTGGACGCGGGCTCGGTTCGATGGGCGGGTGCGTTACAGCATAGGCGAGCGCGGCATACGACGGACGACAGAACAATGGCGGGCAACGAGCGACGAAGTGACGAGCTGAGTGCGACATTACAGCGGGCGGACGCCGGTTGCCATGCGACGAACTGTGCGACAAAACAGCAAACGTGGTGCGACGAAAGATATGACGAAATAACACTTGGGCCGAATGTGGCCAAGTGTTGAACGAGCATATTAAAACACGTAAATGCATGTTGTGAGGGCTTATACGCATGTATGAAGTAACATGTAAAAAAATAAGCGAATAATAAAAGGAATAAAATATAATATAACCTTTTATACGTGACCTTATATGCATAATGGGGATTGGCCGTGGGTAATACACCCCTTACGACATATGAAGGGCGTATGTGTTAACAAATGGAACGAATGGAGGCCGACATAACTTTATATATGTCATGGGGCGTATGTATGATATTATGGAAGCCATTATGCATTAAAATATGATATAAAATATACATGTATGGGCTTATATGTAAAATGGCGTGGACGGCCATAAAACATATGGAGAGAACATGTATATCGATGGTGAATGGATAAAGTGGAGCCGACGTGTTAAGGATGCATTCGTGGGCATGTATGGTGAGATAAAGGGGTCGGCCTTAAGGCTAGACACCCTTTCATAATCCCACGTTGGAGGCATATAAATAACACATGATGAGACTTCATTTAGGCCATTGAACTTCGCTCTCTCATCTTCGCATAAGACAAGAGGAAAAGTGCGAAGGTTCTTGGAGGAAATGCGCACTTCTCATGCGCATAAGGAATAAGGGGACTTCGCATATCTTGGTTCGGTTGATGTGAAGGTGATCACGGTTGAGGGTAGTTTTGGTACACGGTTTGGAGTAGATTTACGTGAGTGTCTTGGTAACCCGGGTGGGTACATGCTCACATGTAAAGGTGCAGAATGGTGTATGGTTAAGGCTTCTTATGCCTTGTTGTATTGATTCTAAGTGGACTTTTCCCGGCACACTTGTACATTTGTATTATTGAAAAAGATCATAATATATTCGGGCAGACTTTCGGGAGTTGCCCCTCCCATTCTTCTCGGTTGTTTTGCAATTGTTATTCGGTTAAATTGCATATGATAATGTTAAGAATGGTTTATGAAGATTGATGAAGATTAATGCTTATGATTATAAGTGAAGACATGTTTATATCGGTTTAAAGCTGATTATATTGGTTAAGGCGTAGTCCATAAACGTTAACTTGTTAAAAAGGGAGCGTTCGGTGGTGCCGCACCCCACCGGGCACGGTCAAAAAAATTGCCGTAGACTTGGGGGCGTGACATAAGGGATCTCAAGACTTGTTGTCCTCAGTTTCAATTCTCCCAGATCCTTATATGTTTGATTGCACAAAGGTTTTGCAACATATTTATTTGTTTACAGATCCCATGACATCATCTTCTCTAAATGTCCGTGCATTATACTTCTACGTGTCACCTCTGTTTTACTTGGAATTAGCTAGGTGCTCCACACCTCCACAAAATGAAAGCCTCCACACATTGATCGTTCAAAGCGGTCCCAACCAAAAACAACAATAGTTATATGTGCAGAGGTGAATTTTTCAGTTGGACTGCTTGGCATGCTTGTGATAAATTACGATAAATTGGGTTCCCTAGAATTTTCTACTTTTTCAATTTGCAAAACAATATTTATCAATGTTCCCCCATTCAGACTCTTATGTAAAATCCAGAGAACTTAATGTGCGGATCTATATCGATATATATAACCCCATCTTTTATATGAATATCAAAATGTGTTTACATTTTCCAAGATTCATTGTTGGCAAATAAATTGGATGCTACAGTCATCTTAATTGTTTTATGCCTCGTGTATAGAGGTTAAGACAAGCATCAACCATCACATGTGAGAAACAATAAAAGTGCATCAATTTACCATTGAATTACGTCGGTTACAGTTGAAGGCAACTGTAACTATTTAATTGTGTATCGGTTTTCCATGAAAGTTGCATTAAGTCAGAACTTCAATCATTATTATGGAAAAAAGATAACGTAATCAGTGAGAATCTATATCTGAATGCAAATTTTCAATTGCTCGATAACTTCAAAATGCAAATAATGATATTCGTAATATAAATCTACAACCAAACAACTTATAACTTTATAACAATTAATTAGCATAGTGTAGAAACTACTTGCAGAAGTAGCTCTAGCCTGAGAATCATTATTGACAGAGAATGGCTTGAAGCCGATAATCTGAGCAGCCTCACCTAATGAGGATTCAAGCAACCAACTTTCACACACGTCTAATCCACATGGTCCATTACTCCGCCAAATTCTCTACACATGTAACCATTTAAATTTTAGCTTTATCATTATATTTTCAAGCTACGTGCCTTACAGTACTCTTGGAATCGGGACAACGGTTGGGTTTTTTTTCTTTCGATATCAAAATTCCTTGCATATATATAAATGTATAACATAAAATGGTGTTATTGATAGATTGACGCTGATGCACAACAAGAAGAACATAAATAAATTTCACAGTAATAAATCATGGTAATTGGTTTCACTGTTACTCTATTGAATTGTCCATATGCAAATCAACGACCAGCTGCTCCTGTTGGGAGCAGTTGTGGTTCCAGAAGGGGAGGTCGTTTTGGTCCGCCAACTGACGGTTGTATGCCATCATAATTAAGTCTGGTTTTCATAGGTGCAACTGCTTGATCTATGGATGCAGGCGAAGGCACATCCACTGCTTTCACTGGTGGTGTTGTTACAGTTGTTCCATTTCTCTCAAACATCTTTCTGTGTTAAGTCGTGCACCCATTTTATTTTTAACATCTACACTTTAAACTTGATCCATATTTTTGGCATAACTATGCATGTACAAAAATTATATTGGCGTAGCTCTGAATATGTGAAATATATTCATGGCTGTAAGGAAATGTTCAAATTGGAAGGCCTTCGTATGGACCATATTCTGGTCAAAATGTAATCGCAAGGTTGGAAAATGCAATGTGGCCGCTATTAATTATGATGGTCATTAACCTTAATACTTGTTTGTGAACGAGTGGAGACATATTAAGTTTTAAGTTAGAAAAAAAAACCATCCAAGGGAAAACTCATAAAATTTCTTGTCTTTTTATAGAATCTACTTCAAATGAGAAAACAAAGCCCCAAACCCTAGACCAATTCCTCCTTCAAGAACCAAGCTAACCCTCCAAAGAGACCTTCCAATTAGGTCAAAGTCAAACAAAGTCAATGACAAGCCCTTCCAGAAATGCACTAATCTTAGAATTTCGACACCCCCCATAACAAAATTTTGGACCTACAATCACTGCAAAATTTTTGGCCCATGCAACTGCTCCAGAAATTGGCACGTGAGAGAGAAAATGCCAAAAAACTCATCCTCTCTCTTTCACTAGGGTTTCCTTCTTGAATCCTTGTACTTCACTCTTCTTTCTTTTTCCTTCTATTGTAGATCGAACTTGTTCGTGATGTATGTAAAATGAGGTCGAATATGTCTCTACATAGCCTTTCTAAGAGGTCAAATAACCCCTTTCTACATTGATTTGTCTTTGCGAGGGTTGACTTGTGCTTTTGAGATTTCCAGGACCTTCTAAACTCAAAATAAATTAATTTTCAAGATACATTTTTCGCGGAAGGGTCTTATATTCATGATGCTGACTTTCATGACTCATGACAATAAATCCTATGACCTAAAATACCCTAGACGCGCGAAGAAGATGCCTTTACCTAGAAGACCATAAATAACGAGCATGAAACCCATGCTTTAAAATAATAACTTTTTCTTTTTCTTCTTTTGTTTGTTAGATAAGATACATATTGAAATGACCACAACAATAATTATGAATACCGAAACTAGTTACATTTCCAACACTCCCTCTTAACTAGGGAGGTATTCATAATTGTACAACTAGTACAACATCATTCTCAAACTAAATAGGTATCATAAGAAGAGTCAGATTGATAAGCCAATTGTAAGAATCATCATTATGACTAACATTGTCTCTAAGGCCTAACAAGACAAGCTAAATTTCATTTTAGAACATTATGTTCGGAGGATTTACATGTGATACTGCACTACCTCTATAAGGCACCTACCCCATCCGGATGTTCAGAACGTATGTCCTTTTAGGACTATTATTATCTTGGATTTCCATTCTTGAATCCTCGAAGAATATTGGTCCTCTTCGACCACTCTTATCTTGGATGCCTTCCCTATCCTCAAAAAGTGTCAATCCCTTTCCTTTCTTAGATGCTCTATCCTCAAGGAAACCACATATGCTTATCCAATCCTCCACCACTCTCTCTTCAAGGGCTTCACTTATACTTACGGTTGTTAGCCCTGGTCAAGTGCTTGACACATGAAGAAGATAATGCACATGTGATGTCCAACATCACTTCCTCTCAAGCAGAGAGGATATCCCTATCATCCTTTTGATTAGAGAATATACCCTTGCTCCTATTCAAGGAGACTCCTTTTCCCCTTCTTAAAATTAGAGGAGATTCCAAACTCCTTTTCAATTTATAGAAGTCAACACCTCAAGCCTTATAGTCTATTTTTATAAGAGTGCCAACTATATCTTTCTTCATAGCGACATGGCTTCCTCTTTTCTTCGCATACCTTGTATTGAATTTGCTTTCATTCTAGGTATCATGGATCCATCTTCACTCTTCAATAGTGTGACATGATCCATGTCATTTTTCTTGTTCATCACTTTCATCTTGTGATCATAGATGAAGGCATTATTTTGGGTCTTTCCAAACTTCAAGTTAATCATAGCTTCTATTTGAAAGTAATATCCCTTGCTGATCTTCAGGTTATCTTCTCGTACTACTACATTTCAATCCAAAGATGATTATCTTGAATTTATAACTGCCATGTATCCAATGTTGAGCTTGCCTCAACTTTCTTCATATATCCTTACAATATCCTTCTAGGTAGAAAAATAATATGTTAACCGGATAACCAAAAATAATTAAAATTAGACTTACCTCACCGTGATCACCTTCTCATCCAAGCATCAACATCCTCAAGGACCATATCCACTCGAACCTTCCTTCATGCATCAGAGTGCCCAAGGATTGACCTTGATTACCAAGTTATAACTTTTCTTCCAAAGATTATACTGGAGGTTAATCATTATTCTTACATAATCTAGATAAAGTCTTAATCCTTGATTCATCCTTGAGTAAGTAAACCTTTTCTTTCAAGCATCATATAACCATATACTAAACATATCTTATGACAAACTTTCTTTTACAAGATTTTGTACACATGAATCCTATCGAAAGTTTACTTCCAATATATAGCTTTATGCTTTCATTCAATCATCTAGCCATATGCCCTAAAATGAGCCTGCAACCTAACCCATTTCATTCCTTCATCCTTCAATATTATTTCCATACTATATGGAATGTATACTAACTTGTCATAATGCTTCTTCCAAGAACCTTCCAAAATGATGGTTCTTACAAGATCATGATGATCCACCTTGGCAAGTTAATACCTCCAACATAATGTTAGATAATTCCCGAATGAACAATATGCAAAATGGTTTATCTATTCTATCTTTAAAGACTAGATGATTTCTAAAAAGCAACTTAACCAAGTGAAATCTAAATATTCTACATGCTTGTCTTTATGATGCTATACAAAATCAAGATTCTTCTAGAGTAAGCAACAATGCTTATTATTCTAAAGGAAATACCAATCTTCATAAAGAACCTCATAGATAGGGTGCCTTCTTCAATAGTAAAGATCTTTCACATCTTATTTTTCAGCTTCTTCTCATATTCTCCCATTTCCTTAGTTATGTGAGACTCAATTTTGGCTTGTGCAATCCTTCTTAAGGTTTCCATACTCATTGCACATTGAACATTGGACATATATTTCTTGTTAGACTTTCCAAACTTTCAGTCCTTCAGCTTCTTGATTTAAGCTATAAAGGCTTGAGACTGTTCATTTGATCCAATGTCATCGTTTGCCTTGATCCTAGTTTCTTCCAAGATGAATTGAGCCCACAAATAATCAAAAGGAGTTGATTATTTCTTATAGTAGATGCTTGTTACAAAGTTCTGGTGGCAATGTATTCAGTACACAAATGGTCATTTTCGAATAAGAAATCATCTCTCGAAGCCCCTGCAAGTGATCTCTTAATTGGGAGATCTTCATTAGAAAGGATGACATGTCCTCATCCTTTGATTTATTCATTCTATATAGCTTGTTCCTCAAATACATATTTTTTCTTGGTGTACTTACAAAGTACAAATTCACTCGCTTGTCATACATAGTCTTAGAAGTTCTCAAATTTGCAACAAATGGAACAAGAGGATCCTTAATGGATTCAATGATGATCCTTTGTGCCCTTACTTCTCCTTTCTTGTACTTTTCTAATTCTCGAGTCTTGTCTTTTATAGGTTCAATAATTTCACTAGTAGCATATTTCATTACTTCATATTCTATAAGTGTCAAGTCAATCCTTTTCTTCCATGCTAGGAAATTTGATGAACCAATGAGCTTATTGTTTTCCTTGCAAAAATAACCCACATGACATACAAATTTAGACATAGAGTAACAACATGATACTTACTTTATGATCAAGAGGCTTCCCTTTCTATCTCTAACTATATTGAGTCTTTCAAGATTTTCAAAGAGACTTCAATGATGTCCTAGAAAAGATGTCTTCTAGGATACCTTCAACAACTACTTCAAAGAGATATGAATTCTACCAACATCCTTCAAGGATGTTTTCTAATGAGCCTTTGAATATATCTCCTTCTAAGGGAGGTCAATGACCTTCTTGAAATCTTCCTCCTTAGGCCCTTATTTGATGAGATCTTGATCTAGTCTTCTTACTTCCTTCAATAAGAATTTGATCTATTTTTAAAAATGATTCCTTGATGTTTTCTTCAAGGATATCCTTCTAGGTAGGTTTAGATTAGCAAGATTCAATCCTGCATCAACAACTAGCTACACTTTTGTCCCCCAACACTGACCTGTACCTTCGACCTTCTACTACTTTCGTAAAAACACTAGTTCTGGTGTAAGAGGGTTCCTTAAGAGTTATTCCTTTGAGAAATTCAATATTTCCTAAGGAAAATTAAATCAAATCAGAATATCCAATCTCCTAATAACTTGATCTCTTGCAATTTTGACTTGCAACTTCGACGTCCCTTGTAGTTGCAGAAACTTTAATTCTCCAAACAAACCTTCCTTTGTGTCCACAAGATGATCTTTTCAGTTGCCTTCTCTTATTCACCTTAGCTTTAAAACCATGTTTTAAAATGTAATGTGGAATCTATTAATTATGATTTTCCTAAACGTTAATACTTGTGTTAAACACACACATGGCATCAACATAATCTGAAAGATAAAACATGAGAATACAATTTTATTAACAAATCATATACATTTATAGTACATGGTTTGACCATTGGGTTTCACATCCCAAGGTCTCTTTGACTCCTTTTGTCTATTCAGCTTCCACACTAACCCATTGAGGATTAGGTGTCCAACATTCCCCCCTTTAGTCTGAACGGCTTTGTATGAGTCCAAAAAGAGAGCTGTAATACAAAATGTGCAAAAATGCAAGGTAGCACTAGGCTGAATGTGCTCTCTGAAATGTTGGTATAAAGGGCAGTGGTATAAGGATGACCACCAACACTGGAACACTTAGTGCAGTTCCCAGAACTTTTCCAAAACTGACAAGAAGCTTAAGTCTTCTGCTAGAGGAAGTGCTCCTATTGTTTTGAAGAGGGAAACCTTCAACCATGAAAGGGAGGTCTCACCCCGCACAAAAGGGAGAACTTCAACCTGAAAAGCGAAGTCTCAACCTGTGATGGTTTAAGGATTACCACCAACTCTGGAATGCTTAATGCAATTCCTGGAACTCTTCCAAGACTGGCGAGAAGATGAAGTCTTCTGCTAGAGGAAGTGTTCTCAATTTTGTTCCTGGAATTCTTCTGAAACTAGCAAGAAGCTGAAGTCTTTTGCTAGAGGAAGTGTCCTAGATTACCAACTGAAGGCATGTTCAGGGGCATCTTTGTTTCTGCCTACAACTCTGATACTGGTGTGGCAGGTTGTGGCTCAGGCTCGCTTGATGTGGTTTTGAAGCTTGTAGATGACCATCATTTCCCCCCCTGTCAGATACAAGGTGATATGATGGAGAAAACTCAACTGCAAGACTGTTCAATACTCTAGAACAAGTTCTGACATGTGATTGGAATATCTTCTTAGTTGTTGATGCCCATTGCCAAGAAGCGATCCATCCAAATGAATTTTTGTTCTTGCAGGACGTTTTTTTTTAAGCATCTATTTGAAGAATGGGTGGTTTTATGACAATGCTTACATGGATGAAGATCAAAACAGTGATATTTCAAATGGCCAACTCGATCACAGTGTTGGCATTTCACAATCTGTTGTTGTTGTTGTTGCTATGGAAGAGGGGCAGAATCTGGAATAGCTGGAGGTGAACTGTCATGAAGGAATCCAACACTCTGAAACTGAATGGGCTTTGAGTAGTCTGGAATATGAAAGGACAAGTCCTTCTCATATCCAATACCAATTCTGTGCTTGTTATGGACAAGCTCTTCCCAAGGTCTTATGATCGACTTGGGAAGTGTAGACTAAACTTCTGCATCTGCATGTAACCTTGCTGCTTTATTGGGTACTAAATATGAACCAACTGTAACATTATTGACTTGCTTCTGATGGGTTGCAGTCTCAATGTTCTGAATAGAAACATGTTTAGAATGACTCCTCTGTTTTAATTCTTCTTGTTGTAGCTAAGATTCGAGCTGCAAAAAATCAATTTTCTCTTGTGAATTTTGTAGATAGACCTGAATGTCTGTGAGAGAAACTTTTCTGATTTTTAATGTATCTTGAGTAGTAGACAATATGAGAGTTTTGAGGAACTCTAATACTTCATTGATTCTGGCCATTTTTCTTCAATGTCAGAATTACACCTTAAAAATTGATCACAACCAGCAATATTCTTTATAAATGTGCAGCAAATGATCAATGTGCAACCAGCAAGCACCAATTACAATCCATTACATAAAAATAAAAGTTTACTCATGACCAACACTATGTTCTGACAATACAACCGACTAAACTTTTCTCCACAAAAGATTACTTTTATTTGTCAAAACAATCATTGCCTTTATACAGCCCACCAAACTCTTATGCAGCAATCGAATCAATGCACTATAACAAGTTTCAAATACAATGCCACACTGGGGCAGCAGTAACTGCAAACTTGCTTGGATCCTTCAAATACTCCTTCACTTTTAAAGCAGAAATGATGGCTCTCAAAACTTCAACAACTATAGCACCATGTCATGGATAGGACTTGAATGCTCATATATAAATTCTTTGACTAGGGTACGAACAAATATTCTTTGATCTTTCCACTTCTTCAAAGAAAACAATCTGCCCTCATATATCACACAAAATTTATGGAGAGCTAACGACGCATATGCTAAAATGCAATATATAAAGAGTCAACGATACCTCGAGTATTCCAATAAGAATGATGAACAAAACAATGACCCACTTGTAGGAGCTACGCACCAATGAAAGGATTATTCCACATGTTCATGCATGTATGAACGCACAAAGATGAACCGACCAGAAATATCAGATGCTGCCTGGCTAATGGTATTTTACCACCGCCCAGCAAAGTGGCATCTTAGCTTCCACAGAGCTTTGTACAGCCTCCATAATTGATCAGATATTGATGGGATCCTCCTCCTGTGCCACAGAAATGAAAGAACCCAACACAGACTGAAGTGTAAAACCCAAAACAAATTATAAGTTTCAGAATTACAATACAAAACAATGAACGCATACACGATATGAAATCAGGAATATGTATATATAGGCCACACCCACAAGCCCTTTACTGAGAAGGAATGGTGAGTAGGACACTTGCTATGGCAAAAGGAGGTATAATACTCAGAAAATTCCCCGAATAGCAGAAGTAGAATAATAATAATGGGGAGTATGACTATGAACACATTCAGAACAAGAGACTGATGCGATGGCAAAATAGCAGATCAATGAAAGATACCAATCTCAACTTTTCCAGCAGATACAGTTCTTCCAGAACTATTCGGACACACGCATATGCCCAGTAGTTAATTCATGCATCATATGATACTTGGTCTTCAAAATAAAAATACCAAATATAGCCCTTCAAATTCCCTTCAGCGCTTTTCTCTTCAGAAAACTCTTGCTTGCTATGTTCGCTGCCCAATAATAAAATTGAAATAACTCAGCTCACTAAGAGGGTAAAAATCGTGCCACTGGTGTATAGAAACTCATTCAAAATGATGGTCTTCCAGAAAGCCAAAAACATTTGAACACATCCATAGCACACAGACTTCAACGCGCGCCAGCATATGGCATTCAAAATTATTCAACGCACAAAGCCAACGCTCAAATCACAGCTGCTTTGAACGACATTCAGAAATTATATTACAGTCTCGGCTTCTCCATCAAGGTTGAATCCTCCCTCAGATGAAGACTGGTAGACTATAGCGGATCAAACCTCAATGATTATATATATGCATCTACAGTCCTCAAAAATTGCTAATGCATAGTCATGTCTATTTCTAATTCATCAATGGCACAAGCTTCCAATCCAGCTTCCCCAATGACCTTACTGCACATTATCGGCTCACCTCCTCATGGGGTAACTGATCCAACAACAAGTATAAATCAATCTCTGGTTAAGGGTTCTTGTTAAGAGGTACCCTCAGCTTCTGGGGATTTCCAAGGATAAACTGCGGCAGAATCTCAAGTTTTTCGATGAGGAATGGAAGCTGCCTCACAATGCTATTATGAGTGTCCCGACGGTTCTGACTTATAGCACCGAGAAAAGATTGAAGCCGAGGCTCAATGCTCTCAGAGACTTCATGGTGATGAACAACTCTTTAGAGAAAGCTATGAGCTATCCTCCAGTGTATTATATCTTCATGTCAGATGGAGATTTTCATCGCAAAGTGGTGAGCAGGCTACCAGGAGAGCGATGAAAACCCATTGTAAGGACTGGGGTCGGCTTGGTTACTCGGACTAGCGGGAGTTCAACTGAAGCAACGCTCAGAGGTTTTGAACCCGGGCAAGCAAGATTTCTCTCCCTAAATGGTAAAGCATAGAAATCTCATTCCCACTTTGGTTGGGCAAAGTTTGTAAGGGTTTGGTGTGTCGATAATGGCCGCAACGCTATCAGTTCGAATAGCCTCCTGCGCGATAGCTGAATCTCTGAAGCACATCCACGCCATGCCTGCCTTCATCATTCTCTTCTCCTCACGCCCATTCGATGGAGCCATCATCCAACGATGTAGTGTAGTTCGTTCCTGCATGAAGGCACCATCTCACAATCATAAATCGACAAAATTGAGGAGACCGTTTAACCTAGAGAATCCGCAGTGTTGGTGGACACAAAAACGTTAAATTAAGGAGATTTCAGAATACAAATAGCGGATTTTAGGGCAGCGCATTATATGCAGTGCATTATATGAAACGACGGATTATATCATGTCAGGGAAACGCATTATATATGCATCAGGATTATATGTCAAGGCAGCGCAGCGTTATATGCAGGTAATTATAAAAAACCGGTTAGAGAAGAGAAAAGGGCAACGCTCTGTATGCAAGGCAGAAAATAGCCAGAATAGGGAGTTACAAAGCAGAGGGAGGCCAAAAATGGCGCTGGAGAAATGACGAAGGTGGCAACTAGAATTTAGCTGAGAAAATATTCATAAGTGATGGTAGAAATGACCTGCACATAAAGACTATAAAACAAATGGCTCTAAGTAATTATGCAGGGTAGGAATACGCATGCTCTGATACCATGTTAAACACACACATGGCAGGATTCCTTTTGTCTATTCAGCTTCCACACTAACCCATTGAGGATTAGGTGTCCAACAACTTGTTTGTGAACTTTATTATTCTTCTTGTCTTTCTCTATTATATCTTCTTCATCAAATAAATAACAAGAGAAAAATAATAAAGACAGTGGACATAGATATTAGGCTCGGGAAAAACCTCTCCAAAGGGAAAACCCATAAAATATCTTCTCTTCTTATAGAATTTGCTTCAAATGAGACAAAAAAGAGCCAAACCCTAGACCAAGTCCTCCTTCAAGCACCAAATCAGCACTCTAAGAAGACCTTCCAATTAGGTCAAAGTCAAACCAAGTCAACCAGAGACAAACCCTTCCAGAACCACACTAATCTAAGAATCCCCCCCCTTGCAATAGAATTTTGGATCTACAGTCATTACATAAATTTCGGGCCTTGGAACTACTCTAGAAATTCACATGTGTTATAGAAAATGACCAAAAACTCGTCCTCTTTCCTTCGCTAGGGTTTTCTTCTAGAATCCTTGCCCTTCACTCTTCTTTCTTTGTCCTTCTATTACAAATCAAACTTGTTGGTGATGTGTGTCAAATGAGGTCAAAGATGTCTCTATATATAGCCTTTCCAAGAGGTCGAATAACCCCTCTCTAAGACAACTTGTCTCTGCCATGGTTGACTTGTGCTTTTGATGTTTCTAGGACTTTCTAGACTCAAAATAAGTTATTTTTCAAGATACATTTTGCCCTAAAGAGTCTTATAATCATGACGTCGACTTTCTTGACTCATGACAATAAATCTTTTGACCTAACAAACCCTAGAAGCACTAATAACAAACTTTTATCTAGAAAACCATTAATAATAAGCATGAAATCCATACTTTAAAATAATAGACTTTTTTTTGGTTACATAAGATATATATTGAAATAAGTACAACAACAATTATATTATGGAGATCTAAAAGATCCCAAAACATAAACATATTCATGAGATAGTTCGTTTATATCATGTTATTGGTGTTTCTAATAAAACTGTATGTGAAACGCTCTCCAAGAAATTAGGTAGCAGGGATCAAATTGATTTGCTTTTGTCGTCGATGCAAAATTAAATCATTTCCCTACCTCGTGTATCCTGAGAACCAATTTAGAAACATTAGAAAAAAAAAGCATATACCAATGCGAAGTCTAATACACTCCATAATTATAGGGATTTGTTGAATCATGAGATTCTGAGAGTCTGTAAACATGCAGATCTTTGATTTGAATTTAGGAAAAGAACATGCCATCATCTAGTTGTAACTGTACTTAACAGTGAACCCCCCTGTCGATCGCATTCTAGAATTGTGAACATTGGAAAAACAATTTAAAACGAGGCTTTATTCGAGAGTGCAAAGAATCTCAAAGCGGCCCGTGTTCGAATCTCAATGTCACTCACCATACAGAGAATCTTAAATTAGCCGGAGTTCAAATTCGTCAGCACTCTTAAAAATTTAAAAATCCTTTAGCACCATGAAAACGTGAAACCAACACGATTTCGAGTTCCTCAGCGTTCTTAAAAAAATCCCAAAACACACCGAAACAATCCATATGACCAATGACAGGCATGGAACGATTAGGCATTAGAGACAACACATTGCATTTTTTTATATTTAATTTTGATGGCGTACAAAGTAAAAATAAGGTATAAGAAGAGTGCGATTAATCAAGCACGTAGAAATCGAGGTCAAATATTCAATAGAATGAAATTGATTACAGTAATTTAATTTAGAAGATCGAGGTCAACGGAATATCATCCTTTTTGCTTTATACAGAAATTTCAGTCACTTTATCATTATTTCAATTTGCTACTTACGTTTCATGTAATTTTCCCTATGTGAGTGAGTGAGTAATTAAGACAATTTATGTAGAGGTGGTTGTATGGAGGAAGCATGTGTCAAAGATATTTTTTAGAGGAAGTTTTTGCAGAAGAAGTTGTTTAGAGGTGGTAATGTGAAGGTGGTTGTGCAGAAGAAGGTTTTCAGAAGTAACTGTGCTAAAAAAGCTTGTGTTAAGAAACATGTGAGGAGTGAGAAAAACATGGCCTTAATCAATTAATTAGTGATAAAAACAAAAAAAAAAAAAAAACTATCAAAAATTGAACCTCTATTACCATATCTTCATTCCCTCCCCAATCAGTGTGATTAAATGCGTTACATGGATTAGTCCATTTATTTCTCTCCAGTATCAAATTTTATTATCTAGATATTGAAGGGTTCTCTATCTATTTTATGTATTATTGTAAAGATATCAGTTGCTCAAGGCCATAGGTTCCTGATCGAAACTACACAATGGGTAGGAGTCCGAAGAAGACAAAATAGAAGAAAAGTGATTGATCCCGACAACATTTTATTCATACATTCAGTCGATGGAGGGTGAAAGAATACCAAATGGATCTAGAAGTTATTGCCCAGCTTATTGTTCTGACTCTGATGGTTGTATCGGGCACTTTATTTATTGTTTTATCAACAATTCGCAAAAATAATCTATAATTACAATGAGCCATCTCCGAAGATGGCTCATTGTAATGATTGATATAAACTTTCAATAAAAGTTGATTGAATTATTACCCTTATTTTTATTATTTTTTTAATTAAATCAATATTATATTTTAATATTATTAATTTTTAATTTAACTTATCATTCTACATACATAACAGTATCTCAATACAATAATGAATAAATAAAAATACTTTGAATTACACTTTAACTTATTCACACCTCATTTTTATTATAAAAATATAAAACACATTTTTATAAATAAGACAATACATATATGACTTAAAAACGATATCAAAGAGGCAAAATACCTTTAACAAAGTCTATTAATAAGAAGAAATGAATTTAATAACATTCTTGTTTTTAAAGGGTGCTTTCAGAAAGCTATCTATCGTATATTAAAAAACAAATTAAAAATAATAAGAATATAAAAAATATTTTTATACATCTAAAAAAATAGTTTATGACATAATATAAATGGTTTAAAATACAATTTTTAAAAATGCAAGATAAATGGTAGAATATATAATATAATATGAATAAATACATAATATAAATTGCTTAAAATACAATTTTTAAAAATGCAAGATAAATGGTATAATATATAATATAATATAAATAAATAAAAATAATATATAGGATAATGTTTGTTTTTTTTTTTTTTTATTGCTTTAAATTTGATAAATATTTTATTATTTGAATATAAATTTACTATTTATTTAATAAAATACATATTTTTAATCATTAAATCATTCAACATATAAATAAAAAATTATAAAATTATAAAATATATTGATGATGTGTTATCATCTTATATAACTTAATTCATTATTTATTTATTAGAAAATATCTCACTATATTTTTATTTTACAAACTAAGATTACATTAAATTAACACAATGTAAATTGCTTAAAAATAGAATATTAATATCCTTTTAATTTATTAATTAAGATTACATTTAATTAAAGTAACACAATGCAAATAAATTAAAAATAAAATATTAATATATATTTATATTTCAACCATGGGAAAACTTATTATAATTCAATAGTCAAAACAACAGTAGGAACAACCATCATTAATCATTCTATGCAAATGCAAGTTAGCTTGTCACTATTTTTCATGAAAAATTAGGTCACCTGGAACTACCCCATTGGTAGTTCTTAAGGGGAGGAATTAAACTTCTACCATATGACTCTAGGTCTTGGGCCATTAACTTGTTGCTTATCGCTAACTTGTCACCATTATTCAAGAAAAATCAGGTCACCTGTAACTACCCCATTGGTAGTCCTTAAGGGGGGAGAATTTAACTTCTACCAGATGCCTGTGGGTCTTGGGCCATTAACTTATTTCTTACGTCCAAGGAAATAAAACCCCAGCCAATCAAAAGTAGTTTTAGGACACACTCGAAGCCCAATATATATTTATCTTACTAATTATAATTACACTAAATTAACACAATGCAAGTTGTTTTAAAATACATTATAAATAATAAAATAGAGCTTTTAAAATAGACCAACATAGGACCTTACTCATTATTAACTCATTCAAAAAGGTCTAAGTACATAGATATCGAATATAGAACACACGAGGTCCAAGTAATTATTCAAGCATTAAAATAGATTTCAATGTATAACTATCTTTCCCTGTCGCAAACTAATTATGATACATTGATGCTACCAATATACATTGAATATGATATATGAAATCCAATACAGGTGGATCTATTATCGGAACTCATAAATTTACAACACATAATGTTATTGAAATTATTTTTTTGTTAACCTTGGCAGGTCCTTCTTTTTCTATTTATAAACAACAAATTTACACCACATATGTGAGATAGGTGGCCTCAACTTGCCCAGTGGGAAACCAAGTCTGTTGGCCACCTATCCTCATTATAAGCCATCCAAAAACAGTAAAGTATCAGTCGTTTTAACCAAGCTAGATAAGTATCAATTTCATGGGAAGATTCTATATGTCTATCTATCATAAGCATTCATATCCTAAAGTAAATGTTACCCATAAAAGAAAAAAACGCCCAAGTAGCTCGCTATTCATGTTGTTCTTCTGAAGATGACTTGACTAGTGTTGGGTCCTTGGCAGAGTCACAAGGTATCTCAGCTAGTTTGATGATGCAAGGGACGTGCCTTTGAATTCTGTCCAGGCGAATGTCTTGCTTGTGAAGCTGAAATTGAATTTGTTGCAAATCTTTTTTTATAGTTAGGCATGTCTTGGAGAGTCAGTGTCATCCCCACTAATATTTTCTTAATTGCCTTCCCCATAAGGCTCTTCATAAGCCAGTATAGATAAAGGGTCTGTTTAAATTGGGTTATTTTGCCTCTGGTATTCCCGGGATCTAGGATTACAGTCTGCCAGTTCTCCATCTCCTCCTCGAATTCGCCTTCCTGTTTAATTTCCCCCTCCCATTCTTCCAAAAACTTGTGGATGCCAGCATCTGTTCCCTCCCTGTAGGCCGCCACAGCTTCGCTGATGAGGTGTTCTACCGGTTTTCTACCTCGTCTCGGTTCTGAGGTGCTCGGGCCATTTGCCCGTGCAGGCTCCCTCCCACGTCTTCCGCGCCCTCTTCCTCTTGCTGGCTGAGCCATCTCCGCTTTGTCCACTCCCTGTTCAAAGGCACGATGAGTTAACCTCTGGTGTTGCATTTCAATACCACCGTTATGCTTATTCTTTGGTCTATCCCTAATGCTTTCAGAGACAGACGCAGGTTGGGTGACAGCCCATTCAGGAAATGAGGCCAATCATCTTTCCCTATCGTGCTGCTCTTTGTTCCCTTCCCCATGCCACTCATACATAGTTCGGTTGACCCACCCCTCACGCGACCAAGCAAGAGTGCCCCTGCCTAGGTGAGCCTTCCCATTCCCCTCTACCCAGTCAAGGGTTCCCCAGCGAGGTTGAGCCTTCCCATTCCCCTCTGCCCAGTTAAGTTGTGTCGCTCCTCTGCTTTCCCTCATGCCTAAACTTCCCCATTGCATTGCTTCTGCCACTCCACCTGCATAGTCATGCGAATTCACTATGCTTCTCTCAAGAGAAGCTTCCCATCTACTTGCCCAGTCGACACTCAAGGCTCTCAAAGCCAAAACACTAAGCCAGACCACAGCCAACCCAAGCCTATGGTGTTCTCCCTGGATAGCCCCCCAGTTCCCCTCCCCTGGCTTCTCCCGAACCCCCCATCCATAAACAAACAATGTTGCCATAGCAAGGGGATTGCAGGACCAAGAAACATACCTGAATACACTCCGCTAATGCCATCGATGGTAGTTCTGCCTGCTTGCTCCAGTGCTCCAACTCCCACCAACGTTTGTAGCACTATGATTATCCCTCTCCCGAATTGCCTTAACTCCACAATCTAACCTGCCATATCCTTTCCCTTGTCCTTCGTTACATGCATCACCTCCCACCTTATCCTTTCCATGCCCGCCACCTTTCTTCTCTCCTCTATCAGTATGCATGTGGGAGTCCACCACACCCATCACCATGAGTACGTGGGGTACGGTGGAGGGTACCCTTCCATTAATCCTCATAACTAACATGATTGTTCCCCATCCTTTCGAACCTCCAACACACACCCTGATCAGGGTTATGGTTGATTATGTTCCCAATTTCCTGGCTTTGTTGGTAGTCTTGGCCCATAATGTCCCTCAGGGCTTTGAGTCTGTCATCCCTGGGTTGTAGTGGCCATAATTTTTCCAGCAGACCATGTTGTTGGTTGCAACCCCGATTGGCCAAGTAGTCAGCCACTTTATTCCCATCCCTTCTTACGTGTCAGACCATTATATAGTTTATTATAAATAATATGGCACATTTTTTTATTAATTACATATATATAAGAAACATACTATTAAATATTAACCATAAAAAAATGCTTTTAACAACTTCAATATTAATAAAAAGAAATTTATTTAACAACTTTCTTTCTTTTAACCAATGTTTTCAAAAAGATATCTATAATTTTGTTATATTTCATTTTTTTAATTTTACAATAATAATAAAATAAATATTTATGTTATAAGTAAAATTTGATATAGATAAGGGTTAGGTTTTTTCATTAGGGTTTCTGGGTTCTAGTCTAGTGAGCTTTGATCCAAGCAAATCAGACTAACTCCCTTGCCAGGAAATGATTCCATGTTGTTGTTAATACTGTGATCACAATGTACGAAGTATTGGTGGATCTTTCACTAGTCCCGTGGGAAGGTACAAAAAATTGGCTTGATCCATCAACCACCTCAATCCTACCTCCATCTAATATGGAAGACCTTGCTCATGCCATTGGAATGGAAATATGGTAGGCCACCCCAACTCCCTCTAATCCACTTCTCTCTATGTGTGACACCTTAGGGTCCCTCTATCCCACCTCTATTTTTTATTCTGATATTTGGTCACCTCCATTCTATCCTGTTGGCATCCACTGTTGAACATCGTTGTCCCTTCACAATTCCTACCTCTATCTAGAGTTTCTTAGTAGTTTTCTCACTCCAAACATGCATAATAGAGCCTAGATACAATAGCAACAGGTTACCCCCAAGGGCCTCCAGTCAGCCACCTACCAAAAATCAATTGTAAATGCATCAAAAGGAGGTTAGAAGTTCCATCCCTAGCCCTTGGGAAGGACGTCCAGTTAAATGAAATTAAAAATATGGAAAATTTGGTGGTTGTAGGATGCTTCAATAGCAAGCACATATCCATGGTTGTTTTGAGAAGGTGGTAGCAACAAAAATTCAAGTTTCTCCTTGGTTATCTCTCACACTACATGATATTAGCAAAATGGTGTATGGGGTAGAAATTCTTATCAACAAATTATGCTTGAAAAATCCTGTATAAGAAGTGGTCCTAGATCTCTCAAGTGTTATTTGTGAAGAAATGGTCTCTCAATTTTAACACATGATCGAAGAAACTAGACTTGAATCCTATCTGGGTTTGGCTCCTTACCTTACTACCCTTTCTCTAGTCTAAAAGTGTGTTTAAGGAAGTGGGGAACGCTATGGAATTTTTCTATGAGGTGAACATTTCCTTTTAACAAATTGGCTATATGGTTATTGATCGCATACGGGTGGGGTTAAATATTTCACTAAGTTTTCTTGAATCAATATTTATTAGTTTCAAAGACATCACACATCACTAGAATATCAACTACGAAGGCATTCCTTTCAAGTGTGCTTGATGGCATGCCTATGGTCACCCTACCCAAGACTATGCAATGGGGAAAATGAAAAGGAAGAAATGATTTAGGAAAAGTAAAATATATTATGTTACTTCACTAGGCTCCCCTGTAATTTCTAATCGAGAGGCATTGGGCCAAAACGGTGACCCTCCTTCTGCTCCTCATCTTACTCACAAATGGCATCAACTTTGGATCCTTCCATTGCCTCCCCCTCCCCCATTGTAAACCTCTTCTTTATATCCCCCCATCCCCTTCCTCTCATCTCCCTCTATCCCCCCTCGCTACAATATTTGTTCCTATAGTATCTCTTCCCCCCGCCTCCTTTTGTTCCTCTTGACCTTGTCTCTAGCTGTCACGAGGATCTAGGCACTTTCAAGGACCTACCTCATCCCCTTCCATCAAAGGAAAAGGGCATCTCCTCTCAAAAGAATAACATCAAGCTAGTTTCAAAATCTAATGTGGGAAACAATCATCAATTTTAAGGATACTTAGACCATCAAGCCCTATCTTGGTTTCTTAATGAAATTTATCTCTCTGAATTGTCAGGATCTAGCCAACCCTAGGAAAAAAATGGCTCTTAAATGACTCATTTTTAAATTCTCCTCAAATCCTTTTTTAATAAGAATTGACAATTGAAGGAGCTGATAAAGATATCAATTCCTTAAGTAATTATCTTCTAGACTGGGATTTTTTATCCATTGACACTGTAGAAATATTAGGGGGTTTGACCACAAGATGGATATCCCACTCCTTGCAACTGCAAAACTCATGGTCAATTTGTTGTAGTTTGGTCTTGAACCTTCACTTCTATGATCTAAATCTATCCTTCCTATTCATAAACCTCCATGTTCCATACTCTAATAGATGACATTTCTGGGATAATTTTACAAAGATTTCCGCTTTCATCTCAAGTAGAGTCATTTTTGGTGGGGCCTAAACTTTACTCTTGGTAACTTTGAAATTTGGGTTTTTCCAGCCAGACTTTTTTCCCTCTCATATTTCCTTGTATACCTACTAGATAATCTTAGTCTTAGCAACATTCTCCCTCCCAAGGTTCTTCCTACATGGATAAAAAACGGAAATGGATCCACCAAAATCGCAAAGAATCTTGATTGATTCCTAGTTTGGATGCTCTTCTGTAGCTCAATCTGAAAATAAGAAAATGGACTTCAATTAGTGGAGACTTCGACCAAGTCCTTATTCTCTTTGATATGGAACCCTTCCCTCATAAGTTACCTTGTCCTTTCAAGCTCAATCCCTCATGGATTGATAATCCCTCCATGCTTTCTTTCCTAAACAATAATTGGACTTGTCTCTACCCCAACTCCTCTGAATCTCCCCTTATTCAATTCCAATAGAATCTCAAAAAGTACAAGTCAGTCATAATCAAATGGGAAAAAAAGATGAAAGAAGAGAACTTTAGAGCCCTGAAGGAAATCAAATCCCATCTCCTCTCCCTTTGAACCAAAATGTTATTGGGGATCCCTCAGAGGATCTAAATTCTCATATTCTGGAACTACAAAAATCTAAAAGGAAGATCCTCCTAGACTAGGAAAAGGAATGGAGGTTACAAGGTTAATCCTATGTCTCCATGTAGGAGATGACAACACGGAATACTTTCATAGGTTGACCAACCATAGCAAAACCATAAATACCATTTGGGGTATAAAAGGGGGAAATGAAAATATGGCCACATCTTTTATGATATAGCTAAAGAAGGTTGATCTTAATTCAAAACTATATTTCATCAAGATGAGAGAGCTTATGTAAAAAAAATATTGTCAACATCTAGACACTTCCCAACTTTTATAGATGACTATCAAAACAAATCTCCCATGGCTGAGGTCTTCAGACCTAAACTAGAAAGACTTCTTCATAGTTTCGAAAAGGAAAAAAGCCCTATACCAGAAGGGATCCCTATTGAATTCTTCTCCCAATTCCTAGATATCTTGGGTGATGATCTCCTCTCTATTGTTGATTACTCTAGGTCCATTATTCTCATTCTAGCTCCCTTTAATTCCACCTTTATTACCCTTATTCCAAAAATTGATAATGTCAATTACTTTGAACAATTTAGGACCATTTCCCTTTGTAATACCATTTACAAAATTATCTCCAACGCTATCACTCTTAGATTAAGGGACACTCTTGTAAACCATATCTCCCTCTAAAATCAATTTGGTTTCTCATATGATAAGCATATTCATGAGTTTATTGGAATGGCTTAAGAAGTTCTTCTTTCAATCAACGCCCTTTGTCAATCAATTTTAGTCTTCAAATTTTACCTCTCTAAATATTTTGATATAGCCAATTGGATTTATCTTCATTTGATTATGATTCACCTAGACTTCTCACATTCCTTTGTCTCCTAGATTATGAACGATATCAACAATCATTTTTCCATCCTCATAAACATAGATACTTCCCCTTTCTTCAATATAGAGAGGTGCTTATGATAAGGATATTCCTTCTCCCACCTTCTCTTTATTTTGGTGGTCGAGGGTCTAAGTAGGTTGATTTCATACACAGTTTGCAGAGGAAGCTTCAAATGTGTATTCACCTCTCCTGGTTTTTCTCTTTCTCATACTTTCTTCATGGATGATGTTCTTATTTTCTTGGATTATGCTCTTCCCCACATGCAAGGTCTAAAGGATATCCTTGGAATCTTCAATCGCACAACTCACATGATTATCAATAATAAAAAAACCCTCTATCATCAGATGGCATGTGCTAGAAGATGAAAAACATATTATTGAACATATCCTTTTAGCTCAAATAATGATTATTGTTCAAGGCTTAAATTAAAATATCTAGGTTTTATCCTTAAACCTTGCATCTATCATAAATAAGATTGGTCTTGGCTACTAGAAGTAGTGGAAAAAAGAATTAGACTATGGAGAAACAGGTGGATTTCAAGTATTGGTCACCTTTCCCTTTGTAAATCACTCATTAAATCCATTCATGTGTATTGGGATTCCCTTGCATGGATTCCTCTAGGTATTCTAGAGAAGATAAAGGAATTTTTTATGTGGTTTCTATGGCTTAGAAAAGAAGAAAATAAACTTTTTTTCCCTCACAACTTGGAGCTCCATCTCCAAGCCTAAAGTTTATGGAGATTGGGGGCTGTCATGTGGAAAGAGTCAATTTTGTGGACAAAACCGACCTCCCTAGAAGCTAAGGATTTCTGGTGACAAACAAAACAATCAAGCACTATCTTTCCCTAAATATGCATTCAAAATAAAAGCAACCAGGTGTTTAAGGCATACCTTTAGTCCAACGTTGTTTGTAGCAGTCCAGCCTCTCCAATCCAGATGAGCTCCTCCTTCTCCTTGAAGCCTGCATTCACTAACAAGCAAACGATTACATAGCACCTGAATAACTCATATAATAAAACATATTCATCATAAAGACCAAGGAGTTTATGAAACAAATTATATATAACAACTTGTTGAGAAAAATGAACTTAATTGTATTAATTGGAAACAAAAGAAACCATTACAACCAGTGCCTTGGTGTTGTGCAGGTCCCTCCCAGGGCCCAGCAAGAGTTCTCCTTTACTTTGATCAGCTCACCCACTTCCAAATGAAGCTAAGAAAGGATGGGAATCTCTCCTCTCAAGCTCTATAAGGGAGTCCTAATTTCAACAGCATCTACCCTTAGGAATGTTCAGCTTTCAACCTCTTCTCCCTCTGGCCCAATGCCTGTATTTATAGTGCTTTGGAGGAAGTTAAACAGGTCCACCATCAATGGGATAAGCCCCTCTTTCAAAGGGATAGCTCCCCTCTTCATGGGATAAGTTCCTCTTTCATTGGGATGCATGAACCATCTAGAGGCGCTCAATCCACGTCAAACCATCTTCTAGAATGCTCTAGATTCGACCACAAGTAACTTTTTTGAAGTAAAACTTGCGCCTTTTGACCTTTACAGGAGTACACACCCACCCCTTTACAGATAGAGCGTACAAGTACGCAAGTATTATGAACTTGAGGTGCGTACACGCAGGTAAGGGTAAGAGAAACTACGTAACCAGAGTTATATTGATTTTTAAGGACTTTCTCTCTTTCTTGGGGTTTGACATGAGGAGCAGAGGTATAAGACTTGCCAAGGAGGACAGTATGACCAAGGAAAATTTTAAGGATGGAAAATTTTTTTGAAGTTTAAAACATTGGCGAATCTCACTAATCCCTAATATGCAAATTATAAATGTTTATTGATATATTTGTAAAATTATTCAAATTTATAATTATTTTATATATAGTCTCTATATAATGTTGGCGATTTTTAAGGTAAAAAAATTTTATATTCTAAAATTTGGGCGAATCATCTTTTATAAAATTGGAAATTGGCGAATCTTTTTTGTGGAAAAATCATGGAAAATTAGCCCACTGGGCGAACATTAGCCCCTAAAATTTTCCATGAGTATGACAATTAATGGAGCCATACTGACTGCAAATAGTCATGGTGACAAATTTTAGTGTAACAGATTGCCCCCTAAAGTGCGAAGCCTGTAGTAGATTAGGGTTTCATATCATCTAGGAAGGGTGAAGGACTTTATCATTTCAAGGATTATCTTGTGGAGAGCCCAATTGGAACCTGCAAATATTCAACACAAAATACATATATGAGATCATATCATCGCTGAGGTAGGCATTCCCATACTCAGATTGAAAACTTTAACTAACAAACTAACTACTGCTCTGATATAGGAATGATTTTGCAGTACATCATAATCATAGACTCATGTAGACACAGTATGGACGCAACCATCTGTTTATGACTAGTCTACTATATAATGAATAAAAAACTCCTCGCAGCCTGGATGGTGGAAACTAGATCCAGGGTCTTCATTTCCGCTTCCCGAAATAGTACGATTCTATCCATGCGATTAAATGAGTTGATGTCGAACATGGTAGAAACCACTTGATTACCAGTCGATGATGTAAACTGTTAACAAGTGTGAGAGAGACCACCAGTGATGTCAATGGTTCTCAAAGTACCCAGTACAATCCATGAGATGTTAATGAATTTGTTGAGGTCGAACATGTCACAGAATCCTTTGATCAAAAGTCAATGATGTAAACTGTCGTCAAAGGCGAGAAACCTGCCATTGATGCATGCAGATTTCAAGGTACTGACGATTTCTAAGTCATCTTTCTAGATAATGTGTTGATGTCGATAGAAAGCGACCCGTTGCAGGCAAGCCCACAACACAAAATCATAAATCAAGTTGAAGAAATGTAGCTGTAAGGACTGACTCAGGGATGGTCAAGATGGGTGACAGGTATTTTGCAGATGAATGGTTTATTTGCAATGACCTCTTGAACACATAACGACACAACATATGGCTTGGTGACAATTGACCCAAAGTTAATACCCAGAAACCGGCTGAAGATTTTCAATGTGGTTTGATGAACTGTGAGGCAAAGGATTTCCCAACCCAGGTGAATGAAAAGTGTCGTGTTCAAGAGTGGTGATAAGGTTTTTCTGAGACAAAGGATAACAAATAGGCTCATTTCTCTCTCTTTTCCCCTACCATTTCTGGCAAGTACCTCTTTATTTTTTTACAAGCTTGAGGAGGATAACATTTGCTTGATTATAAGCTCATCCTTCGGATGAGTCCAACTTAGTTTAGATTCGAACCCTAAGAAGGAGTGGTCCGTTCCTGTTTTTAATCGAACAGGTCCTTTACTGTGAAATTTTAACGAGTCCAGTATAGGAGAAACTCGGCGTTTTTCAATTTTAGAGAGTCTGAAAAAACTTAAGAAGACTCCAGGGTTGACCTTTTTCGTAAGTTTGTGTCTCCCAAGCCCGAAAAAGTATAAAATAATACTTGAGAGAACCGCTTGATCTTTACGACCAAGGAGTACTTTCATTATTAGTGTCTCTGATCTGAAAAGTAAAAAGCGATCAAGGACACGTCATTTTATTTCCAATATCGAATTTGAAACGACAAAAATCCGACAATATTTTCATGTTTTTATGGTCAGAAAAGGGTTATAAGAGGACCGTCTTTTAATTCCGTTTTAACGAGTGTAAAAGAAACGCTCGGCAATCTTTTCATGTTTTAGGAGTCAGAAAAGGGCTTAAAGATGACTCTGATGTTTTTGTTTGTAAAAAATGACACTTTTCCCTGAAAATCCTTTATCCTGCACAAAAACCAACACATTACTCATACCTGTTTAAAGATAGATAAAAATACTTTGAAAAATACCTTTTCATGGTGAAAAATAAACAAATTTACCATTTATTTACCCAAAAAACCTATAAAAAGGGCTTTTACCAATTCATTTTTACCATTTTACTGTTGAGGAGAGAAAAAGGGCTTTTGGCAAGAAATTTCCCGTGGACGTTGAGGAGAATCCAACCGTCGAAATCGAACGCCATCTCTTTCAGGTATTCTACAACATCCTCCTCTTCATTTTCATCCGTTTAGAATTTGTTTTTAGGCCCTAGATTTATTTTTTGGAGGCTTTGGAGTTTCAAGAACCGCCTTTCGGGGTACGCAGGTGCCACACTAGGGACCCGCGTACCCCGACATTTTCTTAGTTGGGAAAATGTCGGGCGTACGCACCTTGCCTTAAGGGAACCTGCGTACCCACGCTCTGTTCCTAAAGGCGGGGTGCGTACTCCGCGCAAAGAGTTTTCAAACCCCAAATTCTCTAAATTGGACCAAATTTTTTTGATTTCATGGATTCTAATGGATGTTTTCTTGTGTGCAAATTGTTCACCATGCTTGATTGGCGCGAGAGAGAGCACGAAGATGTTGATTTGGCCGCCATTAGTCATCAATCGTCCATTGATGCTTTGAAGGCATGCGGCCTTTACAAATACTGGGCCATACCTGGCATGAGGGCCCAAGTGCGCTTTCTAGAGTGGCTGGTAGAAAGATGGAACGTTCAGGACCAATGTTTTTATATTGGAGGGCACCAGCTTGAGATAGAGCCCACGGATATCTACTTTCTCACTGGTTTGCCCAAGAGAGGCGAACACTTGACTCTGTTCGGGACTAGGCCGGGTGGCCAGTCCATCGCTAGTCTCCGACTAGAGTGGTGTAACACTCAGACTCAGGAGAAGGCGATAGAGATCAAAATTATATCCCGCCCTGAACTTATGGTGATTGCTTTTACAGTTACCAGACTTTGCGGGGCTACTGCTTTACACATTTCCACTGGATCCCAGATGCAGATGGCGATTGATTGCTATCGAGGTACCATTTTCAACTGGTGTGATGCTGTGTTGGCCAATGTAAAAGGCCAACTGACTAAAGCCAAAAACGGACAGCTAAAGACTTTTGGTTATGGGCCTTTAGTTGTGAGTTTTTTCTTAGAGAGGGTTCCGATGCTGATCCCACAGCAGCTCACTGTTGAGGCTGGGGTTCCTCGAGAGCCCAAATTGATGCGATGGGTTGCGGTTATGGCCCGTCATCCTGATGAGGGCACGAAGGTTGTCCGATTTACTCCAGAGTACTTTCACTGGTTAGAGGACCAGGTCTTTTCTATACAGGATTTTCCTTATGCCGATGTTGATTTTCGTGGAGATCCGGACATGGTTCTTCCACTGGGAGAACAATGGGATGACACAGGTAACTTCATTTTCACAAGTTTTTTAAACTATCTATTTTTTTTTTGTTTTTATATCGTCTCAAAACTGATAGTAACAATTTTCAAAATGCAGATGTAGGCCCACGTCGTCCAGCCAATCTCCGACCTTTCGAGAGGAGACTACCAGTTGCAGTGGCACCGGCCCCACAGGACGAGGCCACAGAGACTCTAACCGAGTTGGAACATGACCTAGAGCGTCTTACAGCAGACATACCAGAGACTACCATAGATGATATTCCTATCAGGCTTCAGCGCTATGTAGTCGGGGTCCCAGGACCTTTTAGGAGGTTCTTGTGTAGGGTGGCCCGTGCAGTGGTGTCATATAGAGATCATCACCAGTGATTGGATGGTCGTTTTGTAGACACATGTGACATTTTGGTTTTTTGTACTTATCATTTTTGCCGAACATAAGGTGCTTTTCAACCTATGATCGAAGACGATGTATTTTTTGACACACTCCTATCTATATATATCATTATTACCAGCTTATCTTGTTTAACATGTGTGATGAAATGTTTTTAAATTTACATGTATGATTATTGCAAATGTCTATTTAACATTCGAGAAGAAATTGCATCTGCTAATGTATTTAAAGACCTTGGAATATGCTGATATTCAATGTAATCAAACTCACGTTCCAAGAGACACACTCTCAAAAATAACCTTAATAACACTGGATTTCTAATGGCATACACTCTATTAAGCTGTAATACAACGAGTTCAGAATCCAACCTCACTATCAAACTCCGAATCCCAAATGAAATAGATTCAGACAATAACTCAATCACTGCACTGTACTCGGCAATGTTGTTTGTTGTTTGACCGAGGCTTACCCCATGCATAGAAACTAACTCGTCAGAGGGCGAATAGATAACCCAAGCTGCGGAAGATATATTCTGTGTACTACGAAAAGCACCATCAGCAAATCCAATGGATGTTTGGAGAGGCATCGACATCTGCAATATCAAGAGTAAAACCAAGATAAGCCAGAATAACAACGAAAAACACACTCTCTAAGCTAAGCACACTGTCTAAACTAACAAACATACCAGCTAAGAAAAACCTAACCTAACTAAAAATTCTCCATACCCATCATTTAAGCATAGTACCTATTTAGGTAAAGTCCATTTCTCGGTTTACCCAAAGAGTCCCCATCAAAGTCTACCAGCTCATAGCCCCTTTTTCTAGCTTTCGCTTGACAATATAGGGTCCATGCCACATAGGAACGAATTTTCCAGCACCTAATTTATCATTAGCTTGATCATATAATAACACTAGGTCTCCTTTCGAAAAATTTCGAGGGGTCACATTTCGATCATACTGAGCTTTCATACGTTTTGCGTGAGTCTCGATCGCCAATGCAGCATCACGTCGAGTCTCATCTAATTGAGCGAAGTATAATAAACGCTTCTCCTCTTCGGAAGTAGCTGGAAGTAACTTGATGGCCATTTGCAGTGACGGGATTTCGCATTCAATGGGTAGCACAGCTTCCAAACCATAAACTAGTTGGAAAGGAGTGAACCCTGTTGATGTTTTCACTGAGGTTTGGTATGCCCAAAGCACTGAAAATAACATGTTGTGCCAATTCGACCAATGAATACCAATGATTCGTCATATCATGATAGCTAAAACTTTGTTGATGGACTCAACCAGACCATTCGCTTGTGGATAATAAGGAGTTGAGCTATCGTGACGCAAACCAAGCTGGCCTGTAAGTTCTGTCATCATAACGTTTCGAAAATGGCGCCCATGGTCAGTGATTATCGCTTGTGGGACACCAAACCTAGCAATTATATGATTGAACACGAAAATTGCAGTTGTCTTGCCGTCTGACTCGAATGTAGGCATTGCCTCGGCCCACTTAGTAAAATAATCTACCGCAAGGATGATATACGCATGCCCCCCGGCCGAGTGAGGGTTACATGTAATAAAATCGATACCCCATTTGGCAAAAGGACCAACGGAAATTATAGGGTGGAGAGGAGCAGGTGGAGCGCGCATCTTTCGATCAAACACCTGACAATTGTGGCATTTTCGGACCGTAGTAATACAATCTTTAAACAAGGACGGCCAGAAGTAGCCAGCGCGCAATATCTTTTGGGCTGTGGCATACTTAGACATATGAACGCCACACGCTCCAGAGTGACAATCATTCAGAACCCTTTCAGCTTCTTCGTGAGTTAAACAACGTCGAAAAACCAAGTCCGCCCCACGGCGATAAAGAGTATCTCCAATAATTTTGTACTGTTGGGACTGGAATCGAATTTTCCGACGTTCCGACTTTGAAACTTCGGGCCGAAAGGATTGGGTCTAGAGATAGACGATGATATCCCCATACCACGGATCTAAAGTGCTGATGAGAAACAAAGATTTGTCCGCAATGGGCTCCTCTGCCACAGTTTCCGTGTCAGCACGCGGGAAGTCACTCATTAACTCTGCAAAAACTAAAGATTTCTTAGACTTAGATTTCTCAAACTCCAAGTCGAACTCTTGCAGGATAACAATCCATTTAGAGTACTTGCCCCCTAGCAATTGTTTAGTCAAAATGTAGATCATAGGGTTGCAATCTGAAATGACTGTAGTTTTGCAGAGTAAAATGTAGTGACGAAAACGTTGGATAGCTTGAACGGCTGCCAATGCCAATTTCTCCACATGTGAATATTTTAGCTCAGTTGGGTTTAACGTCCGACTAAGGTAATATATCACATGTTCCGTTCCGAATTCATCTTCCTGAACTAAGACCATTCCAATGGTGGAATGAGCGGCGACGAGGTACAAAAAGTAATCCTGGTTGTAGTTGGGAGGATGCAGCAACGGTGCATGGGTCAACGCGTGCTTAAGTGCATCAAAAGATTTCTGATCTATCTCATCCCAAGTGAATTGAGTGTTCTGTTTTAACAACCGTGTAAAACCTTTTGTAACCTCGGCGTAGTTAGGAATGAATCGTCGTAAAAAGTTTGCTTTCCCCTGCAAACTTTGGAGTTGGCGAAGACTCGAAGGAGGAGGTAATTTGATGATAGCTTCGACTTCGAGGGATCGATGCAAATGCCGGCTTTCGAAACTACAAATCCCATTACTCGACCCACTTCTATACAGAAGACACATTTGTGTGGGTTCAACCAAATACAATAATGCCTACACCTCATGAAGATTGCTCGTAAATGGACAAGGTGATCAGCTCGATGTAACGAATGAGCAGGCAAATCATCGAGATAGGGTTGCACAATGTGCTTGATGTCATGAAACGCATAAGACATCACCCTTTGAAAAGTTGCTCCAGCATTCTTAAGCCCAAAAGGTAATTTGCAGTAAGCAAATGTCCCCCATGGAAAAATGAAAGCCATTTTTGGTTGATCGGCAGGTAGAATATTGATTTGATTGTAACCGGAAAAACCGTCCATAAAGGAAAATATTTCACTGCCAGCACAATCATCAATTATTTGATCGATATAGGGTGTTGGGTAGTTGTCCTTTGGACAAGCTCGATTAATGTCCCTATAATCGATGCATATTCTTATTGTTCCCTGTTTTTTGTTAACTGGAACAATATTCGATACCCAATCCGTTAACGGGATTGGATAAATGAAACCTGCTTTCAACAGTTTCTCAACTTCTGCTTTAATAGCAGCCGCTTTTCATGGGTGAATCTGACGCAAACGTTGCTGGATGGGTTTAGCGTCCGGGTAAGTCTTGATCTCATGGACAACAATCACAGGATCAATTCCTGGCATTTCCTCATAGGACCAGGCAAACACGTCGCGGAATTCTTGAAATAGGGCCTTATATGTCTGAATTTCATCATCTGTACACGAGGCACCTATATGAATGTTCTCAACAATTCCAGGCATGACTGAAATGTCAATGGGAATAGTTCGAGAGATGTTTCCCAAATTCAGCTCTGAATCGGGATGTTTCATTGGATTCTGAGCTTTTTTGACATATTCAGCTGTAAAGATTGATGAGAAATCATTTTCAAAACGATCATCCTCAGGTAAAAACGAAGATCTGTGATGGAGATATTCCCATGGTAAATCGTCTAAACACAGGACTTCATGAAGTTTCTCATCAGATGACACAACTTCGGGAAACGCTATTAACTCCGAGGTTGATGTGAAAAGTGATTCCTCACGGACCACATTCATTTGGTTGAACGCGGGTCGGTAAAAGACTGCACGGCTTCATAGGCAATTTCATATGGACTCAAAGGCATAGCATCACCAAATGAGTCTATCTCAGATTCAGAAGGAACGATCCAAGGATCGTCATAAACAATGGTATCTGATGTAATCATATGAATGGATGCAAATGAAGACAATGCGTTGATTGGAGGAAAAGGAAAAGTTCCCAGTAAACCGACATCTTTAACTAATCCTACTCCGACATCCTTATAAGGGATAGTCGTTTTACCGACATGCTGAATACTCTCTGAAGAGGATGGGTCGGATGAAAAGTAAGCCAGCTGGTCTATTGTTACGATCTTTCCATTATGTCGAAACTTTGTTACTCGAAAGACCGATGAAACGACCACTGTCATAGTGTAAGACCAACTTCGACCCAAGAGAAGGTTGTAGTCTAGAGGGGCATCAACCACCTCCACATCTAGACTAACGGTTTTTCCTTCAACCCCTATAGGCAAATCCTGTAGAATGCCAAAAGGATGAAACCCACGACCATCAAAGGCCTTAAGAATTGTCGGGGATTTATTTAGTGAAGGAGAACCAAGCGATCTCCAACACTGTATCGACATAATACACGTGGAAGCTCCCTCATCAATTACAGTCCGATGAATAGGCCTGTTCTTGACTATCACTGGGATCTGGAAAGCCATTTGATGAAGAAAACATGGTGTACTATTTTCTAGATCAAAGATTATTAGGTTTGGGTCCTAAACATCAACAGCTCCTATAGCCGACAAAAGTAATTTACGCTGTGCTGGACACGATTGCAGCACTTCCAAAGCCGACATTGCTGAGGGTGAAACAGCTAAGTCCTCAACAATGTTATAATTCTGGGCCGCTCTCGCATGTGGGTTGAAAGCAGACTTTCGAAGTATACCCTTGGCGGGCGATTTGATTAGTAAGTCCGGGTTAGGTTTCTCGATCTGTAGTGGATCGGAACCGAGAGCTGAGGTTGATGGATTAGAATGAGAAGATTCTGCTTCTTTGCCATCAACAGGACTTTTACTACCATAATCTTGCGATCGAGTCGCAATCCTTACATGAGACATCATCAATATGGGTTCTTCACTGGCACTCGAGGAAGAACCTATCATCTTACTCTCCTGCTTTGGAAATGGATCTTTCAAAACAGCAGGAGTTTGGGAACCTTTAACAATCTTCGCAACCTCTGCCCGATGAGGGCAATCTCTTGTAAAATGATCCTCTTCACAAATAAGACAAGGATAACGAGGTTTGCGCTTTTCGTCATTGGTTTCCGACTTTTCAGATTTCTCCTTTTGAGTTTTGTCTGCTTTATTCTTCTTCTTGCTTTCTTTTCACCACTGGATTTTGATTTAGCTGTAGATGACTCTACAGTGTGAATATCAGCGGAAACTTCAGCAGAAGAATCTCCCGTCGGGGAGTCTGGTAAGGTTATAATAGGAGAAGAATTATTTGAGGATTTCTTCTTGCTTTTAGTGTTCACCGTACCAATCATACCATCAGCGGCATGAGACCCCGAAGGAGCAGCAGCGATTTGATTTGACTTAGGAAGATCTGGCATCTTTTCGTGTAACGTACCTGACTGAGTATAAACTAAGTCAAGGTACTGCGCTTGAGCAATCACTTGCTCCTTAGTAACTACTCCGGCCTTAGCTACATCTTCAGTAATCTTCGGTAACAATGATTTAACAAACCATTCAGCTAAGATCTGGTCCGGGACAAAAACTTTCACTAACCGCCTTCGACGTCTCCATTCATGAATATGATCGAAAATATATGTGGACGTCGATTGTTTTAATGAAGTTAGTAACTCCGTGCCATTATCATATCTGACCGGCAACTGAAAATGAGTTAAAAACGAGGTAGCTAACTGGCTAAAATTATAAAAAGAGGCCCGTGGTAACTCAATGTACCACTTGGCCGCAAGACCAATGAGAGTATGCTGGAAAAGACGTAAGCGGATCGAATCATCCGAGATAGAATTAGAGGCACACCAGAGGTGGTAAGTCATCATATCATTCGACGGGTCCTCTCCAGACTTACCCTCGAACTTGGGAATGTCACTGGGCAACTTATTCGGCATTGGCGGCCAAAACGGAAGATAATTAATTGGATTGTTCGTTAGGCGCGACAAGTCTGGTAAGTCCAAAGTTGCGATAAACAGTAACTGCCGATTAGGATCCCTAAAACTCTGGGTCACGAGACCAGTCCTAGGAGGAGGATATCTAGGATAACTAGGAATAGGAATCGCGTTCAGGATATTGTATCCTCCCGGAAAACTAGTATTAACCGGACCATACTGGGGTTATTGTGATTGTTGATAAGTGTACCCAGGATACGGTTGATACTGGTAAACTGGCTGCTGGACAGCAGGACCGAATTGGTACTATCCCTGGTACGGTTGATAAGTGAATTGTGGTTGACTAGTAACAACCGTACTTAAACCAGGTTGTCCTACAGGCATCTGAACCGTAGTTTGAATCATGGATCCAGACGATGGTAAAGATGTCTGAGGAGTAGTTACAGAGACAGTAGAAACCGGAGCTGTCGATACTCCAGAAGTATGTGGGGTAGATTGAACAGATGTTGCGGTAGTTGCAGCAGTCGTTTGAGATGGAGTACTAGGTGCAATAGGCCCAGACTGAGAAACTACCGAAGGTACAGAAGTTTTAACATTAGACTGGACTGGTTGCTGGGGTGAACCAGAAACTAAGGGTTGTCCAGTTTGAGATGACAACTGTACACTTGGCTGCAATACATGTTGAATTTGTGATGGATCCCACACTATATTCATTCCGGGGTATTGACCCATAACAGGTTGAGGATATTGAGATCCATAACCGGATTGAGGGTAGGATTGATAATTGAAAGGTACATTTCCCATACCTTGAACATAAGATTGACCTTGGGGTGGCTGGAAACCTTGACTCGAGTACTGACCTTGGGGTAGATACCCTTGAGGTAGGTACTGATACTGGGGTTGACCTTGAGGTATAAATTGATACTGAGGTTGACCTTGGGGTACATATTGAGTCTGGGATTGACCTTGAGGAATGTATTGTACCATGGGTACATACTGTCCTTGAGGTTGCCCCCCAGACACAATTTGTGTACCTTGAGGTTGCCCCCCAGGCGTTAATTGAGGCTGCCCCCCAGGCGGTAACTGGCCACCTTGAGGTTGAGAACTGGGAATAGAACCCGACATCATGAAAATGTCTCCTACGCTCAACGGTTTATTACCATTGTTTCCAGTTAATAACCCATGTTCAATGGGTTGAGGAGATGCTCCCGCAAAAGTACCAGAAAGTGACTGATACCCAGAGGGAACAGAAGGACCGCCGTACAAAAAGGATTCAGGAAATTGAGTAAACATGGACGACTGACCAGACATATTTACGGGAGTATAAAGACCTCCAGGTGGATAAGGAGCACGAGGTGGTGAAAAACTTAACCCTGAGTTGTCCAAATAATTAGTTAAAGAAAGATACCAAGTAGTACTTCTAGGTGGACTGTAAAAAATGGATTCACGCTCCCTTAGATCAATAGTAGGTTGATTTTTAGGGATAGGGACGCCTATTTCTTCTTCCGGAGAAAGTTCTTCAAAGGGCGATGTCTTATGCGTTTCATGACATCAAGCACATTGTGCAACCCTATCTCGATGATTTGCCTGCTCATTCATTACATCGAGTTGATCACCTTGTCCATTTACGAGCAATCTTCATGAGGTGTAGGCATTATCGTATTCGCTTGAACCCACACAAATGTGTCTTCTGTATAGAAGTGGGACGATTGCTAGGGTTTGTAGTTTCGAAAGCCGGCATTCGCGTCGATCCCTCGAAGGTAGAAGCTATCATCAAATTGCCTCCTCCTTTGAGTCTTCGCCAACTCCAAAGTTTGTAGGGGAAAGCAAACTTTTTACGATGATGCATTCCTAACTACGCCGAAGTTACAAAGGGTTTTACACGGTTGTTGAAACAGAACGCTCAATTCTCTTGGGATGAGATAGCTCAGAAATCTTTTGATGCACTCAAACACGCGTTGACCCATGCACCGTTGTTGCATCCTCCCAACTACAACCAGGATTACTTTTTGTACCTCGCCGCCGCTCATTCCACCATTGGGATGGTCTTAGTTCAGGAAGACGAATTCAGAACGGAACATGTGATATATTACCTTAGTCGGACGTTAAACCCAACTGAGCTAAAATATTCACATGTGGAGAAATTGGCATTGGCAGCCGTTCAAGCTATCCAACGTTTTCGTCACTACATTTTACTCCGTAAAACTACAGTCATTTCGGATTGCAACCCTATGATCTACATTTTGACTAAACAATTGCTAGGGGGCAAGTACTCTAAATGGATTGTTATCCTGCAAGAGTTCGACTTGGAGTTTGAGAAATCTAAGTCTAAGAAATCTTTAGTTTTTGCAGAGTTAATGTGTGACTTCCCGCGTGCTGACACGGAAACTGTGGCAGAGGAGCCCATTGTGGACGAATCTTTGTTTCTAATCAGCACTTTAGATCCGTGGTATGGGGATATCATCATCTATCTCCAGACCCAATGCTTTCAGCCCGAAGTTTCAAAGTCGGAACGTCGGAAAATTCGATTCCAGTCCCAACAATACAAAATTATTGGAGATGCTCTTTATCGCCGTGGGGCGGACTTGGTTTTTCGACGTTGCTTAACTCACGAAGAAGCTGAAAGGGTTCTGAATGATTGTCACTCTGGAGCGTGTGGCGGTCATATGTCTGGGTATGCCACAGCCCAAAAGATATTGCGCGCTGGCTACTTCTGGTCGTCCTTGTTTAAAGATTGTATTACTGCGGTCCGAAAATGCCACAACTGTCAAGTGTTTGATCGAAAGATGCGCGATCCACCTACTCCTCTCCACCCTATAATTGCCGTTGGTCCTTTTGCCAAATGGGGTATCGATTTTATTACATGTAACCCTCACTCGGCCGGGGGGCATGCGTATATCATCCTTGCGGTAGATTATTTTACTAATTGGGCCGATGCGATGCCTACATTCGAGGCAGACGGTAAGACAGCTGCAATTTTCGTGTTCAATCATATAATTGCTAGGTTTGGTGTCCCACAAGCGATAATCACTGACCATGGGCTCCATTTTCGAAATGTTATGATGACAGAACTTACAGGCCAGCTTGGTTTGCGTCACGATAGCTCAACTCCTTATTATCCACAAGCGAATGGTCTGGTTGAGTCCATCAACAAAGTTTTAGTTATCATGATCTGACGAATCATTGGTATTCATCGGTCGAATTGGCACAACATGTTATTTTCAGCGCTTTGGGCGTACCGAACCTCAGTGAAAACATCAACAGGGTTCACTCCTTTCCAACTAGTTTATGGTTTGGAAGTTGTGTTACCCATTGAATGTGAAATCCCGTCACTGCAAATGGCCATCGAGTTACTTCCAGCTACTTCCAAAGAGGAAAAGCGTTTATTATACTTAGCTCAATTAGATGAGACTCGACGTGATGTTGCATTGGCGATCGAGACTCACGCAAAATGTATGAAAGCTCAGTATGATCGAAATGTGACCCCTCGAAATTTTTCGGAAGGAGACCTAGTGCTATTATATGATCAAGCTAATGATAAATTAGGTGCTGGAAAATTCGTTCCTATGTGGCATGGGCCCTATATTGTCAAGCGAAAGCTAGAAAAAGGGGCCTATGAGCTGGTAGACTTTGAAGGGGACTCTTTGGGTAAACCCAGAAATGGACTTTACCTAAAGAGGTATTATGCTTAAAAGATGGGTATGGAGAATTTTTAGTTAGGTTAGTTTTCTTTCTAGCTGGTGTGTTTGTTAGTTTAGACAGTGTGCTTAGCTTAGAGAGTGTGTTTTTCGTCGTTATTCTGGCTTATCTTGGTTTTACTCTTGATATTGCAGATGTCGATGCCTCTCCAAACATACAATGGATTTGTTGATGGTGCTTGTCGTAGTACACGGAATATCTCTTCCGCAGCTTGGGTTATCTATTCGCCCTCTGACGAGTTAGTTTCTATGCATGGGGTAAGCCTCGGTCAAACAACAAACAACATTGTCGAGTACATTGCAGTGATTGAGTTATTGTCTGAATCTATTTCATTTGGGATTCGGAGTTTGATAGTGAGGTTGGATTCTGAACTCGTTGTATTACAGCTTAATAGAGTGTATGCCATTAGAAATCCAATGTTATTAAGGTTATTTTTGAGAGTGCGTCTCTTGGAACGTGAGTTTGATTACATTGAATATCAACATATTCCAAGGTCTTTAAATACATTAGCAGATGCAATTGCTTCTCGAATGTTAAATAGACATTTGCAATAATCATACATGTAAATTTAAAAACATTTCATCACACATGTTAAACAAGATAAGCCGGTAATAATGATATATATAGATAGGAGTGTGTCAAAAAATACATCGTCTTCGATCATAGGTTGAAAAACACCTTATGATCGGCAAAAATGATAAGTACAAAAAACCAAAATGTCACATGTGTCTACAAAACGACCATCCAATCACTGGTGATGATCTCTATATGACACCACTGCATGGGCCACCCTACACAAGAACCTCCTAAAAGGTCCTGGGACCCCGACTACATAGCGCTGAAGCCTGATAGGAATATCATCTATGGTAGTCTCTGGTATGTCTGTTGTAAGACGCTCTAGGTCATGTTCCAACTCGGTCAAAGTCTCTGTGGCCTCGTCCTGTGGGGCCGGTGCCACTGTAACTGGTAGTCTCCTCTCGAAAGGCTGGAGATTGGCTGGACGACGTGGGCCTACATCTGCATTTTGAAAATTGTTACTATCAATTTTGAGACGATATAAAAACAAAAAAAAAATAGATAGCTTAAAAAACTTGTGAAAATGAAGTTACCTGTGTCATCCCATTGTTCTCCCGGTGGAAGAACCATGTCCGGATCTCCACGAAAATCAACTCCGGCATAAGGAAAATCCTGTATAGAAAAGACCTGGTCCTCTAACCAGTGAAAGTACTCCGGAGTAAATTGGACAACCTCCGTGCCCTCATAAGGATGACGGGCCATAACCGCAACCCATCGCATCAATTTGGGCTCTCAAGGAACCACAGCCTCAACAGTGAGCTGCTGTGGGATCATCATCGGAACCCTCTCTAAGAAAAAACTCACAACTAAAGGCCCATAACCAAAAGTCTTTAGCTGTCCGTTTTTGGCTCTAGTTAGTTGGCCTTTTACATTGGCCAACACAACATCACACCAGTTGAAAATGGTACCTCGATAGCAATCAATCGCCATCCGCATCTGGGAACTAGTGGCAATGTGTAAAGCGGCAGCCCCACAAATTCTGGTAACTGTAAAAGCAATCACCATAAGTTCAAGGCGAGATATAGTTTTGATCTCTATCCCCTTCTCCTGAGTCTGAGTGTTACACCACTCTAGTCGGAGACTAGCGATGGACTGGCCACCCGACCTAGTCCCGAACAGAGTCAAGTGTTCACCTCTCTTGGGCAAACCAGTGAGAAAGTAGATATCTGAGGGCTCTATCTCGAGCTGGTGCCCTCCAATATAAAAACACTGGTCCTGAACGATCCATCTTTCTACCAGCCATTCTAGAAATCTCACTTGGGCCCTCATGCCAGGTATGGCCCAGTATTTATAAAGGTTGCATGCCTTCAAAGCATCAATTGACGGTTGATGATTAATGGCGGCCAAATCAACATCTTCATGCTCTCTCTCATGCCAATCGAGCATGGTGAACAATCTACACACTAGAAAACATCCATTAGAATCCATGAAATCAAAAAAAAATTGTCCAATTTAGAGAATTTGGGGTTTGAAAACTCTTTGCGCGGAGTACACACCCCGCCTTTAGGAACAGAGCATGGGTACGCAGGTTCCCTTAAAGCAAGGTGCGTACTCCCGGCATTTTCCCAACTGAGAAAATGTCGGGGTACGCGGGTCCCTAGTGTGGCACCTGCGTACCCCGAAAGGCGGATCTTGAAACCCCAAAGCCTCCAAAAAATAAAATCTAGGGCCTAAAAACAAATTCTAAACGGATGAAAATGAAGAGGAAGATGTTGTAGAATACCTAAAAGAGACGGCGTTCGATTTCGACGGTCGGATTCTCTGCAATGTCCACGAGAAGTTTCTTGCCAAAAGCCCTTTTTCTCTCCTCAACAGTAAAATGGTAAAAATGAATTGGTAAAAGCCCTTTTTATAGGTTTTTTGGGTAAATAAATGGTAAATTTGTTTATTTTTCACCATGAAAAGGTATTTTTCAAAGTATTTTTATCTATCTTCAACAGGTATGAGTAATGTGTTGGTTTTTGTGCAGGATAAAGGATTTTCAGGGAAAATTGTCATTTTTTACGAACAAAAACATCAAAGTCGTCTTTAAGCCCTTTTCTGACTCCTAAAACATGAAAAGATTGTCGAGCGTTTCTTTTACAGTCGTTAAAACGGAATTAAAAGACGGTCCTCTTATAGCCCTTTTCTGACCGTAAAAACACGAAAATATTGCTGGAATTTTGTCGTTTCAAATTCGATATTGGAAATAAAACGACGTGTCCTTGATCGCTTTTTACTTTTTAGATCAGAGACACTAATCATGAAAGTACTCCTTGGTCGTAAAGATCAAGCGGTTCTCTCAAGTATTATTTTATACTTTTTCGGGCTTGGGAGACACAAATTTACGAAAAAGGTCAACTCTTGAGTGTTCTTAAGTTTTTTTAGACTCTCTAAAATTGAAAAACACCGAGTTTCTCCTATACTGGACTCGTTAAAATTTCACAGTAAAGGACCTGTTCGATTACAAACGGGAACGGACCACTCCTTCTTAGGGTTCGAATCTAAACTAAGTTGGACTCATCCAAAGGATGAGCTTATAATCAAGCAAATGTTATCCTCCTCAAGCTTGTAAAAAAATAAAGAGGTACTTGCCAGAAATGGTGGGGGAAAAGAGAGGAAAATGAGCCTTTTTGTTATCCTTTGTCTCAGAAAAAACCTTATCACCACTCTTGAACACGACACTTTTTCATTCACCTGGGTTGGGAAATCCTTTGCCTAATAGTTGATCAAACCACATTGAAAATCTTCAGCCGGTTTCCGGGTATTAACTTTGGGTCAATTGTCACCAAGCCATCTGTTGTGTCGTTATGTGTTCAAGAGGTCACTGCAAATAAACCATTCATCTGCAAAATATCTGTCATCTATCTTGACCATCCCTGAGTCAGTCCTTACAGCTACATTTCTTCAACTTGATTTATGATTTCGTGTTGTGGGCTTTCCTGCAACGGGTCGCTTTCTATCGACATCAGCACATTATCTAGAAAGATGACCTAGAAATCATCAGTACCTTGAGATCTGCATGCCTCAATGGCAGGTTTCTCGCCTTTGACGATAGTTTACATCATTGACTTTCGATCGAAGGATTCCGTGACATGTTCAACATCAACACATTCATTCACATCTCATGGATTGTACTGGGTACTTTGAGAACCATTGACATCACTGGTGGTCTCTCTCACACTTGTTAACAGTTTACATCATCGACTGGTAATCAAGTGGTTTCTACCATGTTCGACATCAACTCATTTATTCGCATGGATAGAATCGTACTATTTTGGGAAGCAGAAATGAAGACCCTGGATCTAGTTTCCACCATCCAGGTTGCGAGGAGTTTTGTATTCATTATATAGTAGACTAATTATAAACAGATGGTTGCGTCCATACTGTGTCTACATAAGTCTATGATTATGATGTACTGCGAAATCATTCCTATATCAGAGCAGTAGTTAGTTTGTTAGTTAAAGTTTTCAATCTGAGTATGGGAATGCCTACCTCAGTGATGATATGATCTTATATATGTATTTTGTGTTGAATATTTGCAGGTTCCAACTGGGCTCTCACAAGATAATCCTTGAAATGATAAAGTCCTTCACCCTTCCTAGATGATATGAAACCCTAATCTACTACAGGCTTCGCACTTTAGGGGGCAATCTGTTACACTAAAATTTGTCACCATGACTATTTGCAGTCAGTATGGCTCCATTAATTGTCATACTGTCCTCCTTGGCAAGTCTTATACCTCTGCTCCTCATGTCAAACCCCAAGAAAGAGAGAAAGTCCTTAAAAATCAATATAACTCTGGTTACGCAGTTTCTCTTACCCTTACCTGCGTGTACGCACCTCAAGTTCATAATACCTGCGTACTTGTACGCTCTGTCTGTAAAGGGGTGGGTGCGTACTCCTGTAAAGGTCAAAAGGCGCAAGTTTTACTTCAAAAAAGTTACTTGTGGTCGAATCTAGAGCATTCTAGAAGATGGTTTGACGTGGATTGAGCGCCTCCAGATGGTTCATGCATCCCAATGAAAGAGGAACTTATCCCATGAAGAGGGGAGCTATCCCTTTGAAAGAGGGGCTTATCCCATTGATGGTGGACCTGTTTAACTTCCTCCAAAGCACTATAAATAAAGGCATTGGGCCAGAGGGAGAAGAGGTTGAAAGCTGAACATTCCTAAGGGTAGATGTTGCTGAAATTAGGACTCCCTTATAGAGCTTGAGAGGAGAGATTCCCATCCTTTCTTAGCTTCATTTGGAAGTGGGTGAGCTGATCAAAGTAAAGGAGAACTCTTGCTGGACCTTGGAGGGATTTGCACAACACCAAGGCACTGGTTGTAATGGTTTCTTTTGTTTCCAATTAATAAAATTTTGTCATGCAGAAAGAGTCAATTTTGCGGACAAAACCGACCTCCCTAGAAGCTAAGGCTTTCTAGTGACAAACAAGACAATCAAGCACTATATTTCCCTAAATATGCATTTAAAATACAATCAACCAGGTGTTTAAAGCATACCTTTAGTCCAACGCTGTTTGTAGAAGCCAAGCCTCTCCGATCCAGATGAGCTCCTCCTTCTCCTTGAAGCCTGCATTCACTAACAAGCAAACGATTACATAGCACCTGAATAACTCATATAATAAAACATATTCATCATAAAGACTAAGGAGTTTATGAAACAAATTATATATAACAACTTGTTGAGAAAAATGAACTTAATTGTATTAATTGGAAACAAAAGAAACCATTACAACCAGTGCCTTGGTGTTGTGCAGGTCCCTCCCAGGGTCCAGCAAGAGTTCTCCTTTACTTTGATCAGCTCACCCACTTCCAAATGAAGCTAAGAAAGGATTGGAATCTCTCCTCTCAAGCTCTAAAAGGGAGTCCTAATTTCAGCAGCATCTACCCTTAGGAATGTTCAGCTTTCAACCTCTCCTCCCTCTGGCCTGATGCTTGTATTTATAATGCTTTGGAGGAAGTTAAATAGGTCCACCATGAATGGGATAAGCCCCTCTTTCAAAGGGATAGCTCCCCTCTTCATGGGATAAGTTCCTCTTTCTTTGGGATGCATGAACCATCTGGAGGCGCTCAATCCACGTCAAACCATCTTCTAGAATGCTCTAGATTCGACCACAAGTAACTTTTTTGAAGTAAAACTTGCGCCTTTTGACCTTTACAGGAGTACGCACCCACCCCTTTACAGACAGAGCGTACAAGTACGCAGGTATTATGAACTTGAGGTGCGTACACGCACGTAAGGGTAAGAGAAACTGCGTAACCAGAGGTATATTGATTTTTAAGGACTTTCTCTCTTTCTTGGAGTTTGACATGAGGAGCAGAGGTATAAGACTTGCCAAGGAGGACAGTATGACAATTGATGGAGCCATACTGATTGCAAATAGTCATGGTGACAAATTTTAGTGTAACAGATTGCCCCCTAAAGTGCGAAGCCTGTAGTAGATTAGGGTTTCATATCATCTAGGAAGGGTGAAGCACTTTATCATTTCAAGGATTATCTTGTGGAGAGCCCAGTTGGAACCTGCAAATATTCAACACAAAATACATATATGAGATTATATCATCGCTGAGGTAGGCATTCCCATACTTAGATCGAAAACTTTAACTAACAAACTAACTACTGCTCTGATATAGGAATGATTTCGCAGTACATCATAATCATAGACTCATGTAGACACAGTATGGACGCAGCCATCTGTTTATGATTAGTCTACTATATAATGAATACAAAACTCCTCGCAGCCTGGATGGGGAAAGCTAAATCCAGGGTCTTCATTTCTACTTCCCAAAATAGTACGATTCTATCCATGCGAATAAATGAGTTGATGTCGAACATGGTAGAAACCACTTGATTACCAGTCGATGATGTAAACTGTTAACAAGTGTGAGAGAGACCACCAGTGATGTCGATGGTTCTCAAAGTACCCAGTACAATCCATGAGATGTGAATGAATGTGTTGATGTTGAACATGTCACGGAGTCCTTCGATTGAAAGTCAATGATGTAAACTGTCGTCAAAGGCGAGAAACCTGCCATTGAGGCATGCAGATTTCAAGGTACTGACGATTCCTAGGTCATCTTTCTAGATAATGTGCTGATGTCGATAGAAAGCGACCCGTTGCAAGCAAGCACACAACACGAAATCATAAATCAAGTTGAAGAAATGTAGCTGTAAGGACTGACTTAGGGATGGTCAAGATGGATGACAGATATTTTGCAGATGAATCGTTTATTTGCAGTGACCTCTTGAACACATAACGACACAACAGATGGCTTGGTGACAATTGACCCAAAGTTAATACCCGGAAATCGGCTGAAGACTTTGAATGTGGTTTGATCAACTATTAGGCAAAGGATTTCCCAACCCAGGTGAATGAAAAGTGTCATGTTCAAGAGTGGTGATAAGGTTTTTCTGAGACAGAGGATAACAAATAGGCTCATTTTTCTCTCTTTTCCCCCACCATTTCTGGCAAGTACCTCTTTATTTTTTTACAAGCTTGAGGAGGATAACATTTGCTTGATTATAAGCTCATCCTTCAGATGAGTCCAACTTAGTTTAGATTCGAACCCTAAGAAGGAGTGGTTCGTTCCTGTTTGTAATCGAACAGGTCCTTTACTGTGAAATTTTAACGATTCCAGTATAGGAGAAACTCGCCGTTTTTTCAATTTTAGAGAGTCTGAAAAAACTTAAGAAGACTCCAGGGTTGACCTTTTTCGTAAATTTGTGTCTCCCAAGCCCGAAAAAGTATAAAATAGTACTTGAGAGAACCGCTTGATCTTTACGACCAAGGAGTACTTTCATGATTAGTGTCTCTGACGTGAAAAGTAAAAAGCGATCAAGGACACGTCGTTTTATTTCCAATATCGAATTTGAAACGACAAAAATCTGGCAATCTTTTCATGTTTTTACGGTCAGAAAAGGGCTATAAGAGGACCGTCTTTTAATTCTGTTTTAACGAGTGTAAAAGAAACGCTCGGCAATCTTTTCATGTTTTAGGAGTCAGAAAAGGGCTTAAAGATGACTCTGATGTTTTTGTTTGTAAAAAATGACAATTTTCCTTGAAAATCCTTTATCCTGCGCAAAAACCAACACATTACTCATACCTGTTTAAGATTGATAAAAATACTTTGAAAAATACCTTTTCATGGTGAAAAATAAACAAATTTACCATTTATTTACCCAAAAAACCTATAAAAAGGGCTTTTACCAATTCATTTTTACCATTTTACTGTTGAGGAGAGAAAAAGGGCTTTTGGCAAGAAACTTCTCGTGGACATTGCGGAGAATCCGACCGTCGAAATCGAACGCCGTCTCTTTCAGGTAATTTTGAACATCCTCCTCTTCATTTTCATCCGTTTAGAATTCTTTTTTAGGCCCTAGATTTCATTTTTTGGAGGGTTTGGGGTTTCAAGAACCGCCTCTCGGCGTACGCAGGCACCAAACTAGGGACTCGCGTACCCCGACATTTTCTCAGTTGGGAAAATGTCAGGCGTACGCACCTTGCCTTAAGAGAACCCACGTACCCATGCTCTGTTCCTAAAGGCGGGGTGCGTACTCTGCGCAAAGACTTTTCGAACCCCAAATTCTCTAAATTGGACCAAAAATTTTTGATTTCATGGATTCTAATGGATGTTTTCTGGTGTGTAGATTGTTCTCCATGCTTGATTGGCGCGAGAGAGAGCACGAAGATGTTGATTTGGCCGCCATTAATCATCAACCGTCAATTGATGCTTTGAAGGCATGCGGCCTTTATAAATACTGGGCCATACCTGGCATGAGGGCCCAAGTGTGCTTTCTAGAGTGGCTGGTAGAAAGATGGAACGTTCAGGACCAGTGTTTTTATATTGGAGGGCACCAGCTCGAGATAGAGCCATTTTTTCATGCGGAAAGAGTCAATTTTGCAGACAAAACCGACCTCCCTAGAAGCTAAGGCTTTCTAGTGACAAACAAAACAATCAAGCACTATCTTTCCCTAAATATGCATTCAAAATAAAAGCAACCAGGTGTTTAAGGCATACCTTTAGTCCAACGCTGTTTGTAGTAGTCCAGCCTCTCCGATCCAGATGAGCTCCTCCTTCTCCTTGAAGCCTGCATTCACTAACAAGCAAATGATTACATAGCACCTGAATAACTCATATAATAAAACATATTCATCATAAAGACCAAGGAGTTTATGAAACAAATTATATATAACAACTTGTTGAGAAAAATGAACTTAATTGTATTAATTGGAAACAAAAGAAACCATTACAACCAGTGCCTTGGTGTTGTACAGGTCCCTCCCAGCGTCCAGCAAGAGTTCTCCTTTACTTTGATCATCTCACCCACTTCCAAATGAAGCTAAGAAAGGATGGGAATCTCTCCTCTCAAGCTCTATAAGGGAGTCCTAATTTCAGCAGCATCTACCCTTAGGAATGTTCAGCTTTCAACCTCTTCTCCCTCTGGCCCAATGCCTATATTTATAGTGCTTTGGACGAAGTTAAATAGGTCCACCATCAATGGTATAAGCCCCTCTTTCAAAGGGATAGCTCCCCTCTTCATGGGATAAGTTCCTCTTTCATTGGGATGCATGAACCATCTGGAGGCGCTCAATCCACGTCAAACCATCTTCTAGAATGCTCTAGATTCGAGCACAAGTAACTTTTTTGAAGTAAAACTTGCGCCTTTTGAACTTTACAGGAGTACGCACCCACCCCTTTACAGACAGAGTGTACAAGTACGCAGGTATTATGAACTTGAGGTGCGTACAAGCAGGTAAGGGTAAGAGAAACTGCGTAACCAGAGTTATATTGATTTTTAAGGACTTTCTCTCTTTCTTGGGGTTTGACATGAGGAGCAGAGGTATAAGACTTGCCAAGGAGGACAGTATGACAATTAATGGAGCCATATTGATTGCAAATAGTCATGGTGACAAATTTTAGTGTAACAGGGGCTCAAAAATTTTCCCTATTTCATAAAAGGCTTGGTAAACATAGTTACCAATCAAATGAGAAAGTGAACCGGTACTCATTTTTTTGAGGTGGCAAAAAATCACCCAATTTTGAAAAGTGGTGATGCCATAATACATTTTTTTTAGCATATTTTTGGCACTTTAAATTTTATTATGTATCAAATATGAAAAAAAAAATCGATGTAAGTAATTTTCATGTTGATTTTGAAAAGTGTTGATGCAGTTTCAACATATTTTTTAAATGTTAGTGATTTTCGTGCTGATTTTGAAAAGTGTTGATGCAGCATCAAGACATTTTTTAGAGGGCTTACTTTTTACACTTTAAATTTTTTTATGTATCAAGTGTGAACATTTTTTTTGTTAGTGATTTTCATCTTGATTTTGAAAAGTTTCAATGAGCACCAACCCTTTCTGTTTAAAGGGCTTACTTTTTATACTTTAAATTTTCTAATGAATTAAGTGTGGATAATTTTTTTTTAAATGTTGGTGATTTTCATGCTAGTAAAAAAAAAAGGAACATGACAAAAAAAAATCAAATACACAAAATATATATATATATATATATATATATCTTAAAAAAAAAAAAAAATCCCTACAAAAATGTACAAAAAAAACATAAAACAAAAAAATAAAACATGAAAAAAATAAAAATAATAAAAACATGTATAAAATTAAATTATAAAAAAAAAAAAACAACAAAAAACAAAAAACAAAACATGACAAAAAAAATCCTAAAACATGTTAGTAATAAAACAAAAAAATAAAAATACAAAATCAAATACAAATACCGAAAAAAAAAAAAAAACCAAAATTAACTCGTAAAAGTAAAAAAAATTGAATAAAAAATTAACAAAAAAACAAAATATAAATAAAAAATGAAAATTAAAAAAATAATATATATATATATATATGGAAAAACAAATTATATATATATAAAGAAAAACAAATTGAACCACAAAAAAATATTAAAACAATTTTTTTTAAGTTAAAAATAATAATAATAATGATAATAAATAAAAATTAAATTAAATAAATAAATAATAATAATATTTACCAAAAAAGTGAAAATAAAAAATTAAAATTAAAAAAGCATTAATTAAAATTACGAATTATTTTTTTAATTAAAATTATAAAAATAAACAAATAATCCCTCCCCCCTCGGCCTTCCCTCACCCCCCTCACCTCCCCCTCACCTCTCCCCTTCTCCCTCAGCCCTGCCTCACCCCCCTCGCCTCCCCTCTCCCCTCCCCTCTTCCCCGACTCTCCCCCCCGATCCTTCCCCCCTCGGCCCTCCCTCACCCACCTTCCCTCCCAACCCTCGACCTTCCCCATCCCTCACCCCCCTCACCTTCAATATTTGAATTTTTTTATCATGTTTTTTTATGTTTTATTACTTGTTATTATTTCTTATTTTATTTTTCAATATTTGAATTTTTGTTTTCTTATGTATCTTTCATATATATATATTAGGGTCCATGTCGATGCTTGTCTAGCAACCCGATCCCATTATGTGGAATTTGATAGTTGATTTTAAATTTTTCGTTATAATGAATCGAGTGAGCCCTACAATGTGTTAATTTCATGGTTGTTCTTTAAGTTTTCATTACAATGGGTTGAGCTCACCTACACTACGTGTTAATTTGATAGTTGATTTTTAAATTTTTTTTGCAATGTCTCAAGTTGTCTTAGGCTAAGATTTTAAAATCGCTATACATTTAACATTTAAAAAAAATACTCTTGGTATAATAACTCTTTCATTCAGGTGTTCATTTTTAAAAAAAATTTAGTCATAAAATTTTTCCATAATGTCATGCTTGAAATATTTTGAAAACTTGAGATTTTTTTGTAGTCATAATCTTTGGTTTTAATTGCATGGTTGAAAATTTGTCAAGATTTTGATGTTTTTCTCAATCATAATATTTTATCTTTAATGCTATGGTCGAAAACATTTACAATTTCAAGGTGTTGTAGAGTCAAGATATTTTATCTTTAACAACATGGATGGAAATAGTTGGAATTAGTAGACATGATATTTTATCTTTAACATCATGTCCGAGAATTTTTGGAATTTTACAGTTTTTCAAAGTCTGGATATTTTCTCTTTAACTCCATTGCTAAAAAATGTAAAAATTATAACCCATTTCTTTTTTTTATTCCAGAATAAACAATTTCTTTTAGGGGTGTTTTTTCAACCATTTTTCAAAAAAAAAAGTTTTTAGTTCCATTTAAAAACATCTTGAAAATTTACCCTAAAAAAAAACATCGTTCTGGAATAAATAATTTTCATTTTTGGGTGTTTTCTCATGTTTTTTTGGGGTTTTTGGGCTCGAGTACCCGTTTTGAGGTAATAGTTCCTGTTTCATCCGTAACTATGTTGGTATCCAAGGATGTCTAGTGTCTCATATAGGGGGAAGGCATCGAATTGCAAGTCATGCATAAAAATAATCAAACCTTTATCAATATTAGATTGGATAGTTTCCCCTCTGAAAGAAAGTTCGAAAGCATCTATAGTCTTGAAGGGCATCGTAAAAGTTTTCCCCATCATAGGTGATCATCTTTGTTGGAATATTGGTAGTGGCACAAAAGTTATTATGGGGAGGGCTCCTTGGATCGGGATCCTACAAGGACATCAACTTTTAGATCCATTAATTCACCACCTTGCTGATATTGGGAAGTTTGTTCTAGCACACATATCTTAAGCCTATCCTCCAAATGGACCACAACCCTAGTTATCTACTGATGACCTTCAACTTAAAGGTCAGAATGCCACTGCATCGAGGATGGTTACATCAAGGTCCTTAAATTTACAAATGTTTCTATATCTAATTCTGAGATCAACTTCTTTGGACACCAAGCCCTTCTAGAAATTATGCTTTGAAATATGGTTACATTTCTTAGGTTCACGAGTATGGGAATCCTACCTAGAGGGGAAAATATCTTTGGAAAATTGGTTGTCCTTCAAAAGTGAAATTTCTAATGTGGCTCATGTTAAAAGATGAAGTCCCCACTTGGGAAAATCTACGAAAATGATATTTTATGTGCACTAATTTCTGATCTCTCTACAGACAAGATGCTAAATCTATCATCCATATTTTCATCAAATGCCCCTTTACTAGAAGGGTCCGGTCTTACATTAAATATTATTATCCTCAGTTTCCACCTTGGAAAGAAGAAAGCATCATTTTTTTCCTACAAACATGGCTCTCTCACTATGACTCTCTTCGTGTGTTAGATGGGGTATTTGGTTGGAACTGAATGTAGATATCTTTGAAAAGAAAGATACAAGCTAATCCAAATTTTCATCTCAAAGTTTAGTTATTGCTTCCTCTTCTCTTCCCTGCCATAATAGTGCATCCACCCTTCATGCTCCTATGATTTTTCAAACTAAGTCCCCCTAGGATTTTTTTGATGGGGTAGTAGAAGGTTTGCCTTCTCAAGGAGTAGTCGATGGCATACTAAACCTATATGATACCCACTCTCTATATTTGTTTTCTAATATTGGTTTAACCACAAATAAATATGCAGAACTACTTTCCCTCCATACCATCATTTTCTTGGTCATTGCTTGAGATGTCCACACTTGACACATGTATGGTAACTCACAGGTAGTCATTAAATGAATGAAAGGGAAATTTTTCCTTAGTAATTATTCCATACTCTCTCTTCATCAAAGAATCGCAAAAAAGATCTCATCTTTCTCTTGCATTAATCTTGATCACATCTACATCTAGAACAACTGATAGGTTCTTGAAAAGTGGAATGGATTTGAACCAAGGAACAATTGTGGTCACTGAAAATAAAGAGGGCCCAGGGACATAATTTGTTTTTGACCCTTGCGTCTCACTAGCTCCCTGGAAGTTTATTTATCATATCATTTTTTTGTACTTTCATAGATACCATAATTTCTATATCTTTTTTGTTTTGGTTTAATAGTATCTAACACACAACCTCTAGGAGATCGTCAAAGACAACTATGTTGTCATATTTGTAGGGGATATTTTCAGTTGGTTTCTCCAACATTTTTCTCTTGATAAATTAGTGATGAGGGACTCTTTCATATCGGCCTACTAATGAATATAGATGATAATAGAAAAAACTATTTATTTGGGGTCATGTCCTAAAAAAGAATGTTCATGCATATACTAATGTAACTTTTTCTTTTTTAATATAATGAATTTTTTTTGCCTGAGAAATAAATCTCACAGCTCTTAATTAAAACATAAGAATACGATTCGTATTATCATATGTATCAGTAGTATTTGACACAATAGGAACATATCAAAACCTTTGTTTACAACCTTCAAACACAAGGAAAACATTCATTTCCCGAAGAAGAAAAAGGAACACCTTAAACCTAACTCCTAACAGTCTACTTTTCCTTGGACTTTTGAATCTTCAAAAACTTCTTGACAATATTTTGTTCTTCTTTCAAGAATGCTTGAATAATTTGGCCACAAAAAAATTAACCAGATAAAACACCTTCCTATGCTTTTCCAATAGTTCTCATGTTCCTGCTAAGCATTGACCTATTGTACTCAAATAGCCTTAGATGGGGGACCCCATGAATTCTCTTGCTTGACATTTATGTCCAATAGCTCTCTTCTTTTTGGTCTAGTATATTAGCCTCCCACGTGGAGTCCTTAGAACCTAGTTAGTTATATTTCATCGCATAGTTGTGGCACTTGAGATACGTCAACCTTTACGCCATCTCTCCCTCTCAGTTGATAACCACAACTTCTATATAAACATAATGAAAGTTATAGACTTCTTTCTATGGGGAAAGAAGAAGAAGAAGAAAAAAAAAAAGTAAATTTGATTTAGACGAAATAATTATTTTTCAAAATAGTTTTACCCAATCTAAATTATTTAAAATACAATTCTTACACCCACAATGCAATATAAAATAAATTAAATATTTTTTACATAAAATATAAATTATAAAAAAAATGTGATACATGGAATAAATGATATTGTATACCATTTGATATTTTATTATTTTGAATTTAAACTTATTATCTATTTAAAAAACATATATTTTTAACCATTAAGTCATTTAATATAAAATAAAATATGTAAATGATTCATTACCTCATAAATAACCCAATTCATTAATTTATTAAACATGTTTTATTATATAATTATTTTACTAATCAAAATTATATTAAATTAACAGAGTGTTAATTGTTTAAAAATAAAATATTAATATATACTTAAGGGGTGGCATGAGTGGTAGGGGTTATCCTTCACCTCAAGGATCAAATAGAGACTCAATATTCTTAGGCCCTGGGTGTAGCATCCAATAATGAAGTTGAATATCTTGTGCTTTGGCAAGGATTATAAATAACAATAGCAAATAAGATTACCAAAGTCCTAGTGTTTGGAGACTCTATGATTGTGATTTGACAGGTGTAGAAAGCTAAGGGATCACAAAACTCAGCTCTTCCCCCTATTTTACAAAGAATTGCACTGCAATTATTGTGATTTGAGCAAATTGAATTCTTCCATGTCTATAGACATTTGAATGAAAAGGTTGATTTATTGGAAAACAAAGGAACCACCATGGAGCAAGGGATCCTAGAAGTGGATCAACAGATATTGAACTCACCTCTTCCATGAACTCGGTATATAAAACAGAAAGTCCAAAATTCTAGCCATAAAGGTTACCACAACCAAATTAAAATTCAAGCAATCAATAAAGAATTCACCAAAGTTATTTTTCGGTTTAGCAACTAGATCTCAATGAGAATATTGACATTTGTAAGGATGGATAGATGACCTGCAATAACTCTTAAACCACACAATCCAAAGAATGTTTATCCCTCCATACTCTAGAGTAACATTTGGTGTATGGAGGAAACAACATGCGAGCAAAGGTGGCCACAAGTTTTAAATCTTCAAGGAGGGAAGGAGTTCACACAAGTGAGAGGAGTCTCGGCCTTGCTAAAGCATTCAATTCAACACATAATGGAGTTATTGTTATTCTCCCTCCCTATTTATCAACTATCAATCTATGAAATTAGTCTGGATCTAGGTATGGATTCAAATGCATTAGAGGAAATAGAGGTTATATATGGCTCTTTGTTGTTCTTCTTTGACCAAATTGTGTTGTTGATCAACTGTTAATGAATACCAAATTATAATCGCTGCAGAACAAAATGGAGAAATTTCAAGCCGAGGTTCAATCGAGATTGGCAGTTATGGATAGTAAAGTGACTGAAATCAAGGAAAACTCCAACAGTGGTATTAAATTCATCATGGAAGAAGTTTGGACCACCGCAAAACCCATGAAGAAAAAATCTAGAGTAGAAAACACAACACGGGAAGAATGAACATCTGGCTATGTGGAGCAACTGTTCAAAAAGATCCTCCCATTTCAGATAAATTTCTACATTTTTTTTATGTTATGCAAATATATACTTTTATTAGGGGCTTTTTGTAAGGTTTAGAGCAAGGAAAAAATAGTCGAATAGCTATAGTTTGAACTTCCTTGAACATGAAAATTTATGTAAGAGTCAAACCAAGGTATCATTTTAATGCCAAACATGTTGGAAAGACAGAGGAGGTAAGACACAAAATTCACATACAATCAATAAGAAGAGATGTTGCTTTTCTATTGATCAACCAAACTTGATTTCAACTTGATTACAATGAACAAGTGAGAGGTATTAAACCTTTTTGTCTAGTGACTTGCCTAAAATAAATTAACATGCATGCACACACTAAATTTGGACTTCTCCAAATATAGATTGAACTCAACCTGACTCACACTTAACTTAGTTAACTTACACTCTAAATCTATATTTCACTTAACTTAGCTTATCTCTTCATCAATCACTTGACTTGAATCTTGCTAAATTTTCATGCAAGAGTAATTACTATTTCAAACAAAATATCCATTTATTCTTTTGACATATCTATAGATATATATATATATATATATATATATATATAGGTAAGATAAGAGTCTCAGTCTATATATATAGCTTGTCTTACAAATAAAATACTAAATACATATAGTGCAAATTATGTAAATGCACACTATTATACTAAGTTAACATAGTGTAAATTGTTTTAAAATAAAATATTAATAAATAAAATAGAGCTTTCAATGCACAACAGCACATGACCTTACTCATTATTCACTCCTTTAAAAATCCCAAGTATATACGTATCCTATAAAGAACACATTGGATCCAAGTCACCATTTAGCCACTAAGAGAGCCTATAATGTATGGCTATCTTTCCCTCTCACAAATTTGCTACTATATGAGACTGCCAATATCACACTGAAATTAATAAATGACATTCTATACAGGTGGATCTATTATAGGTGGTTGGAACTCATGAATTTACAACACATATTGACCACTGAAATTATTAATTTCATCTTTGATGTACTTTCTCTCTATGCCTATTTGTTACATCCAAAGCAGGCTTTGACAGGTTGACTTTGAGGCTCTGTACGCACAATCCATTGTTGTGCTGCGAGTGTGAGACTTTGAGGCTCTGTAGTCATGATCCATTGTTGTGATGCGAGTGCGAGACTTTGAATCATACTTTGTAGTTATCTAGGTTGGGTTCAAAGGCAAGGCCCCTCACATGTAGGTTCTTGCGATCCTAGTCATGTGGATCGGGACAACTAGGTAACCAACTCCATGAGTCGCGAGTGTAGGAATTAGTTTCTATCTTGAGGTCTCGTGAACCAACTCACTATTGTAAGATATTCTCCATTATCTATAACACTCCCCCTTAATGGAGAAGGGGTTCACAAATATGCCTCACATTGATTTTTCCAAGAGGCTTAGTGAAAATTTCTGCAACATTATCACATGTATTACAATATACCAAATGGATTTCTTTTGATTGCACTTTCTCCCTGACAAAGTGGAACTATGTATCAATGTGCTTAGTGTTTTTGTGAAACACCAGATTATTAGTGTCGAGCCGTAAAAAGGATCTTTTTCACCTCTAATTACCTCACATTAACTTGTCAATCCAGGAACGATTTGTTATCTCAAAGAGTGTACTCAGTCTGAGGCGGTCATTTGTCAGAGTAATGCTAGTAGTATAGTGCTCAAGAAAATACAAGAGTAAACGGATGCTGAAAGAAAATCTACTTACAGCAAAATACCTTGAAGCCTAAATCATTCATTCAGAAAACTAAGCAATTTATCAGTCAAGGGTCCAGTAACAATAACTCATCCCTTTGGAAACTGATGTAACTAAAGGTAATCAAGGAACAGATCATCAATATGGGGACTAGACAGCAAATGCCAATGCCCACTACAGTTTCAGATCGTTCTGCACACCAAAGCAATCAGTAACGCAAATAACCAGAAATGGAACAGCAACTAGAAAATGTAACAACAACTAAGTCTGAGGAACAACAACACCCTAATCTATAGAAACGAGTATAACAACCTTATCCTGCAGGAATAAAATATCAATTCAGAAGTTTTTACTCAAAGGATAAATTGGACAGCAAATAGAAATGGAATGGCAACCAATTACCAATGAAATATAGAACAGCGTGTAGTACCAATCGTAGATACACGGTGCCGGAATAGACAATACACACAACACACAAAAATCTTAGGGAAAACAGTAATCTGAGTCTGATACCACGAGTACTAATCCCGGTTAAAAAGGGCAACGATCACAATTCATAATGGAACAACAATGCCAATCAAACAGCAACCGTATGAAGTATAAACCATAGACGAATACAGTGATACCAACTTAAGAAGATTACAGCTCAATTACTCTGCAATTGAACAGCAATAACATTCTGTAAAGAACAACGATATTACATTAATGACTTTAAAAGAACAACAATGCGTTATAAGATCAAAATGCATGATACAACTTTCTTGTTGCAGAGAACGATACATAAATATAACATAGGTGCGATATAAGATAACAAGGCACACCAGATTATCGATTAAATCTGATAATACAAACCACTCACGAACCAAAGATAATGATACAGGAGCAAGTGTTCCACCAGGTCCGAGCCCTTAGCCTCCAGGGATACATCGCTTGAAGTTATTCCAGAATCACAGACGGAACAGCAACCAGATTTATATTAAAGCATTGAAACAAAGTTACAGTAAATCTCTTCTCGACGAGAGTCGATAATCAAAGTTTTAGTACAAAGAAAAGTTACATGACAAATTAACAGTCTCTCCCGGGCTATCAATGCTGCCCCTACTTATAACAGCTGAAGCGGAGATACCAAGGATGCAAAAATAGCTAAAGTGTTAATCCTTCAGTTATCCAGTCGTCTTCTTACGCCGAGTCGATATCTCCTTTTCCTTTCCTTGGCTGAGACGTTTTAATTTAGATTGTCTCGTTTGCATATGGTTCCCCGCCAAAGGAACAGTGGTTAGCTTGGCCCTGTCTTTTTCCTTGGAGCAGAAATCTTTAGATTTTACTTTTTCCTGCATAAGAAATAGTAATTATTAGCGTTTTTATGTTGCATATAAATCTTTATAGATTTTGTCATGATTCTCCATTATCTACCTAGTTTATGATGCAAAGATGTTATGAGTTCTAGAGAAAAGATGGCAAAACAGTCAATGAAAACATACCTTCCTCAATACTCCACACACCCCCCTGCTTACCCTTTTTCATGCCCTCATGAAAACATTGTAGTTGACATGTAAGGAAGTGAGAGAGTAGGCTGGAGATGGGATCTCATGTGGTGGCCTACAGTCATGATGCCTAACTAGGTGTTCAAAAAGATGGCATGTCTGACCCTCAGACATCTCATACAGGGCTTAGTATCCAGGTGTAGGGTGCCAAATAATCGGACTTCAAAACCTATATCCTAACCAAGATGGCCCTGGCCTTAATATAATTTCGCCACATAGGTTCAAACGATCAGCGACTAACTTAAAATTCTCATAATTAAATGGTTCCCTAAGTTGGATGTTCGGATTAGAGGTTTGATATCGAAATTTAGCAGCTGCAATGGCAAGGTCCTTAATGGTAAAGAAGTATTCTATCCCTTGCCGATTGATTGTTGTATGAATGGGTTTTCATGCGTCAATCACGCCCGGAGTCCTCATAAGGCTCCTATCTTTGTTCCATAACTATAATGGATCTCCAGGCTCAGCTCTTACCCATAAGTCTAATCCGTTTTCTTGTCTTTGGAAGGCATTATAGGCTTTGAGCCATTTAATTTGATTAATTCCAAACGAAATAAATGCCTGCAGCTGGATATCCCCAACGAAAGGGCCAGGGTTCTGCTATGTGTCTTGGTCTAGCACAAGGTTATGCAAATAGAATTCACACAGTAATATTTGAACCTTCACTCCATAATGCTTACAAAAATTTACAAAATCATCAATGGTATCAATTTGGATAGGGGCTCCTGCTTTTACGGCCTTAATTTTCAATTGCAAGTATCGTTCCATTAAAAACAAGGCATAATTCTTGGCAAGGCCTCTACATGCTAGGACGTTAGTGTACAAAGAGCATAAGGTATCCATTTGTCTGATAACTACATCTAATCTATGAGTTACCTTTGCGACTTTTTCTTGTTCTTTTCACCATCCTTCAAAGGCTTCGCTCTCAGATAAATTGACATTCCTTAGCTGTTGTTGCAATTCTTCATACTTTTCTCGAGAAACTGTTTGTTCCATGAGTTTTTCAATTGCTTGATGTGCTTGCATCAAACCCTCTCGTAGGGTTACCGTCCTCGGATCACTGTCCCACATAGTAGTGGCCAGTGGAAGATTTACTTGAATCTTCCTATTGCGTTGCCTTGTATTCATAGTCTGCATCCTTTCAGAGGGTTGTGCCTCTGTTTGAACTTCCTTGTCACAGGCCAATATATCGTCCATTTGTACTTCAATATGAGCAACAGTGGAGTGCTGTTCCTTTTGCTCTTGAACGACAGTCTGCTCTTTAACAAGAGTTTGAACAACAGACTGTTCTTCGGCGGTTTAAACAACAGACCATTCGTCAATAGCAATTTGAACAACAGACTGTGTTCCAGCAGACTATTCATCGACAACGGTTTGAACAGCAGGCTGAACAGGGGACTTTCAAATCTTCTTCTTGGGGGGTTTCACTAGAGTAGCCACATGTCTTTCCCCTGAAGTTCTTTTTGCTCTCTTTCGCATTCTCAAAACCCTGATTTGTTGTCAAAGTCAGGCTATCACATTTAGCAACCTTTATTGTTCTTTCTGTAATCATTTGATTTCCTCTGCTTCCTTAGAAGGAACAACTATCTATTTCTTTGGGCCTGGACTGTCACCTTGACCCATTCCCTGGTTTTCCTCTTGGGGTGCTCCTTCAATGTTTTGTTCAGGCTGCTCAGGAGTAGAAACCCTAGCTGGCTCTATTACTTCCTGGGTAACTTCCTTGTCCACCCCTTCTTCTTCATGCAATTCTTCTAGTGTAGTCTGGCTAGGGGCGGATTGTTCCCCTTCTATGTCTTCATCATTTCCTTCTCCTATCATGCTTTCATCATGAACCAAATGATTCTCTTCATTTTCTTCCTCGTCACACAATTCCTCAGGTGCACTTTTATCCTGAGCATAATGCTCTTTCGGTCCTTCCTCAGTCTGGAGGCCTAGCAGGCTGGGAGGCTGGCCATATTCACCCATATTGGCCAGAATTTTGGCCAATTCGTCCTCTTGCAATGGATTTTGCAATGGACTCTCTTCACGGTGTTCTGCCTCTGCCTCCACTTGCTCAGGTTGCTCAGTCTCTTCCTCTGCTTCTCCTTCCTTATTTCCTTCTACTTCTTTCTCATTCTCTTTTCCTTCCAATTACAGGGGTTGCTCATCCCCCGAATCGTCTATCTCCACAGGCTAGCTGGTACCCCCTTGGGGATTTTCCAACCTTCCTCTAATTCGTGCCAATCTAACTGATTTTCTCCATTTTGATGGTCTAGTTGGTGTACTGACAGTGTGTTTGCGTTTTGGGGCTGGCGGAGTCGGTGCCCCATCTATTATAGCAAGTAGTTCTTCCCAGCTACTTTGTTGCTGAGCCAAACTGTGGCTAACTATCAGCCGTATCAGCCCATGGTGACTCACACAGATTCCACATGTTGTGACTTTTTCATGCTTCGAGCAACATCATGCAGTAATGAATTTAAAAATGCAAGTAGTCACAGAGCATTTTTATTTTAATACAGCTAAGAGTTTAAGGTGTCATGGTCTTACCACGTCTTTCCTGCCTTCACAGGTGATGTAGCTCTAGATGATCCTCGCCAATTCTGCCCACGGTTCTCCTAATGCCGATGGTAGGACTCCCTTTCCTCTGACTGTCAGGTTCTAGCCTTCATCTTGGAAGATCTCCATGATCTTTTGCAGTCTCTCCTTCTTCAGAGTCCACATAGGTCTAGTGGCTGGCAGTCCCAAGACCTCTGAAATTACGTCATCAGTGACTTTTATATGTTTTCCCCTTACTGTGGAGTGAATTTCTTGTAAATTCTGGAAGAATTCTATTGCCACAGTCTCATTGGATTCCTATACGCGATTAAGATAGACTAACCATCTTGCCTTTGCCAGGATTTCCCATGCTGCATCGGAAACTGTCAATACCTATGGTTCTCTTCGAATTGACCTTCCTCCCATGCTTTAGCTCACTGTAAAAACATAGAAACGTCAATGGAATAGAAATCTGTTTGAACTGTTAGCAACACAGAAGAAAATAGTAAAATCACAATGCTCGTTCAAATCTTACTAATTGTTACAGACAGAAATATCTTAGGAACAGCAAGGCATGCAAAACGAGATACCGTTAAGCCTTGCTATTCCCGAGTAAGAATTTGACGAGTAATAGCTTGACACGTATATCCACAAATTATGAAGTCAGCCCTCCCCCCCACAATGTGATAGGCCATCCTCGACCGTCAAATGAAGGAGCGACGGGCCGATCTGTTCTAGTACAGGGGTCATAAAGGAACAACGTATGCAAGGATGCCATGTTTACAAAAGTAGCAGGTTACCGAAATTGAGGTGTATAATAGGGTCACTTAATAAATAAGAAAATGCAGTTATATGATGCGAGGCTGGGAGGATAGGACAGTTGACGTGCATAACGAGTGTAATGCGGTCACTGTCTACTTTTGCCGTCATGATTGGTTATAATGGATTTTCATGTGTTTAATGGTTTGGGGAAGGGATATGCATAATGTTATTTGACAGATTATCAAGGTATAAGATAGAGAAGGGTATTAATGATGACTATTGGTGTATAAGAAATGTGACTTTAATGCCATTAACAGAGCTCTGCTGCCGACAGGTGTCCATAACCTTGGCAGAGTTGTTTGTTTCACCCATAGAACCATGATCCTTTTCGTATGCGTAGGAAGTTATATTCAATGTCAAAATGGAGGTCATTATGCTGGGTTGGTAACCAGTTAAATCATAATGCCATTCACCAGGAAGGAGTGAAAGGTGGGTAAGCTGGCTCATGATGAGACCTCCTGTTCCAAGGACTCTTTATTTTTTTCTGATGTGCCTCTTGGACCATATCCCTAGTGTGGTGGCCATAGTGGGAATGCCACTTCACTTTCTTCCTTATGATCATGGTAGGCTGACTCTTGATGAGACCCCCTATCCTGCATTTGACAATTCAAAACATTCGTCTTTTTTTTATTTTTATAACATGCTTTCCTATTTATACACAAAGGGTGATTCGACCCTCCTTAAGAGTAGGAATTTTGGAAAAAGTCTTAACATCTCAATAGAAAAATATAAATCCTTTGTTCTTATTCCTTAATAATTATCAAAGAAGATTATGGGAATTTAAAAAGAACCAGCATGATAAAGATGACCAATCATGTTGGTATTAATAGGGTAATGACAACAAAAGTAATGAATAATTGTGTCCTTTCTTTGTTCCTCTTTATCACTTCACAGCAATTTCTTGTAAATGTAGTGATTTTACATAATTTGCTGATTTCGGTATGCTCTAGCTTTGTATTCATTGCATGAGTGTATAGTTGTGCTCCAAAAGACCTGAAACAAGAGGAACAGTAGGGATCTACAAGCATAAGTAAAAGGAATACAAGAATGTGGTTGTTTGAAAAAGGAAGGGCAAAGGAATTCAAGTGTTGTTCCATTGAAAAAGGAACAGCAAAAACTGAAAGTGTCGTTCCTTTGAAAAAGGAACAACAAAAACCGAACATGTCGTTCCTTTAGAAAAGGAACAGCAAAAAACCAAAAGTGTCGTTCCTTTGAAAAAGGAATAGCAGAAACGCAAGTGCTGAAAAGTGTCGTTCCTTTGGAAAAGGAACAGCAAAAAACGCAAATGTCGTTCCTTTGGAAAAGGAACAGCAAAAATCAAAAAGTGTCGTTCCTTTGGAAAAGGAACAACAGAAAACCCAAATGTTGTTCCTTTGAAAAAGGAACAACAAAAATCACAAGTGTTGTTCCTTTGGAAAAGGAACAACAAAAATCGAAAGTGTTGTTCCTTTGGAAAAGGAACAGCAAAAATCGAAAGTGTTGTTCCTTTAGAAAAGGAACAGTGGAAATCAAAGGTGTTGTTCCTTTGGAAAAGGAACAGCAAAACACTCAAATGTTGTTCCTTTGGAAAAGGAACAGCAAACCACACAAATATCGTTCCTTTGGAAAAGGAACAACAAAGATCAAAAGTGTTGTTCCTTTGGAAAAGGAACAACAGAACACTCAAATGTCGTTCCTTTAGAAAAGGAACAACAAAATGAAAAAGAAAAAAAAACGGCTGAAACCAAGGTGTTGTTCTTTTGAAAAAGGAACAGCAAACAAAAATGTTGTCTTTCTAGAAAAGGAACAGCAAAGGTGACAAAAGTGCACACAAACGTTGTTTCTTCAGAAAAAGAACACAACGGAAATACAAAAATATATACAGAACAAAGAAATTATGTACAAAGTATAAAAAAGGTGAATCACTTAATGAATCACAGGTGAGGAAGATTGCTCTTCCCCCTGTAGAATTTGCATATCGGAGTCCTCGCGTAGTTGCTGACAGAAGGATTCCCGAGTAAGTGGTTTGCGGTATAATTGAACTCAGTGGCCATTTACCTTAAAGGTATGTCCAAATCCGTCAATAGTGACTAGATTTAAGGTGCCATTATCATGTACCTTCTGGATTTCATATGGCCCCAACCAGTGAGTCTAAAGTTTCCCGGGAAAATCCTGAAACCTGGAATCGTATAAGAGTGCCCAGTCCCCTTCGCGAAAGACTTTGTTTTTAATGAGAGCGTCATGCCATTTAGCTCGCTTTTGTTGGATTAATGTGGTATGTTGAAGGGCAGAGAGCTTGATTTCATCTAACTCATTGATCTGCTGTAATCTATTAATCTGTGCCTCGTTTAGATCTAGGCCGACTTCTTGTGTTGTTCGCAGTGTTTGGATTTCAAATTCTATGGGAAAAATGGGTTGCTTTCCAAACACCAATTGGTATGGCGAATAGCCAGTAGTGCTTCTCCATGTTGTTCTGTAAGCCCACAAGGCTTCTGGTAGTCTTGCAGCCCAATCGCGTCTATGTGATGCAATGGTTTTTGTCAGGATTGCTTCTATTATTTTGTTGCTGCTTTCTACTTGACCGTTTGCTTGTGGGTGGTATGGAGTAGTAATTTTATGCTGGATATGATAGTTTTTAAGTGTTGCAGCAATCTTATTACCAGCAAACTGTGGTCCACCGTCTGTAATTATGTCTCTTGGGAGCCCATATCGCACAAATATGTGAAACAGGAATTGTATGACAAAATCCTCTGTAGCTCTCGGTAATGCTTCTGCTTCAACCCATTTGGTGACATATTCTATTGCCACCAGAATATATGTTTTCTGATTCGAGGATGGGTTGATTGGACCAACAAAATCAAGTGCCCATCGTTCAAATGGTTCAATAACCAGTTGTGGGTTCAGGGGCATTTCATCGGCCTGACCAAGGCATCCTGCTCTTTGACAACTATCACAAGCTTGAACGAACTTCTTTGCATCTTTGAAGATCGTAGGCCAATAATACCCTGTTTGCAACACCTTATGTCCAGTTCTCTTATCGGCAAAGTGTCCACCACATGGTCCGTCGTGACAAGCTTTCAAAATATCAAAAATTTCATCCTCCCGGACACATCTCCTGATGTGCATATCTTCTCCTGTATGGAACAGGTAGCCCCCAATCCAGGAAAATCAAGCACTTCTCTGGACAATCTGTTTTTGTTCATTGGGGGTCAGATGTTTTGGTAATTTACCTACTGCTAAGTAATTCACAACATCAGCATACCAGGGTGTTTTAACAGTGACAGCAAACAAATGCTCATCTAGGAATTGATCTTCAACTACTGTTGCATCCACTAGTTTTGGCATTCGTGAGAGAAAGTCAGCTACAAGATTTTCTTTTCCGGGTCTGCCCTTGATTGTAATACCAAATTCCTGCAACAAAATCAGCCATCTAGTTATTCTACCAGTTGTGATTGTTGCTAAATATTTTATGGCAGCGTGATCTGTATATAAAATAACAGGATATCCAGTAATGTAATGCCTAAACTTATTGATAGCATGTATTACAGCTAGAAATTCTTTTTCAGTAACAGTATAATTCAATTCAGCAGGAGATAGATTCTTGCTAATGTAATAAATTGCGTATGGTTTTTTGTCTTCTTCCTGCCCAAGGACTACTCCAATAGTTGTATCTGAGGCATCTGACGAAATCTGGAATGGTAGGTTCCAATTTGGTCCACGAAGGACTGGAGCTGTGGAGACAAGCTTCTTCAGATCTTGAAAAGCACGGTCACATTTTTCTGTCCAAAGAAAGTCAACATTACCTGTTAGTGCATATAGAGGTGCAGCAATATGTGAATAATGTTCTATAAACCTTCTATAATAATGAGAGAATCCAAGAAAACTGTGTACCTCTGTTTGAGTCGTAGGGGTGGGAATTAGCAAAATTATTTGAATTTTGGTTGGGTCTACTTGTACGCCAACTGCTGAGATATAATGGCCTAGAATAAGCCCTTCAGTGATCATCATATAGCATTTTTCATGGCTTAAGCAAATCCTGGTGACAATGTAGCGTTGCAGGACTTTTTCCAGCGTGTCCAATGCCAGATCAAATTCATCTCCGTATGGTGTAAAATCATCCATATAGACTTCGAGCCCTTCATTTATTAGGTCTGAAAAGTGCTGAGGATAGCTCTTTGAAATGTGGCAAGAGCATTGCATAAGCCAAAAGGTAAAACTCTGTAGGCAAATGTTCCCCAAGGACAAGTAAAAGTAGTTTTATCTTGGTCTTCAGGGGCAATCTGAATCTGATTGTATCCAGTGAAGCCATCTAAGAAATAAAATAATTTCTTTCCTGCCAAAGTGTCTAATACCTTATCGATGAATGGAAGGGTAAAGTGGTCTTTTTGTGTTGCTTTATTTAATTCTCTATAGTCTACACAAATTCTCCACTTCCCATTCTTTTTCGGTACCACAACAAGTGGAGAGACCCATTTACTATCGAAGATAGGGTAGATGAAGTTAACATCTAAAAGTTTTTGGAGTTCAGCTTTTACAATGTCTTTTAGATGAGGATCGAGTCTCCTTTGCAGTTGGCGAACAAGTCTTGCATCCTTTTCTATATAAATGTGGTGTGTACATAACTGGGGATCAATTCCTTTCATATCAGGGTAGTCCCATGCAAATGCCTCTTTATGTTTCCTCAATAACTGGATGAGTTTCTTTTCTTGTTGTAAAGTCAGGTTGGCATTGATGTTTAAAGTTTTTCTTGGCTCAATTTCCACAATTTTTCTATTTGAGACAGAGGTAGTAGGTATTGGCTGATCATGCGTGTCTTTAAGAAGGTCCTCTTCTAATTCATTATCAAATGTTGCTTCTATCATGTGACATTGTACGTGGGATCTGGGTTCGTCTTGGCTAATGAAATTATTAATGGCATCGTCTTCTGTTTGGTCCTTGAAATCAAGGGCCTCTTGTATGGTTAATGGAGATCTAATATTTTCTGTAAGGTATGATACAGGGTGCTTGTTAGTTTTTATTATGGTGACACTTGGCTGCGCTGGGGGGTATAAAGCTAGATTCTTAATATTTGTCCCCCTAGAAATGGTCATATTTCCTTGTCGACAGCCAATATAAGCATCGGCAGTTGCGAGCCAAGGTCTGCCTAAGATCAATGGGTGTCCATCAAGTCGGTTTTTGGGGTTTATTATCAGAAAATCGGCCGAATATTCCCAGGAATCAACAGATACCATGACATCCTATAGTGTGCCCTCTGGCCTAACTACAGATCGATTAGCTAGTTCTAATAAAGTGGAGGTTGGTTCTACTGAGGTAATGCCCAGTTTTTGGCAAGTAGCGGTTGTTAAGATGTTAATTGCAGCTCCTAGATCAACTAAGGCATTTGAGAAGGTTTGGCCATAAATTTGTACTGTTACTATTGGATTTCCTGGGTCTTCGTATTTAACGGGTGTTTCTTTTCCTGATAGTAAGTCAGATAAAGTGCCAACTACTTGGACTTTTGGGTTATTTGTTATTGTCCTCCTTGGTTTCTTTATACATAGTTCTTTGATAGTCTTTGCATATATCGGAATGTCTTGAATGGCTTGGAGGAGCGGGATTTTTATGTACAGGTTTCGTAATTCTCCCAGAATGTCAAAATCAGGATGTTGTATAGGTCGGGGTATAATTAAGCATTTTGGGAATGGAGGAGAGGATGTGGTTGCTGGATCATGAATTTGTTGTCTGGGCGCATCCTCTTCCTGTAACGGTTGTTCTATAGGTAACTGATTTTCAACTTGAACTATTTTATCTCCCTCTGTTTCAATAATACGCCCCGATCTTAATTGAAGGTCATCACACTCCTTTAGATCGGTTCCTGTTTCTGATGTTTCAATTATTTGAATGGTCTGGACCGGTCTGTTATTTGGATTGGGGTTGGGTTGGGCTGGGAGTTGCGGCCTTAAATTAGACTGGGGATTTTGTTGTAGAGCTAGCAGTGTAGGTTGAGGGAGCGGGATAGTTCCAACTGGCTGATTCATCGGTCTTTGCCAGTTTGTCTGCCAGGTTTGACTCTGTGAAGTAGGAGGAGTCCGTTACGGTGGAAAAACATTGTTTTGCCAATATGGGGGGGTATAGGGAAAATTTGGCCAATTGGGCTGGCTTACTTGACTCAGCCATGGAGATGATGAAGGAATGATTGTTGTGACCAATTCGGGAAGGGAGGTTGATTTTGCCACATTGAGTTATACTGTTGAGCATGGTATTGCTAAGGCTGGAAAGAAGAAGCTAGGTCTGAAAACATACATGTTTGTTGCGGCTGCCACTGACGGCGTTGATTAAGTAGATACACTGGTTCTAGCTCTTCTTTTGCTTCCTTGTATACTGCTTTCAATCCAGGAAGTGAGGGGCAGCTCTCTGTGGAGTGGTCTTTTGTACAAATGGTGCAAACTTGAACTGCATCTAATGGACACTCCTTGTGGCTATGTTTCTTCCTGTATCTAGGACAGAAGATTTCCAAATTCTGTTCTGCTTCTACTTGCTTCTGTTTAGCTTGCATAATATCAAGTTGTGTTGTCAGCGTCCCCAATACGTCAGTTTTAAAATTTTCTAATAATTAATTTCCAATTTCTGCACGAGTTACTCCTTCTACCGAAATTCTTTTATCTCTTACAAATCGATCATGCTCTGCTGGTTTTAGTCTTGTGCTGCCTCTCGAACTCCTAATACATAAATCAACAATGTCAGCAAAATTTTCTTGATAAATATTTCCTTTCCCCATAATGTTTAATGCCTCAATCCATTGTTCCTTCATTCCCCTAATTAATGTTGTTTTTAATACATTATCAGGTAAAGGTAATGATGCATAAGGAGATCTTTGAAGATTATACTGGAATCGTTCAACATACTCTTCCAATGTTTCATTTGGTTTAGCTACCATCTGAAATATTTCATCTTTTAATTCTCGAGACCTGCAATAGTCTTGATACTTTTTTAGAAAAGACTCTTTCATTTGATCCCAATTATTTATAACACCACCACCTAATCCCATAAACCATCTCAAAGCAGCTCCTTTTAATGTAGAAGGAAATAATTTTAGTTTCTGGGGATCGGTGGTATAGTCATATCCTCTACACAGCACATCGAATTCAAACAGAAATGCATCCGGATCTTTTGATGTAAGGCCGTGGAATGTAGGGATATGCTGAAGAGGAATTTCTTTCATAGGTGCATTGGCTGCAGTATCTACAATGGGGTATTGCAGAGTAGAGGTTTGGGTGTTAGGCTGATTCTGGGCCATTTGGTCAAATATGTGCCAATAGCCTTCTGGGATATCTAGGAGGGTATTCCTAGGTTGTCGAGAGGGAATGGCTCTAATGGGAATGGCCTTGACAGCACTTCCTTTATCTGGAATGATGAGAGTGCCTAATGTCTGAGGGGGTTTGGGTTCTTGAATTTTGTTATAAATGATTTTTGCAGCACTTCCCTTATCTGGGCTGAATTACCCTAAGAGGAGATTTTGGCTCTTCTGCTTCTCATGTTTCTCCCCTTCCTTCACAGAGATTGCTAAGGTTCCCTTCTTGCAATGATTTTGGGCTAGAGTTTTCAATTTCTTGAAAATCTTGCTCTTCGGTTTGACTATGCACCTCAGCAAAGGCTACAGATGGTGATCCTGTGGCCTAAAGGGAACTAGTAGGCTGTCTAGAAATAATTTTCCTAGGTCCTACTGAAGGCTGAGATTCTGATTTCTTAAGGATTTCGTCTATAAAGGTCGATCGGCCAAGGGTCACCGGCCCTTTAGCTTTATCAGGCTTGGGTAGAGGTTTGGGATTATTTTCTAGCTTTTTCTGCTTAGTCATGCACACAAATCAACAGCTAGGTTCTACCCAAACAAACAGTAACAAATCCATAGGAAAGTGGGTAGGGGAGCAGGGCTATTACATACTCCACATGCATGTTCTTGTCTTCCGTTTTTAAAACCCAGCTCTTTCCTAGCAGGCTTTTACACTACTCTGGAAAAGAAACAAATGGCTACACTCTTCCCCGGCAACGATGCCAAAATGTCGAGCCGTAAAAAGGGTCTTTTTCACCTCTAATTACCTCACATTAACTTGTCAATCTAGGAACGATTTGTTATCTCAAAGAGTGTACTCAGCCTGAGGCGGTCATTTTTTAGAGTAATGCTAGTAGTATAGTGCTCAAGAAAATACAAGAGTAAACGGACGCTGAAAGAAAATCTACTTACGGAAAAATACCTTGAAGCCTAAATCATTCATTCAGAAAACTAAGCAATTTATCAGTCAAGGGTCCAGTAACAATAACTCATCCCTTTGGAAACTGATGTAACTAAAGGTAATCAAGGAATAGATCATCAATCTGGGGACTAGACAGCAAATGCCAATGCCCACTACAGTTTTAGATCGTTCTGCACACCGAAGCAATCAGTAACACAAATAACCAGAAATGGAACAGCAACTAGAAAATGTAACAGCAACTAAGTCTGAGGAACAACAACACCTTAATCTACAGAAACGAGTATAACAACCTTATCCTGCAGGAATCAAATATCAATCTTTACTCAAAGGATAAATCGGACAGCAGATAGAAATGGAACGACAACCAATTACCAATGAAATATAGAACAGCGTGTAGTACCAATCGTAGATACACGGTGCCGGAATAGACAATACACACAGCACACAGAAATATTAGGGAAAACAGTAATCTGAGTCTGATACCATGAGTACTGATCCCGGTTAGAAAGGGCAACGATCACAATTCATAATGGAACAGCAATGCCAATTGAACAGCAATCGTATGAAGTATAAACCATAGACGAATATAGTGATACCAACTTAAGAAGATTACAGCTCGGTTACTCTGCAATTGAACAACAATAACATTCTGTAAAGAACAGCGATATTACATTAATGACTTTAAAAGAACAACAATGCGTTATAAGATCAGAATGCACGATACGACTTTCTTGTTGCAGAGAACGATATATAAAATATAATAGAGCTGCAATATAAGATAACAAAACACACCAGATTACCGATTAAAGCTGATAATACAAACCACACACGAACCAAAGATAATGATACGGGAGAAAGTGTTCCACCAGGGTCAGGCCCTTAGCCTCCAGGGATACACCACTTGAAGTTATTCCAGAATTACAAATGGAACAGCAACCAGATTTATATTAAAGCATTGAAACAGAGTTACAGTAAATCTCTTCTCAACGAGAGTCGATAATCAAATTTTTAGTACAGAGCAAAGTTACATGACAAATTAACAGTCTCTCCCAGGCTAGCAATGCTGCCCCTACTTATAACAGCTGAAGCGGAGATACCAAGGATGCAAAAATAGTTAAAGCAGTGATCCCTCAAGATCAAAGGATCCTGAGGGATTTGCCAGGTTGTTAATCCTTCAGTTATCCAATCATCTTCTTACGCCAAGTTGATATCTCCTTTTCCTTTCCTTGGCTGAGACGTTTTAATTTAGATTGTCGTGTTTGCATATGGTTCCCCTCCAAAGGGACAACGGTTAGCTTGGCCCTGTCTTTTTCCTTGGAGCGGAAATCTTTAGCTTTTCGTTTTTCCTGCATAAGAAATAGTAATTATTAGCATTTTTATGTTGCATATAAATCTTTATAGATTTTTTCATGATTCTCCATTATCTACCTAGTTCATGATGCAAATATGTTACGAGTTCTAGAGAAAAGATGGAAAAATAGTCAATGAAAACATACCTTCTTCAATACTCCACAATTAGCAAGTTTGATTGAACTCTGATTGTCACATTTGATTGTTGTTGCATCTTTCTGTTCTTCCCCAACATCCTGGAGAAGTCTCCGCAACCAAACTGCCTCACATGTTGTTGCACACATAGCTTGATACTCTACTTCCGCTGAAGACAAGGAAACTGTGTTCTATTTCTTGTTGCTCCATGTAATCACCCTAGATCCAATGCTGAATGCATAGCCTATTATGGATCTGTGATCGTCTACATTTCTAGCCCAGTCTGAATCTATAAATCCTGTCAATCTAACATCAGAGGAATCAGTATAAATAATACCATAATCTACAGTACCTTGTAGATACCTCAAAACACTTTTTGCTGCATTCCAATGACTTTCAAGTGGCTTGGACATATATTGACTTAGCACATTGACTCCATAAGCCAAATCTAGTCTATTAGTGGTCAAGTAGATTAGGATCCCAACCAGCTATCTGTAAAATGTCGCATCTGCCTATTTAGAGCCATCCTCACTCTGTAGTTTGATGTTCTGTTGTAATGGTACTGCTACAGGCTTACACTGATCCATCCTAAATATTTCTAGTAGTCCTTTGACATACTTTCCTTCGGACAAAAATGTTTTTCCTGAATCTCTCCAGATCTCAAGACCCAAACAGTATCTTAATTCACCAAGGTGTTTCATTTTGAACACCTGTGACATCTGTTTCTTGATTTCTTTGATTAGATATGTAGCATCACCTGTAATAATCAAATCATCTACATAAAAAGAAATCAACACTATGTGCCCTTGTTCATCTTGCATGGTATAAAGATTAGGGTCATTTTTGCTTCTGTTGTAGCCAAATTGTAGAAAAAATGAATCAATCTTTTCATACCAAGACCTAGGTGCTTGCTTTAGTCCATAAAGTTCTTTCTTTAACCTACAGACTAAATGTTCTTTCCCTTTCTAGAAAAACCCTTTAGGTTGCTCTAAATAAACCTCTTCTTTCAATTCTCCATTTAAAAATGTAGACTTTACATCTAGTTGGTGAATCATCCAATGTTTCTTAGTAGCTAAAGCAATCAACATTCTGATGGTATTAAGTTTAGCTACAAGGGCAAAAGTTTCTTCATAGTCAATGCCTTCTTTTTGTGAATACCCCTTTGCTACCAATCTAGCTTTTAATTTATCTATAGTTCCATCTGCATTAATCTTTGGTTTATACAACCATTTACAACCTATGGTTTGTTTCCCTCTAGGAAGTTCAACCAGTTCCCAAGTGTTGTTTCTAATTATAGATTCATATTCCTGTTCCATAGCTGTTTTCCATTCGCTACATTCATTTGCTTCCTTATAACTAGAAGGTTCAACAATATTCATCATACTAGTTATAAAAGCATTTTCCCTATATCTTGCAGGCAATTGAGCTTTCCTACCTGATCTCCTAAGTGGTGGGGTAGCTTCAAACCTTGTCTGATCATCATTCTCTTTTTCTTCCCGCTGCTACTGCTACTACTATTGTTGTTGTTGTATCTGTTGTTGTTGCTGTTATTCTTCATCTTTTGCCTTTGTCTGTTGTTGATCCTGATTGTTTTCTGTTTCTTCACTTTCTTCTTCCACCAAGTACGGAATACCCCATTCCTCATTTTCGCCAAAATTTATTCCTCCATAAAAATTTCGTTTCATATATTTCACTCCATTATTTTCTTCTACAATTTATTGAAAAATTTTAACTAAATATTTTTTATGAAATAAATCTTTAAATTTAAAATTGTAAACTAAATCTTTTACCTAAATTAATTTAATAGTTAAACTATATAATATTTACTAGATAATTGAATGTTTTATTTTTATTTTCATAATATCTTTGAAAAGAAATTAATCCCACATTCACTGTGTTGTAAAACAATTCCATAATATTCGCTTTATCATAGTTTCCTATATTGCCATAACAAAATTAACATGTTAATTTTTTTTAAAAACAAATTAATCCCACATTAACCGTACGGTAAAACATTTCCATAATTTCACCTATATAATAAATTTCATTATCACTATTACTCACATCACATCAAGGTTTTCCGAGGTTCGTTAAAAGACTTGGAGCGCATTTGTGGAGCAGCTACATTGATATCAACAACATATTCAATGGAGGATTCCCACATTTGAAAGGTTAGTTAATTTTTTTGCTTTGCAATTTTTAAAATTAAATAAGTTTAGTGAAGTTTAATTTTTTTTTAATTAAAAAAATTTGGGCCAAATTTACCCACTACGTCCGCAGTGGGCATGATGGGCCCGGTAATGCTCATAGAGGCCAAAGGGGCCCGTGGGTTAGGGGCGGTGCGGTCAGCTACCCAGCTCCCCGCCCCACCCTGGCAGCCCAATGGCCTACAGGGGCGGCAGGTCGATTATCGGAATTGACCCGCCACCCCCACAGGTCGTTGGGCCGTCAAGGTTAGGTGGGTGTTGGCCGCAGCCTTCTGCCCCACCCCAACAGCCCCCTACCCCACCCTGGCAGCCCCTCGCCCCACCCCAACGACCCGCGGGGGTGGCAGGTCGATGCTCGGAATCGTCCGGCCACCCCGCAAGCCGTTGGGCCGCTGAGGTGGGGCGAAGGCTAGGCACAACCCCCTGCCCCACCCTGACGGCCCAACGACCCGCGAGGGTGGTGACTCGATTGCTGCCATCCCCCGCCCCACCTTGGCGACCCAACGGACCACAGAGGTGATGAGCTGATTTTGGGGGCCGACCCCCACGGGCTGTTAGGCCGCTGGGGTGGGGTGAGGCTGGGGTTCAAGAGGGGGGGCAGTTGTTGGGCCACCACGGTGGGGTAGGGGGGTCGGACCCAACAGTCAGCTTGCTTGGCCGGTCGATTTTCAGGGTGGGGCGGTAGGGCACTGTATTTTTTAAATTTCTTATTATTTTTTTTAACTATTATGGTTTACAAAATTAATTATCAATTATCGTTTTCATTGTTAATTTAAGTTATTATTTTTGTGATTTACTGATTTATATGTGTCTTTTTTTCGGGAAAATGGCATCAAAGAAGATTTCTATGAATCTTTCTGTACCAAAGACTCTTAAAGGTGGATCTTCAAAAAACATTATTGAACGAACCCCACCTGAGCCGATGGCTACAAATCTTTCAAGTGCCTCAAACGATAAGAAGATGATTTCATACTAGAAGAAATCAAAAGAAATGAAACTTCCAACAAATGTCTGGTATGTGAAAGAAAGAGAAAGCCAAAATGTGCAGATATATCTATATGTTGATATACCTAATGATAATGGAATTTATGAGGTGATGGGAAAGGTCATAGACATGTGTTCAGTACCGGACAGTGAAGTTGTTTACATACTTACAAAACCGCCCAAGTCACATGAAAGGATTAAATACAAGTTATCATATTCATTATATGACACAAGAGAGGTATCTACAAAGTTGTGTAAACAAATCATAAATGATATGATACAAAATATCGTGAGTATCGTTATTTATATTTGTGTTTTGCGTTCTTGTAATTGTCTCACTATATTTTTATAACTTTGTTTTTATTGACATATGATATTTTGTTTGGTAGAATTTTGTTGAAAGTTGTTCAATAAGGTTAAGAGGCATTCATTTCATAGAGCATGATATTATGAAAGTTGTCAGCAGTTTCTACTCAGTGTCAGAAGAAGATATGGCAAACAAGAAAAATGTAGTAATTCATGATGCTACAAAACTACATCCAAGGGATCAAAAAAAAAAAACCTCTAGTGGATAAATCTAGCAAAGGTAGACAGGTTACTTTTGAAGATGAGGAAGTTGAAACTAGCAGTGAAGAATATGTTGTCGTTACTAAGGATGACATTGGAACTAAGAAGAGCCGTAAAAGACCAAAAGTAACAATGCCCAAGAATAAATTTGTTCCAGTTAATGATGAGAATGTTATGAGGAAGAAAAGTAAAGTTGAACATTTTGAAGTAGTCATTACCAATAGTCAAGAACCTAGTGAAACTTCAAAAGAAAGCAGAGAAATCATTACACCAGGAGCTGATTTAGAGAATGGCATTATCAAAACAAAACAAAATGTCATTCGACAGAACTTGACAAAGAGAAACTTAATTGAGGGTGGTCATACATTTTAGCTTAATGTCAGACAAATCTATAAGGCAAGTGAAGGACAATGTAAATAACAAATTAGAAAGCCACACCATCTGCATGTTCACAACTTGAAGACATTGATGAGCTACAATCCATATGACCATGTGGTTAATTATGTGCTTCTTGTTGATCCAATTCAAGTACCTAACAAAGAAGCATTTGATAAGTGAAAATGTTTTGAATACAATTATTATGTGCTTAGGGGGAACCATTCTATAGAAGCTCAAAGACAAATGATGGAGGAATATCCCAATAACCCACATTTTGAAACAATGAAATGTATCATTTATGCTAGTTTATCAGATACAAAAGCAAAGTTAGTGGCATGGGATCATAATTCAGATAATGAATATAGGATGTCTATGACTTTCATCCAAAGGGTTAGATTTATTCATAGTGAATTTGAAGAAAAATGTGGTGGGGATAAGCTAAATGTTACTGTAGATTTCCACAAGGAACGTTGTATGGAAATAGATTATCAAATTGAAGAGAAAATCAATTCAAAAGGCGGCAGAGTTAGTGATTTATTCAGAGCTATTGATAACATTTTCTAGTTGGCATTTAGAATTAGAGAGACATGGGAATTGATTAATGAGATTTTTAGCATGTCGGAGAACATTGGCATTAAAAACCAAAAGTTCAAAAGGTCTAAACCATTGATATGTAGCAACAATAAATCAGGTCCTAAAAGGAAGCAGCTTCCAGAAGATATGACTATCACACCTTGGAGAGCATTGCAAGGAGTGAAGGATGAAAAACTTTTCAAGGCAATATTATCTCGTGTAAGGTCAAGGGAATTAGCATTGGAGGAAATGTCTGAGGAATTTCAAAAGTAGGTTTGTTGAATTATTTTTATTTATTTATAAATTATAGTTTTCTTTTAAATATAACATATTGTTCTTGGTAGTATTTGTTATACATATCGTTATATTAACTTTTTTTACTTTATCTATGTAGTCACAAAGTTTACATGAAAATTCAAGAACAAATGGTTAAATTGTTGAATGAAGATAGTTGGGATGATGTTGTATGCAACTATCCAGATTCAAGTTCTACATCAACATTAAAAAAAAAAATCTTGCATTTAAAAAGGTATGTTGATTTATACATTCATTTTTATTCATTTGTATACTATTTTTAATTTATAACTTACACATATATTTGTTTATTTTATAAAATATGAAGAAGGATGCAAATGGAGCACCAGATAGTTTCAGAACCTTTATTGAAAAAATTAAGATCGAAAGACTGAAGAAGCAATGTCTTAAGAATGTTGAACTTGATCCAACTCTTACTCATTTCATTTGGAATGGTCTTGACACTATTCAATATCAAGTAATACAAGGCAACTGTGAAGACATTGCTAAAATCATACCTAAAAGGGATTATGCCCTAGTTATTGCAGATATTCCCCATGGTTTCAATATTCCAAACATTGACTATGATAGTGACCCTTATACTTATCAAGCTCTTAGTAAAGTGGTTGCAGGATTTCTAGAAGTCACGTCATCACCATTATGGAGATTTGTGACATTTCATTCAAACACACAATTGGCAATGTTATTGTCAAGCTTCAAGGGGAAAACAAATTCAAGGATGCAGCTTACATGGTAAGACGTTTAAAATGTATATTTGATTAATGTTAAAAGATTCATTTACGTACAAGTTAATTGAACTTTTACTATTTCATTTTACAGGCAAAAGTCAAATCTTCTTAACCGTGAAGATTGTTGGAATATAATCCTAACATCTACATTTATTTTTTAGCCTAAGTATCCTTGACTTAGCCACATGCATTAAAAATCATGTTCACACTTGCTTTTTGGTAAACTAGCTCGGTGGACCAACTTTCCCTTATTTTTTGCCTTTAAATGCTTAATATTATGGAAATATTGGTCCAACCACTTTCCTAAACCATTTAGACATCTAAGTGCATGTTCACACCTAACCACACCTCATCCACTTGAGTTATTTGAGGATTGGCGCCCCACATGAAGATTCCCCCTTAAATCAAGGGATTTGGTCCCCCGGACCATTTTAACATGTTTTAAAGTTGCCTTCCTTGGGAAATGCACCCCTCCTCATGCTTTCCTCGTGGCTGATAGTTGTCATAGGTTTTCTTGAGTCATTGTTGCTATTTTAGGCCTCCCTTTAGCTTTTCTTAGCCTTTTCTAGTTTTTTACTAGTTTTTTCCTAGTTTCCTAGATTTGGCAATTTCTATATAACCACCTCCCTTTGGGATTAGAGGTTTAGTTGCTCATGTATTACTATGGTTCATTAATTTAATACATTGATTTTATGGAGAAAATTATTTCTCTCCTCTCTTGAATATCAGCAAATTACTTGTGTTTAATTTAACTAAAATTCTAGATCTATCGGAGTTTCTGCAGGAATTCCACATGGTATCAGATCTAGTTCAAATCTAATGGATTGTACACAGTTTTATTTGTAGGTATAGATCATTAGGAGGCACAACGAGCAACAATGGATAATCTCTCTCAACCCACAACTTGTTCTAAATCCTTTCAATTACTTTGAATGGAAGACAGAGATCACGCTGCTCCTCCGAAGCAAAGGGCTTTACAGGGTAACAATGGGAGTGGAGACTGAACCGAATTCTGCAGTGGAGAAGAGAAAGTATTTCAATAAATTAGATGAAGCAATTGGGTTGATATGCCTATAAATTTCCAGAGAACTCCTCTTTCATGTCAGTGGAGCCACTACTCCCAATGCGGTCTGGACCACATTGGAAGGACTATTTGGCAAGCAGGATGAAATGAGAGTGCATCACCTGGAGAATGAACTCACAACCCTCAGTCCAACTCATTTCAGCAATCTGCAAGAATACTTCACCAAGTTTAAATCCCTCCTCATTTAACTTGATGCATGTGGAGTCAAGAAAGAGGAAGATCAACTCATCCTTTCGATTCTCTCGAAATTAGGCCCTGAATATTTTGTATTTGTATTGTCTTTTCAAGCATCTCAATTGACTCGTGAAAAATGGAAAATGCCTCAATTGAATGACTTCATTTCAGCATTGACTCAACAGCAAGCTAAGTTAGTCCAAATGGGTGCCATCAAGCATTCAAAGAACCAAGCACTTGCGGCTACTGATGCCCCAAAGAGCAGTGGAAGAGATAAGCAAAAAGGGAAGGGTAAATTTAATGAATCGAAGAAGGAGAGACCCGTACAATCTTCAAAGAGATCTTCTTTTCCTAAGGGTCGGAAGAAGAAGGAAAGAACACTTTTCAGCTACTGTTCCAAAGGTTTTATCCCGTAGAAAATTGCATGAGGAAAATAATCGATGAGATGGCTAAGCAATTGCAACAGCACAATCTCACCGTGCCTGAGAATGCAAAGAAGAAGGATGATAACAGAATGGGAGATGGGAGAGGGAGAGCACGAGATGGTCATGCTTTAATGACTGTCACATCCACTCCATCAACTTGGATCCTTGATTTAGGTGCATCGAACCATATGGCTGCATCAAAAGATGAATTTTCCTGCATCGAAGAAAGCACTAGATCCCCAATTTACTTGGGAGATTCCACATCCGCAAAGGTGTGCGGAGAAGGAATTGTAGACCTTGAAGGGGCGCTGCTTCAAAAATGTGCTTCATTTTCCCTTGTTTTCCGCAAATCTTCTCTCGATATATCAAATCACTCATTTCGGCTCTGGAAGGAAGGTGGAGTTCACTCCGGACTCCGCAATGATTACCGAAATTTCCACGGGCTCACAGCTTGCACATGGAATTGCAGATCACGGTTCTCGTTTGTATTTCTTCTCCCACTTTGTTCCTAAATATATTAGCACTGTATTTATGTCACAATATAATGATATCAACAGGTTATGGCATGAAATATTTGGCCATCTAAACTATAAGTACTTGCATCAACTCAGCAAGGAAAACATGGTAGAAGGATTGCCCGCTATTAAATTCACAAGTGGTGTATGTCAAGGATGCATTCTTGGCAAGCATCCGAAGCAAAAGTTTGACAAAGGGAAGGCACAAAGAGCTTCTTCACCTCTTGGGTTGATTCACAGTGACATCACGAGCCCATTCCCGCAGCCTTCAATTAGTAAGGCTCGATATGTACTCACCTTCATAGATGATTTCTCTCACTTTACTTGGGTATTTTTTCTGAAATTAAAATTGAAAGTATTTGAATGCCTTATAGAATTTAAAGCACTTGCTTAGAATGAGTTTGAGTGTAAGATTAAGATACTCAGTACTGATAATGGGGGAGTTATGTCAAGAAATATGTGCAGCAACTTTGTATTGATGCATGTATATAGCTACAACACGCAATGCCATATACACCACAGTAGAATGGTGTCGCGGAGAGGAAAAACCAGTCATTAAAAGAGATGGCAAATTGTATGCTACAGTCCAAATCATTAGCTCCTAAGCTATGGGCTGAAGCTATTAATTTTGCAACATACATTTAGAACCGCATTCCTCACAAAGCAATCAAATGCACCACTCCATTTGAATGTTGGATCGGTAAGACACCGAAAGTGTCGCACTTTCGCATTTTTGGTTCACGAGCATGGGCTCACATTCCAACAGATAAGAGGAAGGCTTTGGAGCCTCAAAGTGTTGAATGTATCTTTGTTGGATATCCTGAAAATTTCAAATGATATAGATTTCTGGACTCTCACACTAAAAATTTCCTTGTAGCTCGAAGTGTGAAGTTTGAAGAAGAATCACTGCATGATTTTTCAACAAACCCTGCTGAGGAACCGCTTGTTACCACTGATGAGGAGGAGTCTGAAACTTCTTCGAGCACTTCAGAGTAGCCATTAGAGAAGCCTCTTGGGTATTATTTATAGGATGAGGAGTAATTCATGGCTACTCCAACGTAGCTACCAACTTGGGCAGAGAAAACCCTGCAAGATGCGGGTGAACTAGTCGGTGATCCTGCGGATGCGAGAAGGACTAGATCACAGTTTTTTGGGGCTCCTCAAGCCCTGGCTACCACCAAACCATTTCTTCCCATACATTGCTATATGAAACTTGGTTCAGATCCACAGTCACACTCTGAGGCTATTGGAAACCCGCTTTGGGAGGCTGCCATGGATGAAGAGTACTCTGCTCTCATGGAAAACAACACATGGGACTTGGTTCCACTTCCGAAAGGAAGAAAGCTTGTTCAATGTCGATGGATCTATCGAACAAAGATTGTTGCAGATGGTGAGATCAGCAAGTACAAAGCTCGACTTGTTGCAAAAGGATACTCACAGGTACATGGCATAGACTACACAGAGACATTTGCACCTATTGCAAAAATGGACTCCATTCGACTAGTTTTAGCCATTGCTGCTTCTCGCAGATGGGAAGTTCATCACATGGATGTGAAGAGTTCATTTCTTCATGGAGATCTCAAGGAGGAGATATATATGGAGCATCCATAGGGACACATTCAGAACTCTTCCCTCATTTACAAAATAAAGAAATCTTTGTATGGCCTAAAACAGGTTCCCAGAGCCTGGTATGCAAAGATGGACTCTTTCCTGCTTTCCTTTGGATTCATTTGATGAAAATCTGATCCGAATGTTTATTTTCTGAAACATGATGATTCCCTTTTTCTGATAGTACTTTATGTAGATGATTTATTGATGACAGGGAACCTTACCTAAGCTATTGATTTAGAAAAATCAACATTGCGTTATCAAATTTCCATGACAAATTTGGGATTGTTGCACTACTTTCTTGGTCTTGAAGTTTCTCAGTCTACTTCAGGGATCAAGATGGCACAGTCTAAGTATGCATTAGATCTACTTGTCCACTTTCAGATGATAGAATGCAAGCCAGCAACATCTCCCTTTCTTTCGGGGATCAAATTTGAGGATGCAGGTACTACACCTTTGGTGGACAGTACACTGTATCGACAGTTGGTTGGGAGTTTGTTGTATCTTACTCACACCCGACCTGATATATCTTTTGCAGTAGGATTTTGTTCTAGATATATGCAGGAGCCCCATGAGCTTCACTAGAAAGCTGCAAAGAGAATCCTTAGATATGTGAAAGGTACTTCCAGTTTTGGTATCTTTTATGCTGCAGATTTCCCACTTTCACTGATTGGGTACGCAGATTCTGATTGGGCCGGTGATGGTACAGATTGCAAGTCCTTCTCTGATTATGTTTTTAGCTATGGTTCAAGGCCTTTTTCTTGGTCTAGCAAGAAGAAATCCACATCTGAGGGAGAGTATAGAGGTGTAGTGGATGCAACTACAAAGGCTGTTTGGTTGCAGGGGCTCCTCTCTGAGTTTGGTATTCAGTATCCACTTCCGACTGTCATATTTTGGGACAATCAGGGGTCCATTCAGATATTTATTGATCCAGTTTAGAGGCAGAGGACCAAGCACATCGAGATTCACATGCATTACATCCACAAGCTGATCCGTGACCAAGTCATATCACTGCAGTACTGCCCCACTGAGCAGCAGGTTGTAGACATCTTCACCAAGTCTTTCACTGAAAAGAAATTTTCAGAACTGAGAGCTATGCTTGGAGTGGTGGAGATATCTGAGTAGGCCCTTCTAGCCACTTAGCCATTTTTCCTCTTTCTTTCTTTTCTTTTGGGGGGGTGGGGGGTGGGGGGTTCCCACGAGGTTTTCCCTCCTTCATTTTATGAGAATCTTTTATTTATTGTACCTGGGTACCTAACATGGCATCTTAGCAGGGACTCAGTTTAGATAAGTGAGTTAGGATGAAGGGGGGTGTTGGAATATAATCCTAACATCTACATTTATTTTTTAGCCTAAGTATCCTTGACTTAGCCACATGCACTAAAAATCATGTTCACACTTGGTTTTTGGTAAACTAGCTCGGTGGACCAAGTTTCCCTTGTTTTTTTCCTTTAAATGCTTAATATTATGGAAATATTGGTCCAACCTCTTTCCTAAACCATTTAGACATCTAAGTGCATGTTCACACCTAACCACACCTCATCCACTTGAGTTATTTGAAGATTGGCGCCCCACATGAAGATTACCCCTTAAATCAAGGGATCTGGTCCCCCGGACCATTTTAGCATGTTTTAAAGTTGTCTTCCTTGGGAAATGTCCCCCTCCTCATGCTTTCCTCGTGGTTGATAGTTGGCATAGGTTTTCTTGAGTCATTGTTTCTATTTTAGGCCTCCCTTTATCTTTTCTTAGCCTTTCTAGTTCTTTACTAGTTTTTCCTTAGTTTTCTAGATTCGACAATTTCTATATAACCACCTCCCTTTGGGATTAGAGGTCTGGTTTCTCATGTATTACTATGGTTCGTTAATTTAATACATTGATTTTATGGAGCAAATTCTTTCTCTCTACTCTTCAATATCAACAAATTACTTGTGTTTAATTTAACTAGAATTCTAGATCTATCGGAGTTTCTGCAGGAACTTTACAAAGATCAACCATTTATAAATGATTGTGAGTTCATCCATATTGATAGTTGGGAAAAAGATGATAGCTATATGTCTATGGTTTTTAATCGGGTAGATGGAAAGAGTCATAGCCAAATACTGACTTATGATGTTGTCGTAAGAAAACTAACATATGAAGACAAAGAAGAAAATGGAGAGATAGTTAACATTTATCAAAACCCACAGTTATTGATTAACTATCTTATAGACATGTGTTCAAATGAAGGAGATTGGGTTCTGAATTTATTTTCTGGCTCAGGTAAGTTTTATTATATGGAATTGAATTTCAATATGTTATTTCTTAATTTATATGTCATTGCACTAATTTACTTCATTATTTCTTTTGTGCTTGATAATTAGGTACAACACTGGCACGTTTCCTTCAAAAATGAAGAAATTGCATTGCCATTGAAAAGATCCAATACAATGCAATTTTATTCAGTAAAGAATTAATGCTCTTCAATTTCTTCTAGATGCAATGTAAGAAATTGGGTTGAAGAAAGGGGACTTTAGTGAATCACATGTGGCAAAAAGGGCAAAGGAACCCCAACCACCATTACACGGAATGATTGGAAAGGCATACATTAGGAGATTCACAAACATCAAAGATCCATTAGAAGAGGAAAATGAGCAAAATGAAGTAGAAAATATTGTGGGAGAAGACAATGATGAAACTCTAGAGGACAAAGAGTTTGAATTACGTGACATTGTTGATTAAATTTAAGTTATGTTTGGAAATTAAACTCATTTTTTGTAACTATTAATTAGTTATACTTGTAATGTTTTGACTTTGACATTTTATGAGAAGAATAAGCACTCAATTAATGTTGTTATGCATTCAATATTTGTATTATGTGATTTTCGCATTAATTTTTATGTTAATCATTATTTTTTGAAAAAAACAGTGATTATTATTATTTTTTTGACATGAAATTCAAAAAAAAAAAATATTATTTAACCATTTTTACTTAAAATTTTCCTATAAAAATTGTGATTTTGACATGTCATTTCTAGCAAAAAATTATCAAAATGTGTAGTTTTCTAATTATATCTATGTTGAAAATGGTTATTTTTATGTCAATTATTAAAAATTATTGTTTTTTAGAGACAATTATTTCATGTGGATTGAAAAATTAATTAACGATGTATCAATATGTAGAATATCAAAAATTCAAAATATTGACCTTCTTCTTTAAATATGCACAACAATAAAAACCTCACTACAAAAAATAAAAAATAAAAATAAAAACAAGAAAATATGAAGAAGAAGACCACTTCAAAAATTATTAAATTTAGAAAATAATTATTTACATTTCATACATTAGAAACTTTAAAGTCAAAAAGATAGGCCTTTTAAAAAAAGGGCCTCATTGTTATAGACATTGTTGGGCACTGCAACCCCAATCAAACATGTCCATAAACCAAGGGCTCCTAAGTCCCTAAAAGTGTTGCTTCACACCCTAAAAGAACAAGGTCAGCTGATTACATCATCTCCCAGAAGTCTCCACAGAAAATTGCTCAAAACTAGTCAAAGCTGGACCATACAGGCTGCCCAGTGCAGAGGGTGCGATGCACCTCACCTGCCCAATGTAAAGGGTGCGATGCATACTGGAAATCCCTTCTATAGGGTGCGATGGGTGAGAGTAGACAAATGGCAGAGACAGTTTGCAAGGTGGATCGTAATGGAATCTTCCAGAAACTTCTCCTGTGACACTTGCCTCTCTGAATTCGCCCAGGGATGAGTAAAAGATCATCAATCTCCAAGTGGAATAAAGAACTATCAGAGAGAGGACACTAATCAAAATCCCAGAAGCTGATTCACCCCCCTGCAATCATCTCTATATGGATCCCTCATCCTAGAGATCCAAAGGCTGGAATTATGTATCTTGTAAGGAAGTGTTGTTGGTTTCTTGGTGGAATATCATAGTGTTGGGTGATCTAAGCTTTTCATGAGGTGAAGAAGGGCTTTCATGCTGGGAGGATGACGTTGGGTCAGAACAATTGGTTGTAATCCTCTTTGCTATTCTTGATGTTAATAAAGCTATTCAAGCTCTCCTCCACATTCTTGTATGTATGATGATATATGCATTTGTGTGGTCAATATATATCTGGTCCTATATTGTTTATGATTGTAGATCTATTTTCTTCGATAGTATTATGCTGCTTTGATTCCACAGGTGCTCTTTGAAGCTGGGTAGATGAAGGCAAAGTGGCAAGGATCTATCAGAAGGGAGAGGAACCAAGCAAGGAACTTAGCGCAAGACTGAGGTTGGTGTCCTTTGTTCCCCTCTTATCTACTTCTCATAAAGGAAAGCGAAAGTACTTTTAGTTTGTTTGTTTCTAAGATAGCTACCAGTCTTAGTGGGACTAGCAGCTCCGAGTGGACACTAGATTTCCAGTGGAGTCTCCATTTTGTTATCGGGAAATCTAGTGTCCACTCAGAGCTGCTAGTCCCACTAAGACCGGTAGCTATCTTAGAAACAAACAAACTAAAACTACTTTCGCTTTCCTTTATGAGAAATAGATAAGAGGGGAACAAAGGACACCAACCTCAGTCTTGCGCTTAGTTCCTTGCTTGGTTCCTCTCCCTTCTGACAGATCCTTACCACTTTGCCTTCGTCTACCTAGCTTCAAAGAGCACCTATGGAATCAAAGCAGCATAATACTATCGAAGAATAGAGATCTACAATCATAAACAATATAGGACCAGATATATATTGACCACACAAATGCATATATCATCAAACATACAAGAATGTGGAGAAGAACTTGAATAGCTTTATTAACATCAAGAATAGCAAAGAGGATTACAACCAATTGTTCCGACCCAGCATCATCCTCCCAGCATGAAAGCCCTTCTTCACCTCATGAAAATCTTAGATCACCCAACACTATGATATTCCACCAAAAAACCAACAGCGCTTCCTTACAAGATACAAAATTCCAGCCTCTAGATCTCTGGGATGAGGGATCCATATATAGATGATTGCAGGGGGGTGAGTCAGCTTCTGGGATTTTGATTAGTGTCCTCTCTCTAATAGTTCTTGATTCCACTTGGAGATTGATGATCTCTTACTCATCCCTGGGCGAATTCAGAGAGGCAAGTGTCACAGGAGAAGTTTCTAGAAGATTCCATGACGATCCACCTTGCAAACTGTCTCTGCCATTTGTCTACTCTCGCCCATCGCACCCTACAGAAGGGCTTTCCAGTATGCATCACACCCTTTACACTAGGCAGGTGAGATGCATCACACCCTCTGCACTGGGCAGCCTGTATGGTCCAGCTTTGACCAGTTCTGAGCAGTTTCTATGGAGAACTTCTGGGAGATGATGTAATCAGCTGATCTTGTTCATTTAGGGTGTGAAGCAACACTTTTAGGGACTTAGGAGCCCTTGGTTTATGGACATGTTTGATTGGGATTGCAGTGCCCAAAAATGTCTATAACAGTTGCCCCCTAAAGCATGAGGTCATTAATCCTTTGATGTCAGGTGAAATGCTTTATCATGAGGATCCGAAGTTTTTTCGAGCTGGAAGGCGACCTGTAATAAGATACAATACAATACATTATCTTCATAATATTTTTCATAATCTAGCTGAGGCGGGCATTCCCATGCTCAGCTTTATAAATTCATTTCCGTTTACATAAGACAGACAACTGTCTGTGTGGCAGACTGATGATTTTGCTAGAGCCATCATCTTTTGATTCGGATGATCATCTGTGCAGCAATGATGTACATTTGATGTCTTTATTTTCCTGAATATATTGCATCCCGGATGGATGAAACTAGATCCAGGGTCTTCAAACTCGTCCAATCTTCACTCGGAGTACAAGTCGATCCATGTGAAAGATGTTCTGGAGTCAAACATGGAAAGACATCGCCTGATTACCAGCCAATTATGTAAGTCGTTAACAAGCGCGAGAGGAATCACCGATAATGATGATGACCCTCAAGGTACTATAGTACAATTCGCATGGTGTGAAAAGGGGCTTGGCGTCAAACACCACGCAAAATCTTTTGGTCGAAGGCCATTGATGTAAACCTGTCACCGGAAGTGAGAAACTTTCCATTGAGGCATGCAAGCTTCAAAGTACTGAAAAGGGTTGTAATTTAGTGGGATGCATCCCTGTGTTACAGGTGCGATGATCAGAAAAGGCTAATTTTGCCTCCAGGTTTTGGTTTTTCTTCACTCTTTTCAGCTCTATTCAGGAGTTTTGCTGTCTGTGATCAGTATACCACTATAGAAACTCCCTTCCTTTGCATGATTCCACCTCCATAGTACAAAGAATTGTGAATGTTTTTATGTATTGTGCGCCATTTACAGTTCTCTTTTACAAAAAGTAACATAATCAAACTGTCGTCTTTTGATTTGGAAGTGTCGCAAGTGTCGTTTTCAGTCAAAGAAAAGAATTCTATTGTTCTTGACGGTCGATTATACAGTTAGTCTTGTATCTGATTTGAATTAGTATTTTTTCAAGTGTCGAAAGCAATTTCCAATTCAAAATAGCAAAGTGTCGTCATTATCTTCCTTTCGTTTTTGAAGAGAAATTTGTTAGTACTGTCGCTTTGAAAAGATGATTCAGATTTGTACCTAGCATTCTTCTTGTCATTCACACATTAAGAAAGTTGAAAACAAATACATACATGTGCATTTGCATTTAGACTACTTGTTGGTTTGATTTAGGACAGTGCATCTAGTGTGTGCCCTCTGCTCTATGTTGAAAGAATATCATCTCTCTTTCTTTAGTAGCTAGGATTTTCATTGCAAGAAAGAATATTAAATGATTGTTTATCATCTTAGATTGCATTTTAAGAATTGTATATCTACATCACGCGGTGAACCTGAAAGGAAAATTTCTTAAGAAAGATCAACTGTAAAATAAATTTAATGAACATAAAAATGCTTTGGAACCTAACGCACACCATCTAGAAGTCTAGGCTAGAGACGTATTCTGGCGTCGTAAAACCTGGTAACTGTCGCTTTCATTGTTGGTTGGGTGATTCCTCCTCTTTGAAGACAACAAGTGCCAGTACGGACTTGTGCTCCCATGTACCGTCGAGTATATATTGGGAGACCACAACAGACTATATCCTTTATCCATAGGAAGCCGTGTCTACCGCCCTATCGATCGCAATGCACTGAACACAGCATTCAGGAAGATTGACTGCCGTACCGTAAAAAGTATTCTGCAGTTTTGCGATTGGTTTGGTAATCCCTCTGTCTAGATTTCCAGAGTAGTCTCTTTCATTCCTTTTCAGACTCCTTAAAGGAAAAGGTCCATCTGAGCACTTGTCACTTCAGGCTCATTAAAAATCGAAGGCGACTAGAGTCATCTTTTGTTTTTTCTCGACTCTTAAAAATTGAAAAAACAAGTTGTGTCAAAGCATCTAAAATTCATTTAATTTGGAATCATTTTCCCCTTTATTTTTAGTTGATCGAGTAATCTGCAATCGTGGAGGAAAGTCAATTAAAACCCCATTGTTCGCGGAGACTTACGAGTCAACCGTCTTTGTCTCCAGAATCAAAACTATTCCGGACAAAGCGAACTCGTTTAACCGGCTCAAAGTCCCTTGGTCTGGTTGGAACAAGTGTTCCGACACCCTCAGAGACTCCGGTTACTCCAAACATTTCTGGTACCCCTGCCTTTACAGAAGAAGTTCCGCAGCCACTAGAGGACAATAGAACTGATCCTAGTGTGAGGGTAAACACTTCTATACCTAAACCGGCTCCATCTACAGCTGATTCGGAAGGTGTTATTCCCCAAACATCTATCGCTGCAGAATCTATACCTTCTTTGGCACCGGAAATATTTTACGGACCTAACGGTCTACCTCTTCCACCTGGATTGATTGCTATAGAAGAGATTGTGGAGGATCCCCCATCTAGTACTCCATCGCATTTTGGAGTTGGGATCACCCTATATCCTTCTTCGTTAGAAATTAGTCTACCGTTATCAGAAGTTCCTGTAGAATCGCTAGGAAATCTTTTGGATAGACTAGATATGTCTGAACAACCGTTGACATCTAGGACTGTGTCATCTGACACAGCAGCGGCAGAACTTCCTGCTGCCACTCCAACAATGTTCGCTGGCGTACCATCTGTCACAACTAGCTCTCAATCACTGGATGGGATCCATCCAGGGGCTGTTTCGACGGTATGGTCTATTCTCGTTTGTTCGTCCGGAATAATATCTGGAATCTCTTATGTTGAGTCTCAGCAAATTGATCCTTCGCAATGTCAATTTGGGCAGTCCGGTCCTCAAAGGCAAATCATTCCCTTAAGCACTGGATTACCGTCGTATGGGGGACAATATGCCCTTTCATTGTCTCCTCCTGAGAGGTCAAACAAACGAGAGTTCGCAACAGAATTCAGGTTATGCTGGAATTACATCCAGTGGTTGGATGCCAATACTGCCTCAACAACCAAGAGTTTTATACTCAATGCAACAAAGTCTACCTATGTCAAATATCCCCACTACACTGGCTATTGTGACGGTGTTGCAAGTACAAGTGTTACTTGTTGTATGCCAACCTCAAGTCTCTCAGGTTGCAATCCAATAGCCCCTTGTCTCTACGACGCCACCACAATCATCGATTAGTGGCTCCTTAACTGGAGTGACCCAGGCTCAAACAGGTACCATTACCCCTCATCTTGGTCAAACAACCAGTATTGAACAACAGCACATGGTCTCACAACCATGGCTGGTGCAATATCAACAACCGCAATTCCAACAAGTTTACCAAGGATCTGAGCACCAAATCTTTGCAAGTAATGGGTAGCTGTATATCCAAAATGGTCAATGTCAACCATTTCATAATGGTTATGCCCATAAACCTTAGCAAAGTTATCAGCATCAAATGCACTATGTTGGTATGCAAAGACCCACTACTCAGGCAATCCCATCTTATCCTAGGTATGCTTCATCGAACCTGAATCAACAGTTGCCCTTCGTGGCAACTTTAGAATTACCAAATCTAATCGGCTAACAAACGATCCAATCGCTTATGCCCCTTGGTGGCCAGCGATTCCTCATAAACTTCCGTCAAATATTCCTAAATTTAATGGAAATCTGGGTGAAGACCCGTCGAATCATGTGATGACCTTTCATCTGTGGTGTTCATCTAACACTCTAAATGATGATTCGATTAGGCTTCGCCTTTTTCAGCGAACGTTAACTGGTCCGGCAGCAAAATGGTATATCGAATTGCCTAGAGCTTCATTTGATAACTTCAGTACCCTAGCCACAACCTTTTTAACCCATTTTTAGTTACCCATAAGGTACGAAACGGGAACAGAGCTTCTTACCAATTTCAAGCAAACGACGGCCACTCACATATCCGATCATATTCATGAGTGGCGACGTCATCGTAGAATGGTAAAAACATATGTTCCTGATCAGCTGTTGGCTGAGTGGTTTATTAAGTCATTGTTACCTTCTATTACAGAAGATGTGGCAAAAGGAGGAGTCGTCACTAAAGAGCAAGTCATTGCTCGTGCGCAATATTTAGATTTGATCTATACTCGGTCTGGCATGATCTACGATAAAATCCTTGATGCTCTTAGACCGTAATTTTCCGTTCCTCCCTCTCCTAAATCAAACAAAGACTCTCATGCCGGGGACAGCGTGATAGGAACGACCAGCACAAAAACCGTAAAGGCTAAGTCGAAGAAGGCCCGTACGGTTTCAGGTCAAAATGCAAATGAAGAACTTCTCGCCTCGGAAGTAAATGCCGTATCAATTGACAAAGGCAAAGAAACCAAGCAACCAGGAGGCAAGAAGAAAAAGAAAGGGAAGAAGAAGAAACAGGAGGAGTCATCCCCTGAAAAATCTTTTGCAAACCCTTCTAGAGATAGGAAACCAAATCGTCCATGCCTTATATGTGATGAGGATCATTGGACAAGAGAGTGTCCATATAAAGCTGAGCTTAGAAAATTCTTCAAGAATTCAAAAACCTCGGCGGTATTGACTGATCCGTTTCCAAATCCAGGAACAAATCTGGTTGCTAGTGAAAATGCTTCCCTGTCCCAAGTGCTAATGTTGTCGGTTTCGAAGCAGCAAAATGATGCTTTGATATCGACAAGGAATAAAGATTACGGGAATCGACATCTGTCGGACAACAAAGCTAATGATCAACCTAGTAGTTCGACAACAACTTCCACCGAAGTTGTGCCACCCATCATTCCTGAACTAACGATAACACTGCCAAAGGGAGTAGTACACAAATCGATATTTAATCCTCGTGCCAGAGAAGCACAACATTATAATATAGTGGAGGATTTGGCCCAATCACCATCTGGTATGTTGACACTTGAGGTACTGCAAAATTGCCCCTCTCAAAAGCAGGCTTTATTATCAGCGATAGGTGGGATTGACCCAACGGATTCCAATCTTTCCTTTAATCACAAAGGATATGACCCTCAGTTACCAGCTCAACTAGCTTTCCTTATTCAAGTGAAAGCCCTCAACAAAACTGTTCATCAAACAATTATTGATGAGGGGGCATCTACATGCATTATGTCGATGAGTTGCTGGAAAACTTTAGGATCTCCACCCTTGTCGCGATCTTCGACGACATTAAAATCATTTGATGAATGAACATACACCCCATATGGGATCTTAAGTAACTTGCAAGTTGAACTGGGGGGAAAAATAGTAGAAATAGATGTTGAAGTAATTGACAGAAACCTCGATTACAACATCCTACTGGGAAGGCCCTGGATATATGCTATGGTAGCCGTTGTGTCAACCTAATTCAGGAAAATTGCATTTCCCTTTCAAGGAGGAATTACAATCGTCGACCAACAAACATTTCTCCCCAACAGTTCACAAGTTACGGGAAGCATTCCGATGATCCACGGAAGCCCTCATTTGCTTCAAAATATCGGAGTAGGCCTACTAAAAGACCCTACATTGATGGAGATTTTTCCCTACCGCCTCCAAACAATCTGGCAAAAGTGGCCACGGTAGGAACCTACAACATGATATCTTCTAGATTCAGAAGATTCCTAAACATTTTGTTAGCATGGATCATCGCCCTAATAGAAATATTGTAGTAATCAATTTTCTTGGCCTAGGGGGCAAACCCAAATCAACGCTCATTGAGCATTTGGATAGATAGGTCTAAGGAATATGACACCCCTTCAGATCCTTGGTCACAAGTACATTCTACAGATGAAGGAATTGTTCAGTCAATGATGATTGACAGGGCGCCATGGGAAGATTACCACCATCGTTCCCATCTTCCGGATTGTAAGGAAGAAAGTTCCAGTGACCTTAATCATCCTTTAGTTTTTTATTTTCTATCAAATACTGTAAATGCGATGGATTCTAAGGATGGTTCCTATCTTGCATCGACCTCATTAAAAATTGAAACGACTCCCTTTCCAAATCGAGTCTTTGATTACGATCTTGTAAACTCCAAGTTGAGCCTTTCAAAGATCTTGAAGGTAAACCTTCATTCCAACCACCGTGTTGAATGCAATGAAGCTTGGGGGGCATGCACCTCGATTTGCGTTATTATGTTGGGGGCATGCAAACTTATCACGAGCAGTGTTACCGCAGGGTTAAAGCTCGTTAAAAAATAAACCCACCATGAGTAGTTTTTATGCGGAGTTCAAGCTCGTTAAAAATTAAACCTAAGCAATGAGCAAATGTTTCCCCCAGAGTTTAAGCTCATTAAAAAATGAACCAATTTCCCGTAAATAACCATTGTGAATTCATTATCATCAGCTTTTGAGCCCTGGTCGTGTTCTCATCATCACCTCCACTCTGTTTTAGCTGATCATTCACCTCCATTTGATTGTTTACCCCTTTGAGGAACAACTGCAAAGAGTGATCTTGTTAGCCATCCTTGTGACACTACCGTGATTGGAAAATTCCAAATATTACCTGGAATCAGCTGCTACCTGAAATTATCACTCGTTCCTCAAAAAAAGAGTCTCCTTTAAGCTCTTTTCATCTGACTCGTAAAATATGAAAAGATTGCCGAGCAGTTGGCCTCTCCATCTCGTTAAAGCTACCGGGAGTGCTAGCCCTCCTCTAGATTTTAATCTTTTTGGACGTGAGGGATTATTACAAAAAAAGATCGAGCGCTTGTTTTGTTTGGCTCGTTAAAATTACCGAAAATTCATCCCTTTCATATTATTTTATACTTTTTTAGACTTAAGGGATTATATGACGAAAAAGGATTATTGGAGTTTCCTTTACGTCCCTTTTGGACTCTCTAAAATTGAAAAGGACTGAGTTATATTTGTCGTTAAACTCGTTAAAACCAATAGCGACAAACTTATCCATATAGACAAGAACGAGTCTCACTGCCGCTAGGCTCGTTAAAACACAGTGACGAGTTTGCCTGAAGGGAAAATTATAGAGCAAGCATATGTTATCCTCCTCAAGCTTGATAAAAATAAAGAGGTACTAGTCAGCAATGACTGGGGAAAATTTGGGAAGAAAACTTGAAGAAACTTTATTGGTAGTAAGTCGCTCTTGAACATGACACTTTCAGTCCATGTCCGAGTCAGGTTGGGTTATTCCGTTCACCGGTCATATCACCATTGGTCCATTGCACCATCCATATTTGGACTTAATGCTACCAATCCATGTCAGTGTTGCCGGTATGTTCAAGAGAAGTCGCTCAGAGAATTCACCTGTGTCTCATCCGCTGCAATACATTCACGCTCCATTCTTTCATGACCGCCACCCTGAACCCTGTATCATCAAATCGTTTTCACCTCCAAAATCATTGACTTTGTTCCGTGTCGTAGATGTGGGATTCATTAAGGCCCTCCTATGACGGGTCACTTCTTGTCGACATCAGCTCATTATCCAAGAAGTCAACTTAGGAACAACCCTTTTCAGTACTTTGAAGCTTGCATGCCTCAATGGCAAGTTTCTCACTTCCGGCGACAGGTTTACATCAATGGCCTTCGACCGAAAGATTTTGCGTGGTGTTCAACGCCAAGTCCCTTTTCACACCACACGAATTGTACTGTAGTACCTTGAGGGTCATCATCATTATCGGTGATTCCTCTTGCGCTTGTTAACGGATTACATCATTGGTTGGTAATCAGGCGATGTCTCTCCATGTTCGACTCCAGAACATCTTTCACATGGATCGACTTGTACTCTGAGTGAAGATTGGATGAGTTTGAAGACCCCGGATCTAGTTTCATCCATCCGAGCTGCGATATATTCAGGAAAATAAAGACATCAAATGTACATCATTACTGCACAGATGATCATCCAAATTAAAGGATGATGGCTCTTTTAGAATCATCAGTCTACCACACAGACGGTTGCCTGTCTTATGTACATGGAAATGAATTTATAAAGGTGAGCATGGGAATGCCCGCCTCAACTAGATCATGAAAAATATTATGAAGATAATGTATTGTATTGTATCTTATTACAGGTCGCCTTCCAGATCGAAAAGACTTTGGATCCTCATGATAAATCATTTCACCCAACATCAAAAGATTAACGACCTCATGATTTAGGGGGGCAACTGTTATAGATATTTTTGGTCACTACAACCCCAATCAAACATGTCCATAAACCAAGGGCTCCTAAGTCCCTAAAAGTGTTGCTTCACACCCTAAAAGAACAAGGTCAGCTGATTACATCATCTCCCAGAAGTTCTCCACAGAAAACTGCTCAGAACTGGTCAAAGCTAGACCATACAGGCTGCCCAGTGCAGAGGGTGCGATGCATCTCACTTGCCCAGTGTAAAGGGTGCGATGCATACTGGAAAGCCCTTCTGTAGGGTGTGATGGGCGAGAGTAGACAAATGGCAGAGACAGTTTGAAAGGTGGGTCGTCATGGAATCTTCCAGAAACTTCTCTTGTGACACTTGCCTCTCTGAATTCGCCCAGGGATGAGTAAGAGATCATCCATCTCCAAGTGGAATCAAGAACTATCAGAGAGAGGACACTAATCAAAATCCCAGAAGCTGACTCACCCCCCTGCAATCATCTATATATGAATCCCTCATCCCAGAGATACAGAGGCTAGAATTTTGTATCTTGTAAGGAAGTGTTGTTGGTTTCTTAGTGGAATATCATAGTGTTGGGTGATCTAAGCTTTTCATGAGGTGAAGAAGGGCTTTCATGCTGGGAGGATGACGCTGGATTAGAACAATTGGTTGTAATCATCATTGCTATTCTTGATGTTAATAAATCTATTCAAGTTCTCCTCCACATTCTTGTATGTTTGATGATATATGCATTTGTGTGGTCAATATATATCTGGTCCTATATTGTTTATGATTGTAGATCTATGTTCTTCGATAGTATTATGCTGCTTTGATTCCACATGTGCTCTTTGAAGCTGGGTAGACGAAGGCAAAGCGGCAAGGATCTGTCAGAAGGGAGAGGAACCAAGAAAGGAACTAAGCGCAAGACTGAGGTTGGTGTCCTTTGTTCCCCTCTTATCTACTTCTCATAAAGGAAAGCGAAAGTAGTTTTAGTTTGTTTGTTTCTAAGATAGCTACTAGTCTTAGTGGGACTAGCAACTCCAAGTAGACACTAGATTTCCTGATAACACTCATGAAGAATTACCACTTTTTAAAATCAGCAGGAAAATCACTACCATTCTAAAGCGTAATGTACATAAAAAAATTTAAAGTGTCAAAAACTATGCTCTAAAAAAAACATGTGTGTTCTGCATCACCCCTTTTCAAAATCAGGTCACTTTTTTGCTATCTCTACGAAACGGGTAACAGTATCAGTTCCTGTTTCAAAGTTTACATTGTTTTTTGTTTTAGTTTTGTGATTTTGCTAAATAACATAGAGATAGAACAAGCATAAAACATTGAAAAAGAACAAAGTATGGAATAATTATTAAAGAAATGGAAGACCGACGTCTCTTTCATTCTCATATGCTTGAATTTTGGGCCTATACAAGTATTTTCTATTCACGGGAAAAGGTTCAAAATTGAACCTATCAAGAGGCCTCTCAGACACGTCCCAAAAGTGCCAAGTTAAAATTAAATGTCAAAAAAATGTAAATTTTTATTTATATTAGTCTTTAAAAAAATTAAATATTATAACAAAATGCCCTATGAAGGATTGCTGGATAAATTGTCAGATATTCTTAGAGGTTGGGCCTGGATCTTGGTTGGCAACTTCACATGTTGCCTTATTCCCATTTCTAAAATTCATGACATACAGAGTACGTAGCCAACATTTCAACTTTGAAGACAACTTAAAGTCATGTTTTTGATGTTACATTGAAAGTGAATGACCTTCAACCTTCATACGATTTTCTACTTAATTTTTTTTTACTCTACAACGACTGAGAAATGGATCACAAAACAAAAATATCAAGTAGCAATAAATAGAGTGTAATGGAGGTCATTTCGTTGATAGATGTCATAATGGCGGTAGCTTTAGCAATGAAGAAAATAAAAATGAGAGGAGGGTTGTAAGAAAACTTGTTTTAGACTCCTCTTAGTCACAATGCAAAGAGCAAGACCAACTATATTTTTTTGAGCCTCCTAACATATTTTATTTAAAAAACGATTACATTATTCAATTATTCTTCTCAGCCTCACTTATAAAATCAAATTTTCATTTGTAGACCACGCCCTGTTGAAATCAAATGTATCACAATAAATTCACTTCCCAACACAACACAAATGTTGACATATCTTCAATGGCTTTACCAACAAAGCACATATGCTCTTTTTTCCTTTTGGCCGAACCAAATTTAAGTTGATTATTTTTGTGGAGAAACAAAAATGAAAATGAAGGATGTGGTTTCTGCATATTTTAGTTTCAAACAACAGGTTTAATCGATCCTATCCATGTATCAAGTCAAATATTTGCCTTTGATGTTAAAAATAACTTCTCAATTCACGTGTGTTTTACATTGGGCTAGTTTGGTTTTTTCTTTTCCTTTTCTTGGCGAGTGGGAAAGAACTAAATAATGGAGCAACCCATTTATCAGGCATTGTGGGTGGATATGTGGTCCACATCGCTGGTTGGGTTTCTATTGATTGGGATGTCTCTATATGCAACACAGTTGCTTCCTTCTCTAATGGATCAAGGAAAGTCTAACAGAGCCCTCGTTGAGGACAAAGAATTATTGTCAAGTCTCAATTAAACAATTTTCTTAGCACCAGGGGCATTTTTAGGCAACGCGGGAGCACGACAGGTGATGCCAATTCACTTTTGGCTTGCTCTGTCTCCAAATCTTCAAGTGGATTTGTTTGCGAAACACTCATATATGTTTTAATTTACAAAAGCGTTGGAGCATCATGTCACAATGGAGGGAGACTTTGATTTCACATAAGCAGCATTGTGCCTATAGACCCCCAACACTTTTTCTTTTTTCTTTTAGTTGTGGGTTGTCTTGGTTAAGATTGAAATCAACTACACTGAAAAAAACAAAGTCTATCATTTTTATGTTAATTTTTTTTCCTTTGTTATCTCTTATTTTTTAAGAATCGTATGATTAGATAATTTAACATCATGTATCTAGTTTAAATAAACAAATTTTATAACAAGGTAGCTAAGTGTTAAATTTACTAGAATGAACATAGAATAAATTAGGAAATACTTTAAAACTTGAGATGAGTTGGAGCTAAGTTGAATTCGAGAGATTAGTTGTCGAATGGATATAAAAATAAATTAAGAAATATTTTCAACTTTCATTAGAGTTGGAGCTAAGTTGGATTAGATATTTGTAGATGAGTTGAATTAGATATCTCTAGTTGTTTTCCTCTTACATTTCTCCAGAGCAATTAGACTAAATTTACGATTAAGCTAACTAGAAACAACCTTTCCTACCACCTAGCCCTAGGGAAACCCTTAATTTCCTTATGACAGATTTGTTTAAGAAATGATCTTCTGCACAACCTAACCCTTCACTAAATGTTTTGTTCACACAATAAATTTGATCCAGACTTATGCAAGAACACAAAAAATACATATATAAACATAAACACAGAGATGCAGAAAAAATAAAACTTCATTTCATTAATATCAAAGAACTGAAATATGCTTACATATAGAATGGAAATAAACTAGCTCGAGTGATGGTAACTTATCTCTAAGAAGAGATGTGGTGGCTACATGCCTCCGAACTATGTTACAATGAGGCTCGAAGGCCTATTTATTATTCAAAAATAATGGAAACCCTAAACATCCAAAAACCTAACCCTAGGAGATGAAGCACCAATACTATGGGCCCTGTTCGGGTAAATTGGTACATCATCTTCTAGGGGTCATCACTTTGGAATATGATCTTTGTTTGACAAGCATGATACCTCGTTAGAGAGATATATATGAGGAATATAACTTTCATCTGCAAACGTCAGTCAAAGTCTCACGTTTTCCATTTTTCCTTAAAAAACGTTTTTTAGGGCCTCAAAATGATTCTGAAAGTTCAAGACTCAAAAACAACAAAAAATAGTAAATTGTGCTACAATTATGGAAACTAAAAGAAATAATGGTACAATGGTGAGGGTCTAAGTGGAATAGGTAGGTGGCCACCAATATCTACCTAGATCAGTCCTCCCCCCTTAGGAAGCAATGAACACCATTGCGTTGAGTGCCTCCATGAGATGGGGAAACTTCTGTTGAACTTGGTCCCTGGTGAGCCACTTGCCTTAGTACAGGAGTTGGCCAGCTTGACAACCGATAAAGTTGGATATTTTATTGGTAAGTGTTCTTGATCCACATGTCCATGATCAAATTAGTTGTGGCCTATTCCATGTAGTCTAGGTTTAGCTCTGTTGGTTTGAGTTGTTCTGCAATGTCTGATGTGTCCAGTAATTGTGGAAAGTATGGCCAAAGGAGGTCCACATTGAAAATAATTGTCTCCCACAACCTTGGTAATGGTGTAAGGCCCATATCAAAGTGGTCTGAGCTTTCGATGGGCTCTGATAAGGCATTATTTTTGCAAATGCAACCAAAATTTGTTGCCCACCTGAAACTTGTGTGGCACCCGATGTTGATCAAGTCATTGCTTGTACTTGGCATTGGACTTATCCAAGATGTCGTGAACCTACTCACGAATGTGTTGGATGAATTCAATAAATCAGGTTGCTTTATCAACCTCAGATAGTACATGTGTGGATTTTGTCTGTGTAGTCACATGAAGCATGGAAACATCAATCAGACACAATGGTTGAAATCCTAGACCCACTTGAAAGAGATTGTGACCAGTCGAGCTATGGAGAGCTATGTTATAATTTTGTTACACATAGGGAAGACTCTCAGCCCAGGTTCTAAGATTCTTGGAGTTATACATGTGGAGTATGTGCACTCTCATCCTGTTGATGACCTTTGTCTGGCTATCAATCTCGGGATGGAATGCAGTCGACTTGGTGAGCTTGGTGTCAAATAGTGTCCAGAGGCTTGACTAGAATGTGCTCAAGAACCTGCTATCTGGATTTGATATAATGGTCTATGGGATCCCAAAATGTACCCACACTCGTTCAAAGAAGAGTTTGGTCGTGTCTTCTGTTGTGATACTCTTCTTGCAGGCTACCAAAATAACCATCTTAGAAAAAATGTCCACGACTATAAATACACAGTGATTACCATGCTTGGTAGAAGAGAGGCGAGAAAAATATTTCATGGGGATGGATTCCCAAGGTTGGTTGGGAGTAGGCAGATGAGTGTACAAGCCTTGCTTCTTGATAGTTGGTTTGGCGATGACGTAGACAATGCAGGATCTGATATATTTTCCAAAATCATGTCAAAGTTTTGGCCAATAAAAGTACTTTTGTAGTACGACCACAGTTTTCTCCACACCAAAGTGTCTTGCGACTTGACTGTAATGCGCCTCCTAAATCAGCTTGGCACACTTGCTTGAAGGAACACAAAGGTGGTCCAAGTAGCATAATAATGCATCTTGGAGGTGAAAATCAGGAACTTTCTTGTCATCCACTAACATCTAGTATGTGGAGGTGAACTCTAGATCATTTTTGTATAGTTGCAGCCATCTAAAGGTCTCATAGCGACAAGAGTTGAGAAAAGTAGTTAGTGGTGCAACTGGGGGTCGACTAAGGAAGTATTCAACATGATTAATACTTCCCTTTTTGTATTTAATGTTCAAGGGGAATTTTTGCAGATATATAGACCACTTATGATGTCGTTTGTTCTGCAACTTCCCTTGTGCCTGCATAAACTGTAGAAGTCGGTGATAAGTGTGGATGACCGTCTCCATCCCTAGAATGTACTTCTTCCATTGACGACAAGTCTATGCGATGGAATACATATCTTTATCATAGGTGGGTTACTTCTAAATTATATCGAAAATCATCTCACTATGATAGGCCAATGGATGCCTGTGTTAGGTGAGGACTACACCAATAGCATAGTTGGAAGTGTTTATATCAACTTCAAATGGTTGTTGTAGGTCTAGAAATGTGAGTATCGGTGAAAAGCAGATACGACACTTCAACTCAGTGAACGCTTTCTGTTGGGACTCAGACCAAGAAAAATTTGCTTTCACTCTGCCCTTAGTAATCTAACTCAAAGGCCAAGTGATATGGGAGGATCCCAACACGAACCTTCGATAAAAATTTGCAAGGCCTAAAAAGTTGTGAAGTTATGTTAGAGTGGTCGGGGATGAACAATTTTGAATGACTTGGAACTTTGTTAGATTCACATGCACATCTCACTCATCTATGATGTAACCCAAATATTGGACTTGGCTCATGTCAAAGGTGTATTTCTCCAAATTGGCACATATTTTGTGCTGCCACAGGGTTTGAAGGACATGCCGAACGTGTTGTAAGTGTTCTTACCAACTCTTGTTGAAGATGAGGATGTCACCCAGATAAATAACCACAAATAAGTTGGTGAAGGGCCGCAAGATGTCATCCATTAGCCTCATAAAAGTAGGAGGCACATTTGTCAACCCAAAGGGCATAACCAACCATTAAAAAAGGCCTTACTTGGATTTGAAGGTGGTCTTCCATATATTTGTGGGCTCTATTGGAACTTGGTGATAGCAAGAATTCAGATCGATCATGTTGAAATAATTGGCCCCCTAGAGTTGGTCCAAAAGGTCATCAATCTGTGGGATTGAATACATGTACCTACCAGTGATTTTGTTTAGTGCCTGATAATCAATTCAAAGCCTCCAGGTACCATCCTTCTTTTGTACAAGTATAATCAAGCTCCCACAAGGCAAGGAACTTGGTCAAATGTTCCCTTTTTGTAGCAACTTCTGTATTTGTCGCTTGATCTCCTAATTTTCCATAATGCAGTGGCGATATATCGACCCATTGGGTAGAGGTGCTTCGGGAGTCAGATCGATCGAATGCTTGACCTGACAATGCAAGGGTACCCCTGTGGGTGAGGAGAAGATGTCCTTGTATCCTTCCATGACCTTATCCACCTACTTCTGCTGAGTGGAGGAACCCTTCTCAGGGGCCATGGATGTGGCCACGATATTCCCCATAGTTTGAGAGTGAATAAGAAAGAAAACAAATTTCATAGTCTGGGAAATGATTTTACTGCATTGCTTAGCAAAGATCAAAGAGATGATTGTAGGCGAGGTTACCTTTAGTATCTTGTATAACTTATTTCCCAAAGAAATAATAACATTGCGAAGCCTCGACTCATACACAACATGATTCTTCCATAAGTATGATTGGCCTAATAATACATCACAAACTTCAAGAGGAGAAAAATCACACAATACCTCATCCGTGAAGGGCTTGATGTTATAGGGAAGGAAGCACTGCTATCTTACATCAAGATCTCATCCTTGGTGAAGCCACTCAATGGTGTACAACTGTGGGTGTGGTGCAGTCGGTAGGCCCAACCGCTTCACAATCTCTACTAAAATGAGGTCATTTTTGCTCCCACTGTCGACAATAAATTGCAGAGGTGAACCCTTCACCCACATCTGTGAGTGAAGAGATGCTCCCCATCTTCTGGATCTTCAGGCTCAATCTTCTAGATCTTGGTGGTGGCAATAGTGGCGCTGAGCTCCACATCAATAATCTGTTTCCCTTTGTCATTCCCCTTGTCGAGTTTTGACTCAAAGTTAGAACATGCATCTGACTCTGAATCCCTCAACTCGGCCACCAGTGACTGCTTGGCTCGACACTCACTTGTGTTGTCAAAATGGCACTTATGGAACTCACACCACTTTCTTGTGTCCTTCTTTGTCTTTGTGGTGTTGTTCTTTGCTTGCGGCTTCGATGGGTTGTCCTCGGTCACCCCGCCTTGGCTTTGTCCTTTGTTATGTGGTTTAGGGGCGCCTTTCCCTTGCTTCAGATTTGTAGATCCAAAGTATCGCTTCTTCTATTTAAACTTTTGCTTGATCTTGACAGTGTATCAGTAGGCGGCGCCAAGCAAGGAGATGTCTAGGAACTCCATCTCGTCCTGGATGTATTTGTGTAGACAACTATGGTACTTGAGTACCAGATGTCAGTTAGATTCCTTGATACCCAACTTCGTGCTAAGGGTATGAAAAACATTTGTGAACTTCGGCATATCTTGGTCCCTTCCATGCTGCAGTGTGGTCCACTTTATGTACTTATCTTCATAACTCCCAACAGGGTAATATTGCTCCTTGATGGCATCTCATAAAGAGTTCCAAGTGGGTGCGTCTAAAAAAAGTGGGGGTTTTCTCTTGTCCTCACGCTCACAGTAGGTTTCCCATCAGTCCTTGATGTGGGTGGTAGCTTTGAGGAGTGCAAAAGTAACCTTCCCTATTGGAAAAATCATGAATCGAAATATACCCTTCGAACATATTTAACCATCTATCTATGATGTCTGCATCCACCTGTCCTTCAAATATGGGAATGTCAAAGTTGACTTGTACCTTAAAGGGAGTGGTGCCTCCAGAGTGGCTACAAGATGAAGATGTATCACTTGTGGACATCTGCCGAAGGATCTAGGCAAAATTGTTCATCATAGTGTTCCTTTGTCGCTCGAGGGCTTCTTCGATCAATATTTTGAAGGGATCTCCTACTCCCTCATCTTTCTTTTCTTCCACCATGGGAGGTCGTCGGGGTTTGTGAGGCTGGTCTTGCAAAGGTTCAACCAGTTCGAGCCCTAACTCCTTATACCCTGACCTTGTTGGGGACATGCAAAGAAAAGAAGAGAAAAAACAAACTGCTCTAATACCACTGATTCAAACTTATGCAAGAACACAACATAATACAGATATAAACATAAACACAGAGATGTAGCAGAAATAAAACTTCATTCATTAATATCAAAGAACTGAAATATGCTTACATACAAAATGGAAATAAACTTGCTCGGGCAATGTTAGCTTATCTCTGATAAGAGTTGTAGTGTCTAAATGACTCTAAACTATGTTACAATGAGGCTCGAAGGCCTATTTATTATTGAGAAACAAAGGAAAACCATAAACATCCAAAAACCTAACCCTAGGAGATCAAGTGCCAAAATTATGGGCCCAATTGGGGTAAATTGGTACATCAACTTCCTGGGGTCATAACTTTGGCATATGATCTTCGTTTGACATGCATGATACCTTGTTAGAAATATTTATTCGAGTGCTATAACTTTCATATGTAAACATCAATCAAAGGCCTATGTTTTCCCATTTTCCAAAAAAAAGTCTTTTAGGGCTTCAAAATGGCTCTGTAAGTTCAAGACCCAAAACACTGACAAAAATAGTAAAATGTGCTACAATTATGAAATCTGAAAGAAATAATGGTACAATGGTGAGGGTCGCAGTGGAATAGGCGAGTGCCCACCAATATCCACCTAGATCAACATTTCTCCCAGTGTGTGATGATACAATATCATATTTATGTTTGTAGTACTTTAACGAGGTGACTTCTCTAGGCTTTTCCTAGCACATTTTAAAGTGAATTTTGCGTTGAGTTAGGTTAGAAATTGAGATAATTATAATTCAAGTTTTTAAATCTATGCTCTGGAGTTCTTCAATAAGCTAAATCTATTTCTACATTCAAAAATATAATTTAAATGACAAAACATACATCTCATCAAGAATACAATCATGTTAATTCTAAAAAAAACAAAATATGACCTATCTTTTATGTTTTATTTACACAATAATTCAAAATCTTTACACTTTTTAGATTAGATTAAGTTGGTCCAATATTCATGAACCTTTTCCAACTAATCATAAAGTAATTTCCTATTATAATACCACGTAAAATCTTTTCCCAACTTATAAGGAGGTAATCTCCTATAAATTTTGTTTTCTTACTTCATCCAATATATACGTAACTTATTTTAATCTCCTCATTTGTAGCTTTTGATTTTGATTCAATATAGAGTGAATTAAACATGGATATCATTATTCCAGTGATCTCATAGCGATAGTGATTGAGATTTTGAGTGTAGCGATGTCTTAGTCCATGTGATAGTAAATAAAATATTGTGTTCGTAAAAAAAAAAATAGCTTAAAAATTGTGACAATTAAATTAACTGGTTGCATTTTATAATTTACATCCATTCTATTGTATTTCAATTATATTTAGTTTAGTTTAACTTTCATATATTAATTATAGCATTCAATAAGATTATTGAATTATTAAGCTATAAAAAAATTAAAGGCAAAATCCATTACAAATCTACTAAGTTTCATTCAGTTTATGATAACTAAAATCATTAAAATTCTATAGAATTAATTTTTAAAACACCAAACACAATAATGATCCAATTTGATTGAAAATAAAATATAAATATAATATATTATTATTAATTAAAATATATATATATATATATAAACTTTCTATTATAAAAATGTTGCGTGAATATATTTCTTTCTGATTGAAATTTAAAACAATCTCTTTGAAATTTGATTATTGTACACGCCCACCCACTTGGCATGAGTTGTGAACACGTATTTAAAAGCATTTGCAGTACACTTCCACGTGGTGTGAGTGTCAACACCTGTTTACAAACATTTATCATACACTCCATGTGGCATCATAACATTTGACGTTTTGGTTTGAACAAATATAATGTAAAACACTTCGTCTGTCCTCAAAATTGACAAGGTCTAGCACGCTGAGATATATGTAGAGGAAGATTAGAGTAAGGTACTTCTGGTTTTGTTTTCATAACTTTCGTATTAGTTTTGGAACTAGAGTTGTTATGAGCGTTTCATGTGAACACTAAGGGTACTATTAGCTAAATATTTTACTTTTTATTAGCTAAGTGTTCCAAATTTTTTTAGGGCTTTTCTGCTAGGTTTCACAAATGTATATATACATGTATATATAAATATGGTGTGTTTTTATATATTAGATGATAGGTGGTGTAATTTTGGGTATTAAAGTATTTGCAATTTTATGTTTAGATGTATTTGTTTGAAGTGAGCACGTTTATAAGACTAAGTTATAAGGTATTTGGAGTTATTATTTTCCTACTATGTTAATATTTGAATTTTTTTATCTTATATAGTAATTTTGAAGTTTATTAATTAATATATTAAATATAATTAAGCAAAATAGAAATTTATTAATTAATATATTAAATATAATTAAACAATTTTGGTTAAGTATATATTAATTTTTTATAAACTAATAATATTTATGGTTTATCACTATTTAAAATTATATAACTTTTAATAAAATTAATTTGGAATTTGTTTAGGTCAAATTATGTGAAATATATTTAATCAAATTATGATTTTGTGTTATATAAAATAAGTTTTTGATTTCATATATGGATTCAACACTCTCAAAAATCTTTTGGACACTCGGAGTATAGAGAAATCACAACTCAAACTTGTGATTCCAACAAATCTCTACCAAATTTTGGACAAATTTGATCAAAAAGTATGATAAAAAATCCTCCAAAATATTAACAAATAAACTACCACATAATAATCTATTAACATATAAAATCTTAACCTTTAATAAATATAAATTCATTCATTATTTATTAAAAGATATATTTAATGCATGACTATTTAAATTCATTTATTTTTTTATTAAAAAAATTAATACAAATCTATTTATTTAATATATTGTTAAGGTGACACACTAAAGGTCACTAGTTGGAAACTCTATGAACCAAACCTAACAAACCAAGAAAAACATATCATTAGAGTAACATTAATAAATATAATAACATATTATTATAGTAACATTTTTTTTTTTAGGTTGTGGTTCATGAACCTACATCCATGGAAATATCTGAACTAATCAACCCAAAGGGAATCTAGCCCCACAGCGACCCCAAAGGGAATCTAACCCCGCGGCCCACTAGCAAGGCCTAACCCCAAGGGCTTCAAGGAGATTGGACTTGTGACGCACTAGCAAGGCCTGACCCCAAGGGCTTCGGGGAGATTGGACCCTATGACCTCCCGATGGCAAGGCACTGATTTTGACCAAAATATGAACCGTCCACGGAAATATCTGAGCTGATCGACCCCGAAGGGAATCTAGCCCGCGGCAACCCTGAGGGGAATCTAGCCCCGCAGCCCACGCTTCGGGGAGATTGGACCCTGTGACATCTCGATAGTGAGGCACTAATTTTGACCAAAATATCTGAGCTGATCGACCCCGAAGGGAATCTAGCCCCGTGGCCCACTAGCAAGGCCTGACCCCAAGGGCTTGAGGGAGATTGGACCCTATGACCTCCAGATGATGAGGCACTGATTTTAACCAACTAAACTAACCCTTAGGACTATTGTTATAGTAACATTATACTATATCAACTAGTAATTTATTAAACCATAAAATTATATGAGAATATATTTCAATATTTCTCATGTATAATGATCATTTATAAAACTCCAATGTTACATTTAAAGTGTGTTCATTAGTATTGTATTAAATACTTTTACTATATTTTACATATTGTAATTATATATTTCCTAAATTCATACATGTTGATTGAAATATAAAATAAATATGTAATAAAATTTCTAATAGTTATCGGATAAGAATTGATGGAGTAAGCTTTATAGAATTTTTCCCATCACATTGTTTTATATGTTTTTTATTCTATCACCAGTGTGGATTATGAAATTGTAAGTTTTAATATATATATATATATATATATATATATAGATATAGATATAGATATAGATATATTTATTTATTTATTTATTTATTTATTGATAGTTATGTTTGTTCTAGAATATGATTTTTAAAATTTTAATTTAATTATTAAGTGGATAATCGAGATTTAATCTTAAAAACAGAGAATTAATATTTATCTTAAAAATAGTTATATCTGTTTTATTTTTCAATTTAATTAAAAACAAATATCAACAATACTTCTAGAAAATGATGCCTATTAGCATTTATTATCTATTTAATTTATATAATTATGCTAGTAGTACAATCTACACCATTTAAATACATATAAACAATAAACATCAAATAATTTTTGTTCCATATACTTTATATTAAAAATATTTTTACTGTTTTTTAATAAACCCCTTAAAAAAATGTAATACAAATCTAATAACCAAACTAACTTAAAAAATTATCTATCCAAATTTTAAATCAAACTTAAATATAAAATATGATCACTATTTTTTAAATCTTCATTTATAAATGATTCAATATCAACCTAAATTATTATATAATTTACAACTCATCAAACCTATATAAAATATCAATATTATACTAAACAGCTATATAAAATATCAATACCATACTTAACATTTAACACGAAAATGCTATCACTTTTTTATATAATTTACAACTCAACATAATAAACCTATATAATATATCTATATTATAGATAGCCTTTGACTCACCTTTATATTAAAGTTCAGTGCCGAAGAAATAGTGCAATTAGCACATATATTACATCTCGATAATTTAAACCATGTGGAGGTTGAATTTTTTAAATAGGCGTTATTTCAGGTATAAAATAAAAATACAAATGAAAAGTGTTATTATAAAAATATCTCAATTTAATTACATAACGTATTAATTACACACCTTATTAAATGGGTTAGGATGAACTTCAATAAATTTTTCTTTTCATAAAATCATATGCATTATTTTATGTATATTTATACTCATCATATTTATTCATAAATGTTCATTTTACATGGTTTAATTTATATTGGACAAATTACATTTAATTGTATGGACAAATTACATTCAATTGTATTTATTTTTTTATTGAGAATTTTTTTTATATATTTCTTTTATAAAATAATTTTTTAATAAATAGATTTTATAGTATCTGTAAAGCCATAAAATTTATATTTGGTTTTATAAAACAATTTTATTTTAATTAAAATTATTAAATAGTTTTTATTTCATTAAATTAAAATTTTTTTCCAAATCATTCTTTTACATTCATTTTTATATTTTCATTAAAACTTTGCAGTTTTTTAATTATGTTTAATTTATATTTTTGTGAATTACTCTTAAGTAATTATTTGGATTACTTCTTAATATCTCTTGCTTGAGTTTTTGTGGGGTTTTTTTCAATCTAAAAAAAAAAAAAAATCACAGAACACAAAATCATATGGGTTTTCCATATAGATTTATGGTCAACAAATCTATTCGCAAAAGTTGATTATACATTATTTGAGCTATATTGTGTAATTAGTGAAAATTGCATTCAATTGTATCCATATGTTTTACTATAATTTTTTTTGTATATATTTAATTTCTTCTTTCTAAGCACCACCTTTGATAAGAAATAGACCTTAGACTTCTCAATAGAGCCATAAAATTTGTAAGTCACTTGTTGAAGGTGTATATTGTGACCTTAATTATTTTGGCTCTAAATTCATTAACCATTTGTTCTCATTTCATCATACTTTTCACTATATCAACAAGTGTTTTGAGTTTATTTTTCTTGACTAAGGTAACTTTCTTATAATATAATTATTCTGGCTAAAAAGGTTTGTAAATGCATTTGATTTGTATTTTCATTTATTAATATCTTATATGAGGGTAAGAATTTTTCAACCACATTATCTTTTAACCATTTAAAACAAATAACTATATATAAATATATTTTAGTGGCAGAATGTCTCTAGTTTATAATTATGTTATAAAAATAAACACAACTAAAAAAATCAATAATAGTTTTTTTTTGTATTTAAATTCACTTTTACACTCTCTCACCACTTATCATTTTGAAAAGTAAAGTGTATATTTATATAATAGTAAATGAATTTGGGAACCACAAATGAGAATATATATTTGACAAAAGTATTAAAGTGAATATCTAAATGAAGATCAGGGAAACTTTGAAGGATGAAAATTTATCTTAAAGTTTAGAAACTTTCGGGAATTTTACTAGTCCCCAAGTTGCAAATTATAAAATGTTTGTTGATATTTTTGTAAAAACATACAAATTTCTAATAGTTTTATAAATGGCCTTGATAAAATTTTGGCAATTTTTAAGGTAAAAGAATTGTATACTATAGAATTTGGGCGAATCATTTTTTGAAAAAAATAGAAATTGGTAAAAAAAAAATTGGAAAAATCATGGAAAATGAGCCCAGTTGGGAATATTAACCCCTAGAATTTTCCATGATAAAGATATAAAAATTTTCATCCTTATTATAATTTTTGTATAATATTATTATATTAATAATTAAATAGTGATTAAAAATATTTTAAATTAAAAATAAAAATGTCAAAACTTCAACATTAATAAGAAGAAATATATTTAACAATTTTCTAATTATGTTTTATCTTTTATAATATTTTTATAAAAAAATAATTAACATAATAAAAATAAAAAATAAAATTTAAATTTGATTAAAAAAAATTGATAAAATTATTTATTTATAATATAACATAAATTATTAAAAAATAATGATATTTTTAATACACAATATAAATTGTTTAAAAAAATTGTAATATATGGAATAATAGATTTCTTGTGCAGTTTAATTCTAAAAATGTATAGAATCATTATTTTGAATTTAAACTTACTATTCATTTAAAAAGTCACATATTCTTCACCATTACACCATTGAATGGTTAAAATGAAATAATTAATATAAATATAGAATAAAACAAAATATTTAATTCATTATTATCCTACATAATCTCATTCATCAATTATCTATTGAAAATAGATTAATATATACTTAATCTTATCCGATACATCAATATATACTTATAATCTCATTCATCAATTATCTATTGAAAATACATTAATATATACTTAATCTTATCCGATACATCAATATATACTTATCTTACAGTGCAAATTGTTCAAAAATAGAATATTAGGAAACAAAATAGAGCTTTTAACGCAAGTCAACACAGGAGCTTTTAACGCATTTAAAATGTCCAAGTACATAAATATAGAACACACTTGGTCCAAGAAATCATTCAGCCATTTGAAGAGACTTCAGTGTATAGCTGTCTTTCCCTCTCACAGATTAATTACGATACAACCCCACAACCAATACCTCACTGAATTCAATAAATTGCTTTCAATACAGGTATATCAATTATCAGAACTCATAAATTTACAGCACTTAATGACTACTGAAATTATTAAATTTTGTCTGATCTTTGATGGATTTTCGCTCTAGGCCTAGCTGCTACATCCAAAGCAGCTTTTTACAATAGGCTCTGCAGCCAGGATCCATTGCTGTGTTACGATTTTTCTTTCAGACTGACAATAAAGCTTGCAATTAAAACACTTTGAATCAGACTTTGTAGTTATGTAGGCTGGGTTGAAAGGCAAGGCTCCTCAGATGTAGGTTCTTGCGACCCTGGTCATGCGGATCAGGACAGCTTATATGTAACCAACTCCATGAGCCGTGGGTGACACTGTAGACAACTACCTGTAGACTCCCATGAGCCCTGAAACATATCTTGTCTCCCACTCCCACGCACTCAAACCACGTGGAGCACGAATCCCTCCGAAACTGTCGACACACAGAGTCAGGCATCCTCCCTATCTCCTTCCAAGAAAATCCATCACCATCATCAAAACCTGCATCCTTGTGAAGAAGCTCCCACATCCTCACTTCTTTCAGGACGTGATTCTCTTCTATGCCTCCAACCATCACTATTGATGATTCACATGCTACCAATCGATACCATATATTGGATCTTGAATCAGGTACATCAATGGCTACTGACTTTCCTTCCCGGAAGTGGTACGCCATGATACCGTCCGGCACCGTCAAGCAGAACAAGAAACCTTTGCACACAAACATCTCATCGTTCCTGATCACCAGACCATGAGGCAAACTGCCTCTAACCTTCCACGACTTTGTTGATGAACTATACACTTCTGCTATTACGCCGTCCTGCCTCGTCTTGCCCACCACCACGACCTCGTACGTGCCCGGATCGTCCCCCGCTACGATTGTCTTGGCCATCACGCTGCTCCCTCTGAGCATCGCTGGCAGAGTAAAGCACGTCCTGCTGAGCGGATTGCAAACGCACATCCGCGAGAACGAACTTCCAAAGGTGATTGGATAGACGGGGACGTCCACCAAAAGCAGCCCTGCCGCCGATCCTCTGTAGCTCACAGCGCGAGTATCCGGCATAAATGAGAGGGAAACTGTTTGCCAGGCCTGGCTGGTGAAAGAATAGAGCAGAAAACCCATCCGAGTGTTGGGCATACACAGAATAAGGCACGGTTGTCCACCGCCTGATTCTGCCCACAGACGACCGATATGCTTGGATGACAAAGCATCGTTCCAACACTTGCAGACGCTACGGAAACGAAAAACGCAATCGAGGGGCAGCCGTGCCAGCAGAGACTCTACCAAATGTTGAGGCAGTTCAGACCAGATTGATCCATTGCCGGCTGAATCTTCTAAATCTGCAGCCATTGACCACTGTTCAATGCCTTCTAAGAACTTAGTATAGTGAATGGCCGTTCTGATGAGTGAGGCCCATTCCAAATAGCGGTGGCCACAGATACCACATCCTTTCACATCATTAGAATCCTCTATCATTGACCATAAAACCCCTAAAAGTAGACACTATTATCACATTTCTCTTTGGTATTACGTCGAAATTGAAGGCGTGAATTTGACGGCTTTATTTAACTATTTATTTTACCTTTTGGATTTTTTCCCAATTTGGCCAAACAATTTTTTTTAATAATAGTTTAGTCCAAAAAACATTTAAAAATTTATAAATCAAATTTATAATTCTAAAAAAAATTTTATCAATTTTCATTTTTAGCCCAACAAAACCTAAAACAGTTGAACAGTGGCTACAGAGAAATTTGTCTTGTCGTTTTCATAGGCTCTAGTTTTGGGGCAAGGCTAGTATTCCCCCACACGCGCCCAGGTGGCATGAGTTGTGAACACGTATTTAAAAAGCATTTTGCTGGCATGTGGGCTGTGTGGCATGTTACAAGTGCAAAGATAAAACAACATACCAAGATTTCACTTACCTTTAAAAGTTGGGGGTGACGACACAACAAATATAAAAGAAAAGAAAATGTCAATCTAATTCACATGGCAGAGTTGGCCCATAAAAGGTATCTTTAATTTTAAATCTGCATTCGCAGTAACTGAGGCCAAAAGGTAGACAATATTTTTGGTACAACGTCAGGAAATGGAGAACCTTCTTGGTGCAGGATATGGTGTCAGCGGGGCCATGACGTTTTGATTAGTTCGGATTTAAACAAATATAACGGTAAACGCATCATCTGTCATCAAAGTTGACAAGGTCTAGCCCGCTGAGATATATGTGGAGGAAGAATAGAGTAAGGTACTTCTTGGTTTGTTTTCATAACTTTCGTATTAGTTTTGGAACTAGAGTTGTTATGAGCGTTTCATGTGAACAATAAGGGTACTATTAGCGAAATATTTTACTTTTTATTAGCTAAGTGTTCCACTTTTTTTTAGGGTTTTTCTACTAGGTTTCACAAATGTATATATACATGTATATATAAATATGGCGTGTTTTTATATATTAGATAGGTTTCATAAATGTATATATACATGTATATATAAATATGGCGTGTTTTTATATATTAGATGATAGCTGGTGTAATTTTGGGTATTAAAGTACTTACAATTTTATGTTTAGATGTATTGGTTTGAAGTTAGCATGTTTATAAGACTAAGTCATAAGGTATTTGGAGTTATTATTTTTTTCTTCTGAGATCCCTGACTGTAGTGCTGACTGTCTCCTTAAGCTGTTTTGAGATTTGCTTCAACACTCGAAGAGCGGACCTCTTCTCTTCTTTGAAAATTCTTCTATCGCGCTCTTTCCACACATTGCATATGATGAAACTTGGTAACAGAACCCAGGCTGAGTTAAGAATTTCATGTTTCGAGAAATTATTCCTCCAATTGGTCAAGGTATTTGTGATGTTGTCTTTGTCTCTATCCGACTGTCTGAAGATGTTGGCGAAGAAATCCCATAACGTGGAAGTGAAAATGCAGCTATTGAGAAGGTGTTCTAAGGTCTCCTCTTGGCCTTCGCAAAGCTGGCATCTGGAGGGTCCCAGAATACCTTTCTTCCTGATATTATCCCAGGTTAAGATTTTTCTATGGTGAACTAGCCACATAAAGAGTTTGATCTTCATCCAGCCCTTGTGCCTCCATAGCTTCTGCCAAGTTCTATCCGTAGCTTGGGATTCCATCCCAAGGAGAATCCCTTTAGCTTCCTTAATGTTAAAGTTGCCTTCGTTGTCACTGCCCCATCTTAGTTGATCCCGCCCTTCTGTCACTAGTATCATCCTCTGATCCAACAACCTCTTAAGGGTCTCTACTTTACTGTTCATGTTTCTATTATCTCTAACTTCTATTTCCTTCCATATTCTCCATTTTTCTGTGTTGTGAGAATGCTCCCAAAAGTCCTTAACTTTCCTTAATCTTTGTTTGTCTGTTTCCTGTTTGAGGCCTGTAAAATCTTCTGTCAAAAGAGTTGGTTCTTGTTGCCATTTTTCCTCCCATAATAGTGCCAGGCCTCCATCTCTAATTTCCTAGAAACAATTTTTTTGGACAACCTCTCTGTTCTCCCAGGCCTTATTCCAAATGTGCGAGCCCTTTATATATCCAGACATTCTTATGATATCATGAGGAAGCCAGGCACTAGCATATTTTTCCTTCCAGATGCTTGCCCATTGAGCCTTAGGATCCTTCACCCATCTCCACCAAAGTTTGGCCCCTAGAACCTTACTTAGAATTTCTATATCATCCAATCTGAGGCCTCCTTGTTTCTTGGGTTTACCAATCTTATCGCATGAGACTAAAGCCCATTTTTTCATTGTTTCCTCTTTGCCCCAGAGAAAATTTCTTTGGATGTTTTTAAATTGCTGTAAAACTCCTTTTGGCGCTGGGAGAGCTGATAACATGAAGACAAGGATAGCTTGTAGCACAACCTTTGTGAGAACCAGTCTACCCGCTAGATTTAGAGACCTGTTTGCCCATTTCCTGACCTTGTCTTGCATCTTGATGATTAACGGTTCCCATATGCTTTTGAGCATAGGTTTAGCCGTTAGAGGAACTCCCAAATACTTAGAGGGGAGAGAGTCTCTTTGAAATCCAAGGATTCTAGAGACATTTCTCTGGATGGCTATATGTGTATTAAAGAAAAAAAAATTGATTTGGAAAGATTGACTTCCATACCTGAAGCCGAAGCAAAGTCTTTCAAAATTTGTTTGTAAGCTAGCGCTTCTTTGACCGTGGGAATCCCCTGTAACATAGTATCATCTACAAACTGTTGATGCGTCAGTGCTTGCCCATTTTCCGAAAGTTGTAGTCCTTGAATTTTTCTGGTAGCTCTAGCATATTTGATGGACCGCCCCAGCCCTTCCATCGTGAGGATGAAGAGAAAAGGTGAGAGCGGATCTCCTTGTCTGAGACCTCGAGAAGGCAGCAAAAGTTCAGAGGGTGAGCCATTAATTAAAATTAAAAAGTTGGAGGAAGTCACCAGGGCCATAACCCATCTAATCCAATTATGGTCAAAGCCAAACGCACCAAGTACTTTCTTGATGTATGTCCAACTTACTTTATCATAAGCTTTGGCAATGTCCAATTGCATTATCATCCCCGATTTCCTTTCACTGGTTAACGAGTGTACCACCTCGTGTGCTTGTATGATGTTGTCTAGAATTTGTCTGCCCTCCACATAACCTGATTGCTCCCCCGAAACCAGCGAAGGCAATAAAGTTTTAAGTCTGTTGGCCACAACTTTGGAAATTATTTTATAAACAACGTTGCATAAAGCTATAGGTCTGTACTTATCTGGAGTTTGTGCATTATCCTGCTTCGGAATAAGGGAGATAAAGGGGGTATTGAGAGCCCTCAAAATGGTTCTGTTATGCCTGGAGTCTTCCACAACCCTTATAATATCCTCTTTGACAATACTCCAACAAGCTTTGAAGAATTCTACATTGAAACCATCCGGACCTCGAGCCTTACCATTTTTCATTTCCTTGAGGACCTCACAGACTTCCTTTTCGATAATTGGTTTGTTGACATTACCATTATCCTCTCTGGACACCAACTTGGGGATATGCTTTATGAGGTCCTTGATGAAAGGATCCCTGTCTAGAGTGTTTTCTTGAGCAATACCTCGGAAGTGCTTAACTAACACTACTTCTATCTTCTCATGGGATTGATGTGTCTGCCCTTCCTCATCCTTGATCGAAGAGATTCTGTTGTAAGTCATGTTTGCTATAGTGGTTTTATGGAAAAATTTAGTATTTCTCTCTCCTTCTTTTAGCCATTGAATTCTTGATTTCTGTTTCCAAAAAATTTCCTCTTGATGGCACAGCTTTTCCCACTCCTGGTGATGTTTCTCAACTTGGTCATTTTTGTCCTTGTCAAAACCATCCTTGATCAAAACTTGATTGAGCTCCATTATTTTTTTCCATGTCTCTCTTTCCTGCAAAAATATTACCAAATTCATTTTTATTCCAGGCTTTAAGCTTCAATTTGATGAACTTTAATCTTTTGTGAAGCAGGAACATAGTTGATCCTTGGGTTTGCAGATCCTTGGCCCACCATTCTTCGATGTTACTGAGGAATTTTGGGTGAGAAAGCCACATATTTTCAAATCTGAAAGGTCTATTTCTTGGGGTGCCTATTCCTTTGATTTCCATTTGAACCGGCCAGTGATCTGAGCCTCCGAAGGGAAGAATTCCAGCTATTATTTCCTTATCTATAAGCATGAGATCCTCAGATATCATGAATCTATCTAACTTGGAGGCTACCTGAGAGTCACCTCCTCTTTTATTGTTCCAGGTGCAGCAACCATTGTTTGTCTCAATATCAACAAGGTTAATGTTTTTTGAAAACATTTGGAAGGCTAAGGAATCTTTATTTAGAGTTCTTGTGCCTCCTTTTTTTTCTGATAGAGATCTGATCATATTGAAGTCTCCTTCTAGGACCCAAGGTAGTCCTGCATGTCTGGCTTTTAGATCCACCAGGGAGTAAATGAAATTGATTTTGTCATCTAACCTTTGAGGGCCATAAACATTCCTGACTAGATAAGTTTCCTTGTCTCCTACTGGCTGTATAACAACTGGTAAATAATTCCTAGAAGCCTCCACATCAATAATACCAATTTTTTGGGGATTCCAGAGAGTGATGATGCCACCTGCTGTATTTTCTACTTTAACTTCTAGAAACTCAAATATACTGAGCCAGTTACTATGGATTTGCCTTAGTTTCTGAATGGACATTTTGTCTCTTGGACAAAAACTGTGTCCGGAGCTTCCCGTTTCATTCTATTATTCATCATTCTTTGTTTTCTCTTGCTACCCAACCCTCTAATGTTCCAAGTTGTGAACTTCAAAATTAAAGATTGGTAAAGGAGTAATTGGTTAGGTCTTTCATCTTACTTGAGTTCACCATAAGCTCTCCACATTCCATTAGTAGCTCGCTTTGTTTTTTCCTACCTTTTTTTTCCCTGGATTTCTCGGTGCTAACCCCGGAGTCATTTTTGTTGCTTTCATCTCGTCACTGCTCTGCCTTTCAATGTTCTTTACTCCCTCTAAACCCTTTGCTTGGGTTTTCCATAAGAATAGTTGTTGAATCTGATTGAGCTCTTCTTGTGGTAGTGATTCTACCCCTCCAGTAGTTCCCTGAGCCAAGAATCCTTCTAGATCTAGGTTTTCTTTGTCCAGAATCTCCTGAAGCTCATTGTCCTCCATATCCATATCACTCTGGGTCATATCCTGATCCATTTCCAGCTCTGATTCATTCAACATAATCCCCTTCTGTTTTTCGTTTTCCTTTGTCTGATCTCTTTCTTTCTTCTCTTCCTTCTTCCCATTATCTTCATTCATAGCTTGATCTTCTGTTGTTATTTCGTCCTCCTCTTCAAGAACTTGGAACTAGTTTTGGCTACCCGTTTTACCTTCAGCCTGATGTTGTTTTGTCCCTTTTTTCCTGCTTTTTCCTTTATGAACTACTTTGTGAAAGCTCTCCGAGTCTTTCTTTGCATTCATCTCGCTTTTATTCTCTGCTAGACTGAGGGGGCAGTCTCTTAGCAGGTGCCCATGTTCATGGCATCTACGACATCTAAAAGGAATATGTTCATAGACTATTGTTTGCACCCATTTCTCATCAAAAACCTCCAAGATGACTTCATCCGGGAGAGCTCCGGATAGATCCATTTCAACACAGATTCTAGCAAAAGAAGTGCATTTGCCCCTCCTTGTGGCTTCAGAGGCTTTAATAAATCTTCCTAATTTATTGCCTATGGCCGCCAGGGATTCCGCTTGCCAGTAGTCAAGGGGTAGAGAATAGAGTCTAACCCAAACCAGAACCGAAGTAAGAGTTTCCCACTCTGGAACAAAGTTCATTGTCCAAGGTCTCATATAGAGCCCTGCTGCGGCATAGAAGTAGGGCCCACATTCAAACAATCGTCCTTATCTTCAATGTTTGTGAAGACCACAGTGAAAAATCCTTTGGACCCCAGATGTAGGTCAATGCTTCCTTTGGGCTTCCAGTGGTATCTTATCCATGTTTGTCAAGCTTTTTCAGTGGGCCATAGCCCCATAAATTTGCATATGATTGCGTAAGTTTGCATGTGCTCTCTGTGTTCTTGGAGCGAAGGATTATTTAAAACTATTCGAAGAGTAATTTCAGCTCTGGGTTTGCACTGACTCTTCTGATTTTAGTCTTTTGTTACCTGTATTTTGGCATTTTCTTCCTTGTCTTTAGTGCCATCCTTCTCCTTCACTTTGGTGTTTTATGATTCCTTTTCCCTGTTATTTTTACCTTCCTTCGCCTCACCGTTTCCTTTCTCCGGAGACCTCTTACCCTTGTTGGCCACTAACTCCTTGTAGGAGGGAGTGGAGCTCTCTCCTCTGCGTCGATCCATGGTGAGAAACTCGCCGCCGAAGTTGTAAACCCTGGTCGCCTCTATCTCTGCTCCGCCTCTCCTCTCCCCTCAATTTACATGGTTTATCACTATTTAAAATTATATAACTTTTAATAAAATTAATTTGGAATTTGTTTAGGTCAAATTATGTGAAATATGTTTAATCAAATTGTGATTTTTTGTTATATAGAATAAGTTTTTGATTTCATATATGGATTCAACACTCTAAAAAATCGTTTGGACTCTCAGATTATAGAGAAATCACAACTCAAACTTGTGATTCCAACAAATCTCAATCAAATTTTGGGAAAATTTGATAAAAAATTATGCTAAAAAATCCTCCAAAATATTAACAAATAAACTACAACATAATAATCTATTAACATATAAAATCTTAACCTTTAATAAATATAAATTCATTCATTATTTATTAGAAAAAATATTTATTGCATGGCTATTTAAATTCGTTTATTTATTTATTTATTAAAAAAATTAATACAAATCTATTTATTTAATATATTGTTAAGGTGACACACTGAAGGTCACTCGTTGGAAACTCCGTGAACAAAAATCTAGTTGTACAATCATTATAAAGATTGGTGTTAGATGCCCTAAATTAGACGTGTCAGTCTCCTAAAAATTTACATAACCTAACAAACCAAGAAAAACATATCATTAGAGTAACATTAATAAATATAATAACATATTGTTATAGTAACATTTTTTTTTTAGGTTGTGGTTCAGGAACCTACGTCCATGGAAATATCTGAACTGATCAACCATGAAAGGAATCTAGCCCCGTGGCGACCCCGAAAGGAATCTAGCCCCGCGACAACCCCGAAAGGAATCTAGCCCCGCGGCCCACTAGCAAGGTTTGACCCCAAGGGCTTCGTGGAGATTCGACTCTAGCCCCATGGCCCACTAGCAAGGCCTGACCCCAAGGGCTTCGGGGAGATTGGACCTTGTGACCTCCCAATGGCGAGGCACTGATTTTGATCAAAATATGAACCGTCCATGGAAATATCTGAGCTGATCGACCTCGAAGGGAATCTAGCCCGTGGAAACCCCGAAGGGAATCTAGCCCATGGCGACCCCGGAGGGAATCTAGCCCCGCGGCCCACTAGCAAGGCCTAACCCCAAGGGCTTCGGGGAGATTGGACCCTGTAACCTCCAGATGGCGAGGCATTGATTTTGACCAACTGAGCTAACCCTTGGGGCTATTGTTATAGTAACATTATACTATATCAACTAGTAATTTATTAATCCATAAAATTATATGAAAATATATTTCAATATTTCTCATATATAATGATCATTTATAAAACTCTAATTTTATCTTTAAAGTGTATAACGTATTATTCATTAGTATTGTATTCTCATGAGCTCCATAGTGAAACTGGCCGTTGGACAGTTCCTAAAACGCCATGGATAGAAAGGATATGCCATATTTGTGAGAATAGGAGTATCGAGGATGAAAACCACTTCCTCTTAGAGTGCCCTGCATACAACCACATTAGATCTCAATTTCACAACCTTTGTTACAATACTGACCTTCCTAGCCTTTTACAATGCCAAAATTATAGTGAACTCGGGAGGCTTCTCTCCAAGCTTTTTGAGCATAGGAATAAAATCTTAAATCAAAATAAATAATTTGTCTTTTTAAGTCCGATAGATCATTATTTGGTCTCAGTGGACGTTAACCATCATCATCATCATTAAATACTTTTACTATATTTTACATATTGTAATTATATATTTCCTAAATTGATACATGTTGATTCAAATATATAATAAACATGTAATAAAATGTCTAATAGTTATCGGATAAGAATTGATGGAGTAAGTTTTATAGAATTTTTCCTAATCACATTGTTTTATACGTTTTTTATTCTATCACCTGTGCGGATTATGAAATTGTAAGTTTTAATTTTGGTATAGCAAAACATATTATAAATTTTAAGTGTATATATTTTAATTTTTTTTTATAGATATGATTGTTTTAGAATATAATTTTTAAAATTTTAATTTAATCCATTTTCATTTTTAGCCCAACAAAACCTAAAACAGTTGAACAGTGGCTACAGAGAAATTTGTCTTTTCGTATGGATGACCAGGGTCTCTTTCGTTTTCATAGGCTCTAGTTTTGGGGCAAGGCTAGTATTCCCCACACGCGCCCAGGTGGCATGAGTTGTGAACACGTATTTAAAAGCATTTTGCTGGCATGTGGGCTGTGTGGCATGTTACAAGTGCAAAGATAAAACAACATACCAAGATTTCACTTACCTTTAAAAGTTGGGGGTGACGACACAACAAATATAAAAGAAAAGAAAATGTCAATGTAATTCACATGGCAGAGTTGGCCCATAAAAGGTATCTTTAATTTTAAATCTGCATTCGCAGTAACCGAGGCCAAAAGGTAGAGAATATTTTTGGTACAACGTCAGGAAATGGAGAACCTTCTTGGTGCAGGATATGGTGTCAGCGGTGTATTTAAACAAATAGGAGTTGTTTATAATGTGATTTTTTGGAGATTCCGGTGACGGAATCTGGCGGAAGAAATTGAGGTTAAATCTTGATTTGTTGCAGTGAAAATGGTTTTTTAACTGCATATTTGGATTCAGCACCCTCGAAAACCCCTGGGATGCTTTCATTGTGCAGAAACTAGCTATCAAACTTGCGATTTCAATAAATTCCTACCGGCCAAAAAAACTTTCAAAAAATCGCGTTATAAACTATTTCTTTAAACAAATATAATGGTAAACGCATCATCTGTCATCAAAGTTGACAAGTTCTAGCCCGCTGAGATATATGTGGAGGAAGAATAGAGTAAGGTACTTCTGGTTTTGTTTTCATAACTTTCGTAGTACTTTTGGAACTAGAGTTGTTATGAGCGTTTCATGTGAACACTAAGGGTACTATTAGCTAAATATTTTACTTTTTATTAGCCAAGTGTTCCACTTTTATTTTAGGGTTTTTCTACTAGGTTTCACAAATGTATATATACATGTATATATAAATATGGGGTGTTTTTAGATATTAGATGATAGGTGGTGTAATTTTGGGTATTAAAGTATTTACAATTTTATGTTTAGATGTATTTGTTTGAAGTGAGCACGTTTATAAGACTAATTCATAAGGTATTTGGAGTTATTATTTTCTTCTACTATGTTAATATTTGAATTTTTAATTTTGTTATCTTATATAGTAATTTTGAAGTTTATTAATTAATATATTAAATATAATTAAGCAAAATAGAAGTTTATTAATTAATATATTAAATATAATTAAATAATTTTGATTAAGTATATATCAAAGTTTTTATAAACTAATAATATTTATGGTTTATCATTATTTTTTTTTGCTTAAGCAAGAGTCGTGCCTTCTCATTCATTAAATCAAGCAAAGTTTACAATATTTACATCAAGCCACTATGCAGTGTGGACAGAAACTAAGCCTACCCTCACAAAAATATTCTCCCAAACCAAAAGAGTACATACAAAAGATAACCCACGGGGTACCTTCCCCTTACAAAGCCGCGCCAACCAAAGCCCCACATGCCTCTAAAACACCACTGTCCAAACTTCATAAGTAAATCATCGTCTGAGATCCATATCGCACTGAGAAGAACCGCGGAGAATAACCCCCAGACCCCACCAAACTGCACGTTTAATCCCGATCGTTGATCTGCCTACTCCCATCGAACAGCGGAACAACAAATCGCGCGGCCGAAAAGATCGGACTATAGTGTGTGATACCTTACGATTAAAACCGACCGTTGATTTGCTAGATCCCATCGGACGGTTGAACTGTAATATCGCATAGCCCAAGTGATCTCTCTTTAGCGTGCGATGAGGGTGGTTTCCCAACCCTGTCCTCATCCACGCATCAAGAGCTGTATGGAATCGCTGCCCGAAGTTCAAAACTGCCTTCCGTAAGAAAGCGGTGCGATCGCACCAAAACCGCTTTGGAGGCGGTTTAGTGGCCCGCCACCGAAACTTGTGAAAAATTTCCCGCTGACTATTATTCCAATCTTCCTCTCTGCTGAAAGAGAAAACCTTGCGCCTGACTCCGAGACTGTGCAGGGAAGAAATTCCCCCAGAAGCAGAGGCTGACTCTGACCGATCTTCCTCCATAGTCTTACCAGACCTGGAAAGAGAAGCGAGCCAAAAACCGATCATTGCGATTTAGCTTCCTGTGTTTTTTTCCTATACACCTCTTTGTCCTCTTCCTCTTGATTAAAGCAGAGCTCCTTTAGATTGCTCGGCAGCATTGCAAGCCAGTTCATCCAAACTCTATTATCCATACACCTGACCCCTTGGTTGGCCAGAATATCAGCCAACTTGTTGGCTTTTCAGCGCACATGGTTGAATCTAAGAGTGCGCAGTCCCTGAAGATGTCCCTGAATTTTCTGGAGAACCTGTATTAGCCTCCAATGTTTTGAAACTTTCTCCAGCCCTGTTCCATGACTGATTTTTTTTGTTGCGTTGATGACTAACACTAAATCAACTTCTATTATTACATTTTGGCAATTGTTCTGTTTCAGAAATTCCAGGCCTTGTTCCAATGCCATTAATTCAGCCATGTTGTTGGTGGCTTTTCCTAGATGCCCATAGAAGAGGGAGATAATGCTTCCATTTTCATCCCTAAGCACCCCTCCAAAGCTTGCTATGCCCGGATTGCCCTTTGAAGCCCCATCTATGTTATACTTTAAAAAGCCTTCCGGGGGAGGATTCCAGAACTCCTTACCCGGTTCCCTCATGTTTATTTTCCTGTCTATACCTTGCAGACTCAGCCCCTGCATGCCTAATTGCCTGAGAATTGATAACTCTGCGTCTGAGGGAGGATTTTTAGGGAGATCCCTGACTGTAGTGCTGACTGTCTCCTTAAGCTGTTTTGAGATTTGCTCCAACACTCGAAGAGCAGACCTCTTCTCTTCTTTGAAAATTCTTCTGTTGCGCTCTTTCCACACATTCCATATGATGAAACTTGGTAACAGAGCCCAGGCTGAGTTAAGAATTTCATGTTTCAAGAAATTATTCCTCCAATTGGTCAAGGTATTTGTGATGTTGTCTTTGTCTCTATCCGACTATCTGAAGATGTTGGCGAAGAAATCCCATAACGTGGAAGTGAAAATACAGCTATTGAGAAGGTGTTATAAGGTCTCCTCTTGGCCTTCGCAAAGTTGGCATCTGGAGGGTCCCAGAATACCTTTCTTCCTGATATTATCTGAGGTTAAGATTTTTCTATGGTGAACTAGCCACATAAAGAGTTTGATCTTCATCCAGCCCTTGTGCCTCCATAGCTTCTGCCAAGTTCTATCTGTAGCTTGGGATTCCATCCCAAGGAGAATCCCTTTAGCTTCCTTAATGTTAAAGTTGCCTTCATTGTCACTGCCCCATCTTAGTTGATCCTGCCCTTCTGTCACTAGTATCATCTTCTGATCCAACAACCTCTTAAGGGTCTCTGCTTTACTGTTCATGTTTCTGTTATCTCTAACTTCTATTTCCTTCCATATTCTCCATTTTTCTATGTTGTGAGAATGCTCCCAAAAGTCCTTGACTTTCCTTAATATTTGTTTGTCTGTTTCCTGTTTGAGGCCTGTAAAATCTTCTGTCAAAAGAGTTGGTTCTTGTTGCCATTTTTCCTCCCAGAATAGTGCCAGGTCTCCATCTCTAATTTCCTAGAAACAATTTTTTTGGACAACCTCTCTGTTCTCCCAGGCCTTATTCCAAATGTGCGAGCCCTTTATATATCTAGACATTCTTATGATATCTTGAGGAAGCCAAGCACTAGCATATTTTTCCTTCCAGATGCTTGCCCATTGAGCCTTAGGATCTTTCACCCATATCCACCAAAGTTTGGCCCCTAGAACCTTACTTAGAATTTCTATATCATCCAATCCGAGGCCTACTTGTTTCTTTGGTTTACAAATCTTATCCCATGAGACTAAAGCCCATTTTTTCCTTGTTTCCTCTTTGCCCCAGAGAAAATCTCTTTGGATGTTTCTAAATTGCTGTAAAACTCCTTTTGGCGCTAGGAGAGCTGATAACATGAAGACAGGGATAGCTTGTAGCACAACCTTTGTGAGAACCAGTCTACCCGCTAGATTTAGAGACCTGTTTGCCCATTTCCTGACCTTGTCTTGCATCTTGATGATTAATGGTTCCCATATGCTTTTGAGCATAGGTTTAGCCGTTAAAGGAATTCCCAAATACTTAGAGGCCCGAAGAGAGTCTCTTTTAAATCCAAGGATTCTAGAGACATTTCTCTGGATGGCTATATGTGTATTAAAGAAAAAAAAAATTGATTTGGAAAGATTGACTTCCATACCTGAAGCCGAAGCAAAGTCTTTCAAAATTTGTTTGTAAGCTAGCACTTCTTTGACCGTGGGAATCCCCTGTAACATAGTATCATCTACAAACTGTTGATGCGTCAGTGCTTGCCCATTTTCTGAAAGTTGTAGTCCTTGAATTTTTCCGGTAGCTCTAGCATATTTGATGGACCGCCCCAGCCCTTCCATCATGAGGATGAAGAGAAAAGGTGAGAGCGGATCTCCTTGTCTGAGACCTCGAGAAGGCAGAAAAAGTTCAGAGGGTGAGCCATTAATTAAAATTGAAAAGCTGGAGGAAGTCACCAGGGCCATAACCCATCTGATCCAATTATGGTCAAAGCCAAACGCACCAAGTACTTTCTTGATGTATGTCCAACTTACTTTATCATAAGCTTTGGCAATGTCCAATTGCATTATCATCCCCGATTTCCTTTCACTGGTTAACGAGTGTACCACCTCGTGTGCTTGTATGATGTTGTCTAGAATTTGTCTGCCCTCCACATAACCTGATTGCTCCCCCGAAACCAGCGAAGGCAATAAATTTTTAATTCTGTTGGCCACAACTTTGGAAATTATTTTATAAACAACGTTGCATAAAGCTATAGGTCTGTACTTCTCTGGAGTTTGTGCATTATCCTGCTTCGGAATAAGGGAGATAAAGGAGGTATTGAGAGCCCTCAAAATGGTTCTGTTCTGCCTGGAGTCTTCCACAACCCTTATAATATCCTCTTTGAAAATACTCCAACAAGCTTTGAAGAATTCTACATTGAAACCATCCGGACCTCGAGCCTTACCATTTTTCATTTCCTTGAGGACCTCACAGACCTCCTTTTTAGTAATTGGTTTGTTGAGATTACCATTATCCTCTCTGGACACCAACTTGGGGATATGCTTTATGAGGTCCTTGATGAAAGGATCCCTGTCTAGAGTGTTTTCTTGAGCAACACCTCAGAAGTGTTTAACTAACACTGCCTCTATCTTCTCATGGGATTGATGTGTCTGCCCTTCCTCATCCTTGATCGAAGAGATTCTGTTGTAAGTCCTGTTTGGTATAGTGGTTTTATGGAAAAATTTAGTATTTCTCTCTCCTTCTTTTAGCCATTGAATTCTTGATTTCTGTTTCCAAAAAATTTCCTCTTGATAGCACATCTTTTCCCACTCCTGGTGATGTTTCTCAACATGGTCATTTTTGTCCTTATCAAAACCATCCTTGATCAAAACTTGATTGAGCTCCATTATTTTTTTTCCACATCTCTCTTTCTTACAAAAATATTACCAAATTCATTCTTATTCCAGGCTTTAAGCTTCAGTTTGATGAACTTTAATCTTTTGTGAAGCAGGAACATAGTTGATCCTTGGCCCACCATTCTTCGATGTTACTGAGGAATTTTGGTGAGAAAGCCACATATTTTAAAATCTGAAAGGTCTATTTCTTGGGGTGCCTATTCCTTTGATTTGCATTTGAACCGGCCAGTGATCTGAGCCTCCGGAGGGAAGAATTCTAGCTATTATTTCCTTATCTATAAGCATGAGATCCTCAGATATCATGAATCTATCTAACTTGGAGGCTACCTGAGAGTCACCTCCTCGTTTATTGTTCCAAGTGCAGCAACCATTGTTTGTCTCAATATCAACAAGGTTCATGTTTTCTGAAAAGATTTGGAAGGCTAAGGAATCTTTATTTAGAGTTCTTGTGCCTCCTTTTTTTTCCGATAGAGATCTGATCATATTGAAGTCTCCTCCTAGGACCCAAGGTAGTCCTGCATGTCTGGCTTTTAGATCCACCAGGGAGTCAATGAACTTGATTTTGTCATCTAACCTTTGAGGGCCATAAACATTCGTGACTAGATAAGTTTCCCTGTCTCCTACTGGCTGTATAACAACTGATAAATAATTCCTAGAAGCCTCCACATCAATAATACCAATTTTTTGGGGATTCCAGAGAGTGAGGATGCCACCTGCTGTATTTTCTACTTTAACTTCTAGAAACTCAAATCTACTGAGCCATTTACTATGGATTTGCCTTAGTTTCTGAATGGAACATTTTGTCTCTTGGACAAAAATTATGTCCGGAGCTTCCTGTTTCATTCTATTATTCATCATTCTCTGTTTTCTCTTGCTACCCAACCCTCTAATGTTCCAAGTTGTGAACTTCATAATTAAAGATTGGTAAAGGAGTAATTGGTTAGGTCTTTCATCTTACCTGAGTTCACCATAAGCTTTCCACATTCCATTAGTAGCTCGTTTTGTTTTTTCCGACCTCTTTTTTCCCTGGATTTCTCGGTGCTAACCCCGGAGTCATTTTCGCTGCTTTCATCTCGTCACTGCTCTGCCTTTCAATGTTCTTTACTCCCTCTAAACCCTTTTCCTGGGTTTTCCATAAGAATAGCTGTTGAATCTGATTGAGCTCTTCTTGTGGTAGTGATTCTATCCCTCCAGTAGTTCCCTGAGCTAAGAATCCTTCTAGATCTATGTTTTCTCTGTCCAGAATCCCCTGAAGCTCATTGTCCTCCATATCCATATGACTCTGGGTCATATCCTGATCCATTTCCAACTCTGATTCATTCAACATAATCCCCTTCTGTTTTTCGTTTTCCTTTGTCTGATCTCTTTCTTTCTTCTCTTCCTTCTTCCCATTATCTTCATTCATAGCTTGATCTTCTGCTGTTATTTCGTCCTCCTCTTCAAGAACTTGGAACTGGTTCTGGCTACCCGTTTTACCTTCAGCCTGATGTTGTTTTGTCCCTTTTTTCCCACTTTTTCCTTTATGAACTACTTTGTGAAAGCTTTCTGAGTCTTTCTTTGCGTTCATCTTGCTTTTGTTCTCTGCTAGACTGAGGGGGCAGTCTCTTAGCAGGTGCCCATGTTCATGGCATCTACGACATCTAAAAGGAATATGTTCATAGTCTACTGTTTGCACCCATTCCTCATCAAAAACCTCCAAGATGACTTCATCTGGGAGAGCTCTGGATAGATCCATTTCAACATAGATTCTAGCAAAAGAAGTGTATTTTCCCCTCCTTGTGGCTTCAGAGGCTTTAATAAATCTTCCTAATTTATTGCCTATGGCTGCCAGGGATTCAGCTTGCTAATAGTCAAGGGGTAGAGAATAGAGTCTAACCCAAACCGGAACCGAAGTAAAAGTTTTCCACTCTGGAACAAAGTTCATTGTCCAAGGTCTCATATAGAGCTCTGCTGCTGCATAGAAGTAGGGCCCGCCCTCAAACACGTCGTCCTTATCCTCAATGTTAGTGAAGACCACAGTGAAAAATCCTTTGGACCCTAGATGTAGGTCAATGCTTCCATTGGGCTTCCAGTGGTATCTTATCCATGTTTGTAAAGCTTTTTCAGTGGGCCATAGCCCCATAAATTTGCATATGATTGCGTAAGGCTGCATGTGCTCTCTGTGTTCCTGCAGCGCAGGACTATTTAAAACTATTCGAGGAGTAATTTCAGCTCTGGGTTTGCACTGACTCTTCTGATTTTAGTCTTTTGTTACCTGTATTTTTTCATTTTCTTCCTTGTCTTTAGTGCCATCCTTCTCCTTCGCTTTGGTGTTTTCTGATTCCTTTTCCCTGTTATTTCTACCTTCCTCCGCCTCATCGTTTCCTTTCTCCGGAGACCTATTACCCTTGTTGGCCACTACCTCCTTGTAGGAGGGAGTGGAGCTCTCTCCTCTGCGTCGATCCATGGTGAGAAACTCGCCACCGAAGTTGTAAACCCTGGTCGCCTCTATCTCTGCTCCGCCTCTCCTCTCCCCTCAATTTTCATGGTTTATCACTATTTAAAATTATATAACTTTTAATAAAATTAATTTGGAATTTGTTTAGGTCAAATTATGTGAAATATGTTTAATCAAATTGTGATTTTTTGTTATATAGAATAAGTTTTTGATTTCATATATGGATTCAACACTCTAAAAAATCGTTTGGACTCTCAGATTATAGAGAAATCACAACTCAAACTTGTGATTCCAACAACCTCACTGTACCCAAGAATGCAAAGAAGAAGGATGATAACAGAATGGGAGATGGGAGAGGGAGAGCACGAGATGATCATGCTTTAATGGCTGTCACATCCACTCCATCATCTTGGATCCTTGATTTAGGTGCATCGAACCATATGGCTACATCAAAAGATGAATTTTCCTGCATCGAAGAAAGCACTAGATCCCCAATTTACTTGGGAGATGCCACATCTGCAAAGGTGTGCGAAGAAGGAATTGTAGACCTTGAAGGGCGTTGCTTCAAAAATGTGCTTCATTTTCCCTCACTGTCCGCAAATCTTCTCTCGATATATCAGATCACTCATTCCGGCTCTGGAAGGAAGGTGGAGTTCACTCTGGACTCCGCAATGATTACCGACATTTCCACGGGCTCACAGCTTGCACATGGAATTGCAGATCATGGTTCTCATTTGTATTTCTTCTCCCACTTTGTTCCTAAATATATTAGCACTGTATTTCTATCACAATCTAATGATATCAACAGGTTATGGCATGAAAGATTTGGCCATCTAAACTATAAGTACTTGCATCAACTTAGCAAGGAAAACATGGTAGAAGGATTGCCCGCTATTAAATTCACAAGCGGTGTATGTCAAGGATGCATTCTTGGCAAGCATCCGAAGAAAAAGTTTGACAAAGGGAAGGCACAAAGATCTTCTTCACCTCTTGGGTTGATTCACAGTGACATCACGGACCCATTCCTGCATCCTTCAATCAGTAAGGCTCGATATGTACTCACTTTCATAGATGATTTCTCTCGCTTTCCTTGGTTATTTTTTCTGAAATTAAAATTGAAAGTATTTGAATTCCTTATAGAATTTAAAGCACTTGCTGAGAATGAGTCTGAGTGTAAGATTAAGATACTCAGCACTGATAATGGGGGGATTATGTCAAGAAATATGTGCAGCAACTTTGTATTGATGCAGGTATAGAGCTACAACACATAGTGCCATATACACCACAGTAGAATGGTGTCGCGGAGAGGAAAACCCTGTCATTAAAAGAGATGGAAAATTGTATGCTACAGTCCAAATCATTAGCTCCTAAGCTATGGGATGAAGCTATTAATTTTGCAACATACATTTAGAACTGTATTCCTCACAAAGCAATCAAATGCACCACTCCATTTGAATGTTGGATCAGTAAGACACCGAAAGTGTCGCACTTTTGCATTTTTGGTTCACAAGCATGGGCTCACATTCCGACAGATAAGAGGAAGGCTTTGGAGCCTAAAAGTGTTGAATGTATCTTTGTTGGATATCCTGACAATGTCAAATGATATGGATTGCTGGACTCTCACACTTAAAAGTTCCTTGTAGCTCGAAGTGTGAAGTTTGAAGAAGAATCACTACATGATTTTTCAGCAAACCCTGCCGAGGAACTGCTTGTTACCACTGATGAGGAGGAGTCCGAAACTTCTTCGAGCACTTTAGAGTAGCCATCAGAGAAGCCTCTTGGGTATGATTCAGAGGATGATGAGTAATTCATGGCTACTCCAACGTAGCTGCCAACTTGAGCAGATAAAACCCTGCAAGATGCGGGTGAACTAGTCGGTGATCCTGCGGATGCGAGAAGAACTAGATCACAGTTTTTTGGGACTCCTCAAGCCCTGGCTACCACCAAACCTTTGCTTCCCATACATTGCTATATGACACTTGGTTCAGATCCACAGTCACACTCTGAGGCTGTTGGAAACCCGCTTTGGGAGGCTGCCATGGATGAAGAGTACTCCGCTCTCATGGAAAACAACACATGGGACTTGGTTCCACTTCCGAAAGGAAGAAAGCTTGTTCAATGCCGATGGATCTATCGAACAAAGATTGTTGTAGATGGTGAGATCAGCAAGTACAAAGCTCGACTTGTTGCAAAAGGATACTCACAGGTACATGGCATAGACTACACAGAGACATTTGCACCTGTTACAAAAATGGACTCCATTCGACTAGTTTTAGCCATTGCTGCTTCTCACAGATGGGAAGTTCATCACATGGATGTGAAGAGTTCATTTCTTCATGGAGATATCAAGGAGGAGATCTATATGGAGCAGCCACAAGGATACATTCATAACTCTTCCCTCATTTGCAGAATAAAGAAATCTTTGTATGGCTTAAAACAGGTTCCCAGAGCCTGGTATGCAAAGATGGACTCTTTCCTGCTTTCCTTTGGATTCATTCGATGAAAATCTGATCCGAATGTTTATTTGCTGAAACATGATGATTCCCTTTTTCTGATAGTACTTTATGTAGATTATTTACTGATGACAGGGAACCTTACCTAAGCTATTGATTCGGCAAGATCAGCGTTGCGCTATCGAATTTCCATGACAGATTTGGGATTGGTGCACTACTTTCTTGGTCTTGAAGTTTCTCAGTCTACTTCAGGGATCAAGATGGCACAGTCTAATTATGCATTAGATCTACTTGTCCACTTTCAGATGACAGAATGCAAGCCAGCAACATCTCCCTTTCTTTTAGGGATCAGATTTGAGGATGCGGGTACTACACCTTTGGTGGACAGTACACTGTATCGACAGTTGGTTGGGAGTTTGTTGTATCTTACTCACACCCGACCTGATATATCTTTTGCAGTAGGATTTTGTTCTAGATATATGCAGGAGCCCCATGAGCTTCACTGGAAAGCTGCAAAGAGAATCCTTAGATATGTGAAAGGTACTTCCAGTTTTGGTATCTTTTATGCTGCAGATTGCCCACTTTCACTGATTGGGTACGCAAATTCTGACTGGGCTGGTGATGGTATAGACCGCTAGTCCGCCTCTGATTATGTTTTTAGCTTTGGTTCAAGGCCTTTTTCTTGGTCTAGCAAGAAGCAATCCATAGCCGAGGGAGAGTATAGAGGTGTAGTGAATGCAACGACACAGGCTATTTGGTTGCAGGGGCTTCTCTTCGAGTTTGGTATTCAGTATCCACTTCCGACTGTCATATTTTGTGACAATCAGGGGTCCATTCAGATATTGATTGATCAGTTTAGAGGCAGAGGACCAAGCACATCGAGATTCACATGTATTACATCCACAAGCTGATCTGTGACTGATTCATATCACTGCAGTACTGCCCCACTGAGCAGCAGGTTGTAAACATCTTCACCAAGTCTTTCACTGAAATGAAATTTTTAGAAATAAGAGCTATGCTTGGAGTCGTGGAGATAGCTGAGTAGGCCCTTCTAGCCACTTAGCCATTTTTCCTCTTTTTTTTTTTTTTTTGGGGGGGGGGGGGGTTCCCACGAGGTTTTCCCTCCTTCATTTTATGAGGATCTTTTATTTATTGTACCTAAGTACCTAACATGGCATCTTGGCAGGGACTCAGTTTAGATAAGTGAGTTAGGATGAAGGGGGGGTGTTGGAATATAATCCTAACATCTACATTTATTTTTTAGCCTAAGTATCCTTGACTTAGCCACATGCACTAAAAATCATGTTCACACTTGGTTTTTGGTAAACTAGCTCGGTGGACCAAGTTTCCCTTGTTTTTTTCCTTTAAATGCCTAATATTATGGAAATATTGGTCCAACCACTTTCCTAAACCATTTAGACGTCTAAGTGCATGTTCACACCTAACCACACCTCATCCACTTGAGTTATTTGAGGATTAACGCCCCACATGAAGATTACCCCCCCTTAAATCAAAGGATCTGGTCCCCCGGACCATTTTAGCATGTTTTAAAGTTGTCTTCCTTGGGAAATGTGCCCATCCTCATGCTTTCCTTGTGGTTGATAGTTGGCATAGGTTGTCTTGAGTCATTGTTTCTATTTTAGGCCTCCCTTTAGCTTTTCTTAGCCTTTCTAGTTCTTTACTAGTTTTTTTCCTAGTTTTCTAGATTCGACAATTTCTATATAACCACCTCCCTTTGGGATTAGAGGTCTGGTTTCTCATGTATTACTATGGTTTATTAATTTAATACATTGATTTTATGGAGCAAATTCTTTCTCTCTTCTCTTCAATATCAACAAATTACTTGTGTTTAATTTAACTAGAATTTTAGATCTATCGGAGTTTCTGCAGGAACTCTACAAAGATCAACCATTTATAAATTATTGTGAGTTCATCCATATTGATAGTTGGAAAAAAGATGATAGCTATATGTCTATGGTTTTTAATCGAGTAGATGGAAAGAGTCATAGCCAAATACTGACTTATGATGTTGTCGCGAGAAAACTAACATATGAAGACAAAGAAGAAAATGGAGAGATAGTTAACATTTATCAAAAACCACAATTATTGATTAACTATCTTATAGACATGTGTTCAAATAAAGGAGATTGGGTTCTAGATTTATTTTCTAGCTCAAGTAAGTTTTATTATATGGAATTGAATTTCAATATGTTATTTCTTAATTTATATGTCATTGCACTAATTTACTTCATTATTTCTTTTGTGCTTGATAATTAGGTACGACACTGACACGTTGCCTTCAAAAATGAAGAAATTGCATTGCCATTGAAAAGATCCAATACAGTGCAATTTTATTCAGTAAAGAATTAATGCTCTTCAATTTATTTTAGATGCAATGTAAGAAATTGGGTTGAAGAAAAGGGACTTTAGTGAATCACATGTGGCAAAAAAAGCAAAGGAACCCCTACCACCATTACGCGGAATGATTGGAAAGGCATACATTGGGAGATTCACAAACATCAAAGATCCATTAAAAGAGGAAAATGAGAAAAATGAAGCAAAAAATATTGTGGGAGAAGACAATGATGAAACTCTAGAAGACGAAGAGTTTGGATTACGTGACATTGTTAATTAAATTTAAGTTATGTTTGGAAATTAAACTCATTTTTTGTAACTATTAATTAGTTATACTTGTAATGTTTTGACTTTGACATTTTATGAGAAGAATAAGCACTCAATTAATGTTGTTATGCGTTCAATATTTGTATTATGTGATTTTCGCATTAATTTTTATGTTAATCACTATTTTTTGAAAAATTAGTGATTATTATTATTATTTTGACATGAGATTCATAAAAAAAATATTATTTAACCATTTTTACTTAAAATTTTCCTATGAAAATTGTGATTTTGACATGTCATCTCTAGTAAAAAAAGTACAAAAAATGATCAAAATGTGTAGTTTTCTAGTTATATCTATGTTGAAAATGGTTATTTTTATGTCAATTATTAAAAATTATTGTTTTTTAGAGACAATTATTTCATGTGGATTGAAAAATTAATTAACGATGTATCAATATGTAGAATATCGAAAATTCAAAATATTGACCTTCTTCTTTAAATATGCACAACAATAAAAAACTCACTACAAAAAAATAAAAAATAAAAATAAAAACAAGAAAATATGAAGAAGAAGACCACTTCAAAAATTATTAAATTTAGAAAATAATTATTTACCTTTCATACAGTAGAAAATTTAAATTCAAAAGATAGGCCTTTTAAAAAAAGAGCCTCATGAAGAATTACCACTTTTTAAAATCAGCAGGAAAATCACTACCATTCTAAAGTGTAATGTACATAAAAAAATTTAAAGTGTCAAAAACTATGCTCTAAAAAAAACATGTGTGTTCTGCATCACCCCTTTTCAAAATCAGGAGCATAATGTACATAAAAAAATTTAAAGTGTCAAAAACTATGCTCTAAAAAAAACATGTGTGTTCTGCATCACCCCTTTTCAAAATCATGTCACTTTTTTGCTATCTCTATGAAACGCATAACGGTATCAGTTCCCGTTTCAAAGTTTACATTGTTTTTTGTTTTTGTTTTGTAATTTTGCTAAATAACATAGAGATGGAACAAGCAAAAAACATTGAAAAAAAACCAAAGTATGAAATAATTATTAAAGAAATGGAAGACCGACGTCTCTTTCATTCTCATATGCTTGAATTTTGGGCCTATACAAGTATTTTCTATACACGGGAGAAGGTTCAAAATTGAACCTATCAAGAGGCCTCTCAAACACGTCCCAAAAATGCCAAGTTAAAATTAAATGTCAAAAAAAATGTAAATTTTTATTTATATTAGTCTTTAAAAAAATTAACTATTATAACAAAATGCCCTATGAAGGATTGCTACATAAATTGTCAGATATTCTTAGAGGTTGGGCCTGGATCTTGGTTGGCAACTTCACATGTTGCTTTATTCCCGTTTCTAAAATTCATGACATACAGAGTACGTAGCCAACATTTCAACTTTGAAGACAACTTAAAGTCATGTTGTTGATGTTACATTGAAAGTGAATGACCTTCAACCTTCATACGATTTTGTACTTAATTTTTGTTTACTCTACAGCCACTGAGAAATGGATCACAAAACAAAAAAATGGATCACAAAACAAAAATATCAAGTAGCAATAAATAGAGTGTAATGGAGGTCATTTCGTTCATAGATGTCATAATGGCGGTAGCTTTAGCAATGAAGAAAATAAAAATGATAGGAGGGTTGTAAGAAAACTTGTTTTAGACTCCTCTTAGTCACAATGCAAAGAGCAAGACCAACTATATTTTTTTGAGCTTCCTAACATATTTTATTTAAAAAACGATTACATTATTCAATTATTCTTCTCAGCCTCAATTATAAAATCAAGTTTTCATTTGTAGACCACGCCCTGTTGAAATCAAATGTATCACAATAAATTCACTTCCCAACACAACACAAATGTTGACATATCTTCAATGGCTTTACCAACAGAGCACATATGCTCTCTTTTCCTTTTGGACAAACCAAATTTAAGTGGATTATTTTCGTGGAGAAACAAAAATGAAAATGAAGGATGTGGTTTCTGCATTTTTTAGTTTCAAACAACAGGTTTAAGCGATCCTATCCATGTATCAAGTCAAATATTTGCCTTTGATGTTAAAAATAACTTCTCAATTCACGTGTGTTTTACATTGGGCTAGTCTAGTTTTTTCTTTTCCTTTTCTTGGTGAGTGGGAAAGAACTAAATAATGGAGCAACCCATTTATCAGGCATTGTGGGTGGATCTGTGGTCCACATGGCTGGTTGGGTTTCTATTGATTGGGATGTCTCTATATGCAACACAGTTGCTTCCTTCTCTAATGGATCAAGGCAAGTCTAACAAAGCCCTCGTTGAGGACAAAGAATTATTATCAAGTCTCAATTAAACAATTTTCTTAGCACCAGGGGCATTTTTAGGCAATGCGGGAGCACGACAGGTGATGCCAATTCACTTTTGGCTTGCTCTGTCTCCAAATCTTCAAGTGGATTTGTTTGCGAAACACTCATATATGTTGTAATTTACAAAAGCGTTGGAGCATCATGTCACAATGGAGGGAGACATTGATTTCACATAAGCAGCATTGTGCCTATAGACCCCCAACACTTTTTCTTTTTTCTTTTAGTTGTGGGCTGTCTTGGTTAAGATTGAAATCAACTACACTGAAAAAAACAAAGTCTATCATTTTCATGTTAATTTTTTTTCCTTTGTTATCTCTTATTTTTTAAAGAATCGTATGATTAGATAATTTAACATCATGTATCTAGTTTAAATAAACAAATTTTATAACAAGGTAGCTAAGTGTTAAATTTACTAGAATGAACATAGAAATAAATTAGGAAATACTTTAAAACTTGAGATGAGTTGGAGATAAGTTGAATTCGAGAGATTAGTTGTCGAATGGATATAAAAATAAATTAAGAAATAATTTCAACTTTCATTTGAGTTGGAGCTAAGTTGGATTAGATATTTGTAGATGAGTTGAATTAGATATCTCTAGTTGTTTTCCTCTTACATTTCTCCAGAACATTTAGACTAAATTTATGATTGAGCTAACTAGAAACAACCTTTCCTACCACCTAGCCCCAAGGAAACCCTTAATTTCCTTATGACAGATTTGTTTAAGAAATGATCTTCTGCACAACCTAACCCTTCACTAAATGTTTTGTTCACACAATAAATTTGATCCAGACTTATGCAAGAACACAACAAAATACATATATAAACATAAACACAGAGATGCAGAAAAAATAAAACTTCATTTCATTAATATCAAAGAACTGAAATATGTTTACATATAGAATGGAAATAAACTAGCTCGGGCGATTGTAACTTATCTCTAAGAAGAGATGTGGTGGCTACATGCCTCCGAACTATGTTACAATGAGGCTCGAAGGCATATTTATTATTCAGAAATAATGGAAAACCCTAAACATCCAAAAACCTAACCCTAGGAGATGAAGCACCAATACTATGGGCCCCGTTCGGGTAAATTGGTACATCATCTTCTAGGGGTCATAACTTTGGCATATGATCTTTGTTTGACAAGCACGATACCTCGTTAGAGAGATATATATGAGGAATATAACTTTCAACTGCAAACGTCAGTCAAAATCTCACGTTTTCCCTTTTTCCTTAAAAAACATTTTTTAGGGCCTCAAAATGATTCTGAAAGTTCAAGACTCAAAAACAACAAAAAATAGTAAATCGTGCTACAATTATGGAAACCAAAAGAAATAATGGTACAATGGTGAGGGACTAAGTGGAATAGGCAGGTGGCCACCAATATCTACCTGGATCAATCCTCCCCTCTTAGGAAGCAATGAACACCATTGCATTGAGTGCCTCCATGAGATGGGGAAACTTCTGTTGAACTTAGTCCCTGGTGAGCCACTTGCCTTAGTACAGGAGTTGGCCAGCTTGACAACCCGATACAGTTGGATATTTTATTGGTGAGTGTTCTTGATCCACATGTCCATGATCGAATTAGTTGTGGCCTGTTCCATGTAGTCTAGGTTTAGCTCTATTAGTTTGAGTTGTTCTGCAATGTATGATGTGTCTAGTAATTGTGGAAAGTATGGCCAAAGGCGGTCCACATTGAAAATAATTGTCTCCCATAGCCTTGGTAATGGTGTAAGGCCCATATCAAAGTGGTCTGAGCTTTCGATGGGCTCTGATAAGGCATTATTTTTGCAAATGCAACAAAAATTTGTTACCCACCTGAAACTTGGGTGGCACCCGATGTTGATCATGTCATTGCTTGTACTTGGCATTGGACTTATCCAAGATGTCGTGAACCTACTCATGAATGTGTTGGATGAATTCAATAAATCAGGTTGCTTTATCAACCTCAGACAGTACATGTGTGGATTTTGTCTGTGTAGTTACATGAGGCATGGAAACATCAATCAGATACAATGGTTGAAATCTTAGACCCAGTTGAAAGAGATTGTGACCAGTCGAGCTATGGAGAGCTATGTTATAATTTTGTTACACATAGGGAAGGGTCTCAGCCCAGGTTCTAAGATTCTTGGAGTTATACATGCGGAGTATGTGCACTCTCATCCTGTTGATGACCTTTGTCTGGCTATCAATCTCGGGATGGAATGCAGTCGACTTGGTGAGCTTGGTGTCAAATAGTGTCCAGAGGCTTGACTAGAATGTGCTCAGGAACCTGCTATCCGAATTTGATATAATGGTCTATGGGATCCCAAAATGTACCCACACTCGTTCAAAGAAGAGTTTGATCGTGTCTTCTGTTGTGATACTCTTCTTGCAGGCTGCCAAAATAACCATCTTAGAAAAAATGTCCACGACTATAAATACAAAGTCATTACAATGCTTGGTAGAAGAGAGGCGAGAAAAATATTTCATGGGGATGGATTCCCAAGGTTGGTTGGGAGTAGGCAAATGAGTGTACAAGCCTTGCTTCTTAATAGTTGGTTTGGCGATGACGTAGGCAGTGCAGAATCTGATATATTTTCCAACATCATGTCAAAGTTTTGGCCAATAAAAGTACTTTTGTAGTACGACCATAGTTTTCTCCACACCAAAGTGTCTTGCGACTCGACTATAATGTGCCTCCTAAATCAGCTTGGCACGCTTGCTTGAAGGAACACAAAGGTGGTCCAAGTAGCATAATAATGCATCTTGGAGGTGAAAATCAGGAACTTTCTTGCCATCCACTAACATCTAGTATGTGGAGGTGAACTCTAGATCATTTTTGTATAGTTGCAGCCATCTAAAGGTCTCGTAGCGACAAGAATTGAGAAAAGTAATCAGTGGTGAAACTGGGGGTCGACTAAGGCAGTATTCAACATGATTAGTACTTCCCTTTTTGTATTTAATGTTCGAGGGGAATTTTTGCAGATATATAGACCACTTCTGATGTCGTTTGTTCTGCAACTTCTCTTGTGCCTGCATAAACTGTAGAATTCGGTGATAAGTGTGGATGACCATCTCCATCCCTAGAATGTACTTCTTCCATTGACGACAAGTCTATGCGATGGAATACATATCTTTCTCATAGGTGGGGTACTTCTAAATTATATCGAAAAGCATCTCACTATGATAGGTCAATGGATGTCTGTGTTAGGTGAGGACTACACCAATAGCATAGTTGGAAGTGTTTATATCAACTTCAAATGGTTGTTGTAGGTCTAGAAATGTGAGTATCGGTGAAAAGCAGTTACGACACTTCAACTTAGTGAACGCTTTCTGTTGGGACTCAGACCAAGAAAAATTTGCTTTCGCTCTTCCCTTAGTAATCTAACTCAAAGGCCAAGTGATATGGGAGGATCCCAACACGAACCTTCGATAAAAATTTGCAAGGCCTAAAAAGTTGTGAAGTTATGTTAGAGTGGTCGGGGATGAACAATTTTGAATGACTTGGAACTTAGTTAGATTCACATGCACATCTCACTCATCTATGATGTAACCCAGATATTGGACCTGGCTCATGTCAAAGGTGTATTTCTCCAAATTGGCACATATTTTGTGCTGCCACAGGGTTTGAAGGACATTCTGAATGTGTTGCAAGTGTTTTTACCAACTCTTGTTGAAGATGAGGATGTCACCCAGATAAATAACCACAAATGAGTTAGTGAAGGGCCACAAGATGTCATCCATTAGCCTCATAAAAGTAGGAGGCACATTTGTCAACCCGAAGGGCATAACCAACAATTAAAAAAGGCCTTACTTGGATTTGAATGTGGTCTTCCATATATTTGTGGACTCTATTGGAACTTGGTGATAGCAAGAATTCAGATCGATCATGTTGAAATACTTGGCCCCCTAGAGGTGGTCTAGAAGGTCATCAATCTATGGGATTGAATACATGTACCTAACAGTGATTTTGTTTAGTGCCTGATAATCAATTCAAAGCCTCTAGGTACCATCCTTCTTTTGTACAAGTACAATAAAGCTCCCACAAGGCAAGGAACTTGGTCAAATGTTCCCTTTTTGTAGCAACTTCTAGATTTGTCGCTTGATCTCCTCATTTTCCAGAATGCAGTGACGATATATCAACCCGTTGGGTAGAGGTGCTTCGAGAGTTAGATCGATCAAATGCTTGACCTGACAATGCAAGGGTACCCCTGTGGGTGAGGAGAAGATGTCCTTGTATCCTTCCATGACCTTATCCACCTTCTTCTGCTGAGTGGAGGAACCCTTCTCAGGGGCCATGGATGTGGCCACGATATTCCCCATAGTTTGAGAGTGAATAAGAAAGAAAACAAATTTCATAGTCTGGGAAATGATTTTACTACATTGCTTAGCAGAGGTCAAAGAGATGATTGTAGGCGGGGTTACCTCTGGTATCTTGTATAACTTATTTCCCAAAGAAGTAATAACATTGTGAGGCCTCGACTCATACACAACATGATTCTTCCACAAGTATGATTGGCCTAATAATACATCACAAACTTCAAGAGGAGAAAAATCACACAATACCTCATTCGTGAAGGGCTTGATGCTATAGGAAAGGAAGCACTGCTATCTTACGCGAAGATCTCATCCTTGGTGAAGCCACTCAATGGTGTACAACTGTGGGTGTGGTGCGGTCGGTAGGCCCAACCGCTTCACAATCTTTACTGAAATGAGGTTATTTTGGCTCCCACTGTCGACAATAAATTGCAGAAGTGAACCCTTCACCCACATCTGTGAGTGAAGAGATGCTCCCCATCCTCTGGATCTTCAGGCTCAATCTTCTGGATCTTGGTGGTGGCAACAGTGGCGCTAAGCTCCACATCAATAATATGTTTCCCTTTGTCATTCCCCTTGTCGAGTTTTGACTCAAAGTTAGAACATGCATCTGAATCTAAAGCCCTTAACTCGGCCACTAGTGACTGCTTGGCTCAACACTCACTTGTGTTGTCAAAATGGCACTTATGGAACTCACACCACTTTCTTGTGTCCTTCTTTGTCTTTGTGGTGTTGTTCTTTGCTTGCGGCTTCGATGGGTTGTCCTCGGTCACCCCGCCTTGGCTTTGTCCTTTGTTATGTGGTTTAGGGGCACCTTTCCCTTGCTTCAGATTTGTAGATCCAAAGTATTGCTTCTTATGTTTAAACTTTTGCTTGATCTTGACAGTGTATCAGTAGGCGGCGCCAAGCAAGGAGATGTCTAGGAACTCCATCTCGTCCTGGATGTATTTGTGTAGACAACTACGGTACTTGAGTACCAGATGTCGGTTAGATTACTTGATACCCAACTTCGTGCTAAGGGTATGAAAAACATTTGTGAACTTCGGCATGTCTTGGTCCCTTCCATGCTGCAGTGTGGTCCACTTTATGTACTTATCTTCATAACTCCCAACAGGGTAATATTGCTCCTTGGTGGCATCTCATAAAGAGTTCCAAGTGGGTGCATCTGAAAAAAGTGAGGGTTTTCTCTTGTCCTCCCGCTCACAGTAGGTTTCCCATCAATCCTTGATGTGGGTGGTGGCTTTGAGGAGTGCAAAAGTAACCTTCCGTATTGGAAAAATCATGAATCGAAAAATACCCTTCGAACATATTTAACCATCTATCTACGACATCTGCATCCACCTGTCCTTCAAATATGGGAATGTCAAAGTTGACTTGTACCTTAAAGGGAGTGGTGCCTCCAGAGTGGTTACAAGATGAAGATGTGTCACTTGTGGACATCTGTCGAAGGATCTGGACAAAGTTGTTCATCATCGTGTTCCTTGGTCGCTCGAGGGCTTCTTCTATCAATATTTGGAAGGGATCTCCTACTTCCTCATCTTTCTTTTCTTCCACCATGGGAGGTCGTCGGGGTTTGTGAGGTTGATCTTGCAAAGGTTCAACCAATTCGAGCCCTAACTCCTTATACCCTAACCTCGTTTGGGACATGCAAAGAAAAGAAGAGAAAGAACAGACTGCTCTAATACCACTGTTCCAAACTTATGCAAGAACACAACATAATACAGATATAAACATAAACACAGAGATGTAGCAGAAATAAAACTTAATTTCATTAATATCAAAGAACTGAAATATGCTTACATACAAAATGGAAATAAACTTGCTCGGGCAATGTTAGCTTATCTCTGAGAAGAGATGTAGTGTCTAAATGACTCTAAACTATGTTACAATGAGGCTCGAAGGCCTATTTATTATTGAGAAACAAAGGAAAACCCTAAACATCCAAAAACCTAACCCTAGGAGATCAAGTGCCAAAACTATGGGCCCCGTTGGGGTAAATTGGTACATCAACTTCCTGGGGTTATAACTTTGGCATATGATCTTCGTTTGATGCGCATGATACCTTGTTAAAAATATTTATCCGAGTACTATAACTTTCATATGTAAACATCAATCAAAGGCCTATGTTTTCCCATTTTCCAAAAAAAAGGCCTTTTAGGGCTTCAAAACGGCTCTGTAAGTTCAAGACCTGAAAAACTGACAAAAATAGTAAAATGTGCTACAATTATGAAATCTGAAAGAAATAATGGTACAATGGTGAGGGTCGCAGTGGAATAGGCGAGTGACCACCAATATCCACCTAGATCAAAATTCCTCCCAGTGTGTGATGATACAATATCATATTTATGTTTGTAGTACTTTAACAAGGTGACTTCTCTAGGCTTTTCCTAGCACATTTTAAAGTGAATTTTGCGTTGAGTTAGGTTAGAAATTGAGATAATTATAATTCAAGTTTTTAAGTCTATACCCTGGAGTTCTTCAATAAGCTAAATCTATTTCTACATTCAAAAATATAATTTAAATGACAAAACATACATCTCATCAAGAATACAATCATGTTAATTCTAAAAAAAAAAAACAAAATATCACCTATCCTTTATGTTTTATTTACACATTAATTCAAAATCTTTACACTTTTTAAACTAGCTTAAGTTGGTCCAATATCCATGAACCTTCTCCAACTAATCATAAAGTAATTTCCTATTATAATAAGATGTAAAATCTTTTCCCAACTTATTAGGAAGTAATCCCCTATAAATTTTGTTTTCTCACTTCATCCAAAATATGCGCAACTTATTTTAATCTCCTCCTTTGTAGCTTTTGATTTTGATTCAATATATAGTGAATTAAATCTGGATATCATTATTCTAGTGATCTCATAGTGATAGTGATTGAGATTTTGAGTATAGCCATGTCTTAGTCATGTCATAGTAATTAAAATATTGTGTTCGTAACAAAAAAAAAAACACCTTAAAATTGTGACAATTAAATTAACTGGTTGCATTTATAATTTACATCCATTCTATCGTAATTATATTTAGTTTAGCTTAACTTTCATTTATTAATTATAACATTCAATAACATTATTGAATTGTTAAGTTATAAAAAAAATTAGAGGCAGAATCCATTACAAATCTACTAAGTTTCATTCAATTTATTGTAACTAAAATCTATTAAAATTCTATAGAATTAATTTTTAAAAGAGCAAACACAATAATCATCCCATTTGATTGAAAATAAAATATAAATATAATATATTGCTATTAATTAAAATATATATATATTTAAACTTTCTATTATAAAAATGTTGCGTAAATATATTTCTTTTTAACTGAAATTTAAAACAATCTCTTTAAATTGATTATTGTACACGCCCACGGCCCACCCACTTGGCATGAGTTGTGAACACGTTTTCAAAAGCATTTGCAGTACACTTCCACGTGGTGTGAGTGTCAACACCTGTTTAGAAGCATTTATCATACACGTCCATGTGGCATCATAACATTTATCAGACACGTCCATGTGCCATCATCCAAGGGACCACTAAACTCCGTATTACTACGGCAAAGATAAAACAACACACCAAGATTTTTCTTACATTAAAAGTTGGGGTGAAGACACTACACATATAAAAGAAAACAGCAAGATTTCACTTACCATTCAAAGTTGGGGTGACGACACCACAAATATAAAAGGACATCTCATTCTAAATCACATGGCAGACTTGGCCCTTAAAAGGTATCTTTAATTTTAAATCTCCATTCCCACTAACCGAAGCCAAAAAGCACAGAACCTTACTATTAGCTAAATATTTTACTTTTTATTAACTAAGTGTTCTATTTTTTCTTAGGGTTTTTCTACTAGGTTTCACAAATGTATATATAAATATGGTGTGTTTTTATATATTAGATGATAGGTGGTGTAATTTTGGGTATTAAAGTACTTGCAATTTTATGTTTAGATGTATTTGTTTGAAGTTAGCACGTTTATAAGACTAAGTCATAAGGTATTTGGAGTTATTATTTTCTTCTCACTATGTTAATATTTGAATTTTGTTATCTTAATTTTGAAGTTTATTAATTAATATATTAAATATAATTAAACAATTTTGGTTAAGTATATATCAAATTTTTTATAAACTAATAATATTTATGGTTTATTACTATTTAAAATTATATAACTTTTAATAAAATTAATTTGGAATTTGTTTAGGTCAAATTATGTGAAATATGTTTAATTAAATTATGATTTTGTGTTATATAGAATAAGTTTTTGATTTCATATATGGATTCAACACTCTGAAAAATCTTTTGGACACTCGGATTATAGAGAAATCACAACTCAAACTTGTGATTCCAACAAATCTCAACCAAATTTTAGGAAAATTGGATAAAAAATATGCTAAAAAATCCTCCAAAATATTAACAAATAAACTACCACATAATAATCTATTAACATATAAAATCTTAACCTTTAATAAATATAAATTCATTTATTATTTATTAAAAAATATATTTAATGCATGACTATTTAAATTCATTTTTTTTTAAATTAATACAAATCTATTTATTTAATATATTATTAAAGTTACACACTAAAGGTCACTAGTTGGAAACTCCTTAAATTAAACCTAACAAACCAAAAAAACATATCATTAATGGTTAAAATGAAATAGGTTAAAATGAAATAATTAATATAAATATAGAATAAAACAAAATATTTAATTCATTATTATCCTACTTAATCTCATTGATCAATTATCTATTGAAAATAGATTAATATATACTTAATCTTATCCAATACATCAATATATACTTATACTTATCTTACAGTGCAAATTGTTCAAAAATAGAATATTAGGAAACAAAATAGAGCTTTTAACGCACGTCAACACAGGAGCTTTTAACGCATTTAAAATGTCCAAGAAATCATTCAGCCATTAGAAGAGACTTCCGTGTATAGCTGTCTTTCCCTCTCACAGATTAATTACGATACAACCCCACAGCCAATACCTCACTGAATTCAATAAATTGCATTCAATACAGGTATATCTATTATCAGAACTCATAAATTTACAGCACTTAATGACTACTGAAATTATTAAATTTTGTCTGATCTTTGATGGATTTTCGCTCTATGCCTAGCTGCTACATCCAAAGCAGCTTTTTACAATAGGCTCTGCAGCCACGATCCATTGCTGTGTTACAATTTTTTCTTTCAGACTAAAAATAAAGCTTGCAATTAAAACACTTTGAATCAGACTTTCTAGTTATGTAGGCTGGGTTGAAAGGCAAGGCTCCTCAGATGTAGGTTCTTGCGATCCTGGTCATGTAGATCAGGACAGCTTATATGTAACCAACTCCATGTGCCGTGGGTGACACTGTAGACAACTACCTGTAGACTCCCATGAGCCCGCAAACATATCTTATTTCCCACTCCCACGCACTCAAACCACGTGGAGCACGAATCCCTTCGAAACTGTCGACACACAGACTCAGGCATCCTCCCCATCTCCTTCCAAGAAAATCCATGACCATCATCAAAACCTGCATCCTTGTGAAGAAGCTCCCACATCCTCACTTCTTTCAGGACGTGATTCTCTTCTATGCCTCCAACCATCACTATTGATGATTCACATGCTACCAATCGATGCCATATATTGGATCTTGAATCAGGTACATCAATGGCTACTGACTTTCCTTCACGGAAGTGGTACGCCATGATACCGTCCGGCACCGTCAAGCAGAACAAGAAACCGTTGCACACAAACATCTCATCGTTCCTGATCACCAGACCATGAGGCAAACTGCCTCTAACCTTCCACGACTTTGTTGATGAACTATACACTTGTGCTATTACGCCGTCCTGCCTCGTCTTGCCCACCACCACGACCTCGTACGTTCCCGGATCGTCCCCCGCTACGATTGTCTTGGCCATCACACTGCTCCCTCTGAGCATCGCTGGCAGAGTAAAGCACGTCCTGCTGAGCGGATTGCAAACGCACATCCGCGAGAACGAACTTCCAAAGGTGATTGGATAGATGGGGACGTCCACCAAAAGCAGCCCTGCCGCCGATCCTCTGTAGCTCACAGCGCGAGTATCCGGCATAAATGAGAGGGAAACTGTTTGCCAGGCCTGGCTGGTGAAAGAATAGAGCAGAAAACCCATCCGAGTGTTGGGCATACACAGAATAAGGCACGGTTGTCCACCGCCTGATTCTGCCCACAGACGACCGATATGCTTGGATGACAAAGCATCGTTCCAACACTTGCAGACGCTACGGAAACGAAAAACGCAATCGAGGGGCAGCCGTGCCAGCAGAGACTCTACCAAATGTTGAGGCAGTTCAGACCAGATTGATCCATTGCCGGCTGAATCTTCTAAATCTGCAGCCATTGACCACTGTTCAATGCCTTCTAAGAACTTAGTATAGTGAATGGCCGTTCTGATTAGTGAGGCCCATTACAAATAGCGGTGGCCACAGTTATGACATCCTATCACATCATTACAATCCTCTATCATTGACCATAAAACCCCTAAAAATAGACACTATTATCACATTTCTCTTTGGTATTACCTCGAAATGGAAGGCGTGAATTTGACGGCTTTATTTAACTATTTATTTTACCTTTTGGATTTTTTCCCAATTTGGCCGGACAATTTTTTTTAATAATAGTTTAGTCTAAAAAAAACATTTAAAAAGTTTATAAATCAAATTTATAATTCTAAGAATTTTTTTTATCAATTTTCATTTTTAACCCAACAAAACCTAAAACAGTTGAACAGTGGCTACAGAGAAATTTGTCTTTTCGAGTGGATGAGCAGGGTCTCTTTCGTTTTCATAGGCTCTAGTTTTGGGGCAAGGCTAGTATTCGCCACACGCGCCCATGTGGCATGAGTTGTGAACACGTATTTAAAAAGCATTTTGCCGGCATGTGGGTTGTGTGGGATCACTGAACTCCATGTTACGAGTGCAAAGATAAAACAACATACCAAGATTTCACATACCTTTAAAATTTGGGGGATGACGACACAACAAACATAAAAGAAAAGAAAATCTCAATCTAATTCACCTGGCAGAGTTGGCCCATAAAAGGTATCTTTAATTTTAAATCTGCATTTCGCAGTAAGCGAGGCCAAAAGGTAGAGAATATTTTTGGTACAACGTCAGGAAATGGAGAACCTTCTTGGTGCAGGATATGGTGTTAGGGGGGCCATGACGTTTTGATTAGTTCGGATTTAAACAAATATAATGGTAAGCGCATCATCTGTCATCAAAGTTGAGAAGGTCTAGCCCGCTGAGATATATGTGGAGGAAGAATCGAGTAAGGTACTTCTGGTTTTGTTTTCATAACTTTCGTATTAGTTTTGGAACTAGAGTTGTTATGAGCGTTTCATGTGAACACTAAGGGTACTATTAGCTAAATATTTTACTTTTTATTAGCCAAGTGTTCCACTTTTTTTCAAGGGTTTTTCTACTAAGTTTCACAAATATATATATACATGTATATATAAATATGGCGTGTTTTTATATATTAGATGATAGGTGGTGTAATTTTGGGTATTAAAGTACTTACAATTTTATGTTTAGATGTATTTGTTTGAAGTTAGCACGTTTATAAGACTAAGTCATAAGGTATTTGGAGTTATTATTTTCTTCTTACTATGATAATATTTGAAGAATTTTGTTATCTTATATAGTAATTTTGAAGTTTATTAATTAATATATTAAATATAACTAAGCAAAATAGAAGTTTATTAATTAATATATTAAAAATAATTAAATAATTAAACTGCCTTTTGTAAGAAAGCGGTGCGATCGCACCAAAACCGCTTTGGAGGCGGTTTAGTGGCCCACCACCGAAACTTGTGAAAAATTTCCCGCTGACTATTATTCCAATCTTCCTTTCTGCTGAAAGAGAAAACCTTGCGCCTGACTCCGGGACTGTGCAGGGAAGAAATTCCCCCAGAAGCAGAGGCCGACTCTGACCGATCTTCCTCCATAGTCTTACCAGACCCGGAAAGAGAAGCGAGCCAAAAACCGATAATTGCGATTTAGCTTCCTATGTTTTTTTTCCTATACACCTTTTTGTCCTCTTCCTCCTGATTAAAGCAGAGCTCCTTTAGATTGCTTGGCGGCATTGCAAGCCAATTCATCCAAACTCTATTATCCAGACACCTGACCCCTTGGTTGGCCAGAATATCAGCCAACTTGTTGGCTTTTCGGCGCACATGGTTGAATCTAAGAGTGCGCAGTCCCTCAAGATGTCCCTAAATTTTCTGGAGAACCTGTATTAGCCTCCAATGTTTTGAAACTTTCTCCGACCCTGTTCCATTACTGATTTTTTTTGCTGCGGTTGATGACTAACACTAAATCAACTTCTATTATTACATTTTGGCAATTGTTCTGTTTCAGAAATTTCAGACCTTGTTCCAATGCCATTAATTTAACCATGTTGTTGGTGGCTTTTCCTAGATGCCCATAGAAGAGGGAGATAATGCTTTCATTTTCATACCTAAGCACCCCTCCAAAGCCTGTTATGCCCGGATTTCCCTTTGAAGCCCCATCTATGTTATACTTTAAAAAGCCTTCCGGGGGAGGATTCCAGAACTCCTTACCCGGTTCCCTCATGTTTATTTTCCTGTCTATACCATGTGCACTCAGCCCCTACATGCCTAATTGCCTGAGAATTGATAACTCTGCGTCTGAGGGACGATTTTTAGGGAGATCCCTGACTGTAGTGCTGACTGTCTCCTTAAGCTGTTTTGAGATTTGCTCCAACACTCGAAGAGCGAACTTCTTCTCTTCTTTGAAAATTCTTCTGTTGCACTCTTTCCACACATTCCATATGATGAAACTTGGTAACAGAGCCCAGGCTGAGTTAAGAATTTCATGTTTCGAGAAATTATTCCTCCAATTGGTCAAGGTATTTGTGATGTTGTCTTTGTCTCTATCCGACTATCTGAAGATGTTGGCGAAGAAATCCCATAACGTGGAAGTGAAAATGCAGCTATTGAGAAGGTGTTCTAAGGTCTCCTCTTGGCCTTCGCAAAGTTGGCATCTGGAGGGTCCCAGAATACCTTTCTTCCTGATATTATCCCAGGTTAAGATTTTTCTATGGTGAACTAGCCACATAAAGAGTTTGATCTTCATCCAGCCCTTGTGCCTCCATAGCTTCTGCCAAGTTCTATCCGTAGCTTAGGATTCCATCCCAAGGAGAATCCCTTTAGCTTCCTTAATGTTAAAGTTGCCTTCATTGTCACTGCCCCATCTTAGTTGATCCTGCCCTTCTGTCACTAGTATCATCCTCTGATCCAACAACCTCTTAAGGGTCTCTGCTTTACTGTTCATGTTTCTATTATCTCTAACTTCTATTTCCTTCCATATTCTCCATTTTTCTGTGTTGTGAGAATGCTCCCAAAAGTCCTTGACTTTCCTTAATATTTGTTTGTTTGTTTCCTGTTTGAGGCCTGTAAAATCTTTTGTCAAAAGAGTTGGTTCTTGTTTCCATTTTTCCTCCCAGAATAGTGCCAGGTCTCCATCTCTAATTTCCTAGAAACAATTTTTTTTGACAACCTCTCTGTTCTCCCAGGCCTTATTCCAAATGTGCGAGCCCTTTATATATCTAGACATTCTTATGATATCTTGAGGAAGCCAGACACTAGCATATTTTTCCTTCCAGATGCTTGCCCATTGAGCCTTAGGATCTTTCACTCATCTCCACCAAAGTTTGGCCCCTAGAACCTTACTTAGAATTTCTATATCATCCAATCAGAGGCCTACTTGTTTCTTGGGTTTACAAATCTTATCCCATGAGACTAAAGCCCATTTTTTCCTTGTTTCCTCTTTGCCCCAGAGAAAATCTGTTTGGATGTTTCTAAATTGCTGTAAAACTCCTTTTGGCGCTGGGAGAGCTGATAACATGAAGACAAGGATAGCTTGTAGCACAACCTTTGTGAGAACCAGTATACCCGCTAGATTTAGAGACCTGTTTGCCCATTTCCTGACCTTGTCTTGCATCTTGATGATTAACGGTTCCCATATGCTTTTGAGCATAGGTTTAGCCGTTAAAGGAACTCCCAAATACTTAGAGGCCCGAAGAGAGTCTCTTTGAAATCCAAGGATTCTAGAGACATTTCTCTGGATGGCTATATGTGTATTAAAGAAAAAAAAAATTGATTTGGAAAGATTGACTTCCATACCTGAAGTCGAAGCAAAGTCTTTCAAAATTTGTTTGTAAGCTAGCGCTTCTTTGACAGTGGGAATCCCCTGTAACATAGTATCATCTACAAACTGTTGATGCGTCAATGCTTGCCCATTTTCCGAAAGTTGTAGTCCTTGAATTTTTTCGGTAGCTCTAGCATATTTGATGGACCGCCCCAGCCCTTCCATCATGAGGATGAAGAGAAAAGGTGAGAGCGGATCTCCTTGTCTGAGACCTCAAGAAGGCAAAAAAAGTTCATAGGGTGAGCCATTAATTAAAATTGAAAAGTTGGAGGAAGTCACCAGGGCCATAACCCATCTAATCCAATTATGGTCAAAGCCAAGCGCACCAAGTACATTCTTGATGTATATCCAACTTACTTTATCATAAGCTTTGGCAATGTCCAATTGCATTATCATCCCCGATTTCTTTTCACTGGTTAACGAGTGTACCACCTCGTGTGCTTGTATGATGTTGTCTAGAATTTGTCTGCCCTCCACATAACCTGATTGCTCCCCCGAAACCAGCGAAGGCAATAAATTTTTAATTTTGTTGGCCACAACTTTGGAAATTATTTTATAAACAACGTTGCATAAAGCTATAGGTCTGTACTTCTCTGGAGTTTGTGCATTATCCTACTTCGGAATAAGGGAGATAAAGGAGGTATTGAGAGCCCTCAAAATGGTTCTGTTCCGCCTGGAGTCTTCCACAACCCTTATAATATCCTCTTTGACAATACTCCAACAAGCTTTGAAGAATTCTACATTGAAACCATCCGGACCTCGAGCCTTACCATTTTTCATTTCCTTGAGGACCTCATAGACCTCCTTTTCGGTAATTGGTTTGTTGAGATTACCATTATCCTCTCTGGACACCAACTTGGGGATATGCTTTATGAGGTGCTTGATTAAAGGATCCCTGTCTAGAGTGTTTTCTTGGGCAACACCTCAAAAGTGCTTAACTAACACTGCCTCTATCTTCTCATGGGATTGATGTGTCTGCCCTTCCTCATCCTTGATCGAAGAGATTCTGTTGTAAGTCCTGTTTGGTATAGTGGTTTTATGGAAAAATTTAGTATTTCTCTCTCCTTCTTTTAGCCATTGAATTCTTGATTTCTGTTTCCAAAAAATTTCCTCTTGATGGCACATCTTTTCCCACTCCTGGTGATGTTTCTCAACTTGGTCATTTTTGTCCTTATCAAAACCATCCTTGATCAAAACTTGATTGAGCTCCATTATTTTTTTTGCACATCTCTCTTTCCTGCAAAAATATTACCAAATTCATTCTTATTCCAGGCTTTAAGCTTCAGTTTGATGAACTTTAATCTTTTGTGAAGCAGGAACATAGTTGATCCTTGGCCCACCATTCTTCGATGTTACTAAGGAATTTTGGTGAGAAAGCCACATATTTTCAAATCTGAAAGGTCTATTTCTTGGGGTACCTATTCCTTTGATTTCCTTTTGAACCGGCCAGTGATCTGAGCCTCCGAAGGGAAGAATTCTAGCTATTATTTCCTTATCTATAAGCATGAGATCCTCAGATATCATGAATCTATCTAACTTGGAGGTTACCTGAGAGTCACCTCCTCGTTTATTGTTCCAAGTGCAGCAACCATTGTTTGTCTCAATATCAACAAGGTTCATGTTTTCTGAAAAGATTTGGAAGGGTAAGGAATCTTTATTTAGAGTTCTTGTGCCTCCTTTTTTTCCGATAGAGATCTGATCATATTGAAGTCTCCTCCTAGGACCCAAGGTAGTCCTGCATGTCTGGCTTTTAGATCCACCAGGGAGTCAATGAACTTGATTTTGTCATCTAACCTTTTAGGGCCATAAACATTCATGACTAGATAAGTTTCCTTGTCTCCTACTGGCTATATAACAACTGGTAAATAATTCCTAGAAGCCTACACATCAATAATACCAATTTTTTGGGGATTCCAGAGAGTGAGGATGCCACCTGCTGTATTTTCTACTTTAACTTCTAGAAACTCAAATCTACTAAGCTATTTAATATGGATTTGCCTTAGTTTCTGAATGGAACATTTTGTCTCTTGGACAAAAATTGTGTCTGGAGCTTCCCGTTTCATTCTATTATTCATCATTCTCTGTTTTCTCTTGCTACCCAACCCTCTAATGTTCCAACTTGTGAACTTCATAATTAAAGATTGGTAAAGGAGTAATTGGTTAGGTCTTTCATCTTACCTGAGTTCACCATAAGCTTTCCACATTCCATTAGTAGCTCGTTTTGTTTTTTCCGACCTCTTTTTTCCTTGGATTTCTCGGTGCTAACCCCAGAGTCATTTTCGATGCTTTCATCTCGTCACTGCTCTGCCTTTCAATGTTCTTTACTCCCTCTAAACCCTTTTCCTGGGTTTTCCATAAGAATAGCTTCTGAATTTGATTGAGCTCTTCTTGTGGTAGTGATTCTACCCCTCCAGTAGTTCCCTGAGCCAAGAATCCTTCTAGATCTAGGTTTTCTCTGTCCAGAATCTCCTGAAGCTCATTGTCCTCCATATCCATATCACTCTGGGTCATATCCTGATCCATTTCCAACTCTGATTCATTCAACATAATCCCCTTCTGTTTTTCGTTTTCCTTTGTCTGATCTTTCTTTCTTCTCTTCCTTCTTCCCATTATCTTCATTCATAGCTTGATCTTCTGCTGTTATTTCATCCTCCTCTTCAAGAACTTGGAACTGGTTCTGGCTACCCGTTTTACCTTCAGCCTGATGTTGTTTTGTCCCTTTTTTCCCACTTTTTCCTTTATGAACTACTTTCTGAAAGATTTCTAAGTCTTTCTTTGCATTCATCTCGCTTTTGTTCTCTGCTAGACTGAGGGGGCAGTCTCTTAGCAGGTGCCCATGTTCATGACATCTACGACATCTAAAAGGAATATGTTCATAGTCTACTGTTTTCACCCATTTCTCATCAAAAACCTCCAAGATGACTTCATCTGGGAGAGTAGATAGATCCATTTCAACATAGCTTCTAGCAAAATAAGTGTATTTTCCCCTCCTTGTGGCTTCAGAGGCTTTAATAAATCTTCCTAATTTATTGCCTATGGCTGCCAGGGATTCAGCTTGCTAATAGTCAAGGGGTAGAGAATAGAGTCTAACCCAAACCGGAACCGAAGTAAAAGTTTCCCGCTCTGGAACAAAGTTCATTGTCCAAGGTCTCATATAGAGCCCTGCTGCTGCATAGAAGTAGGGCCCGCCTTCAAACACGCTGTCCTTATCTTCAATGTTAGTGAAGACCACAGTGAAAAAACCTTTGGACCCCAGATGTAGGTCAATGCTTCCTTTGGGCTTCCAGTGGTATCTTATCCATGTTTGTAAAGCTTTTTCAGTGGGCCATAGCCCCATAAATTTGCATATGATTGCGTAAGTCTGCATGTGCTCTCTGTGTTCCTACAGCGCAGGATTATTTAAAACTATTCGAGGAGTAATTTCAGCTCTGGGTTTGCACTGACTCTTCTGATTTTTGTCTTTTGTTACCTGTATTTTGTCATTTTCTTCCTTGTCTTTAGTGCCATCCTTCTCCTTCGCTTTGGTGTTTTCTGATTCCTTTTCCCTGTTATTTCTACCTTCCTCCGCCTCATTGTTTCCTTTCTCCGGAGACCTCTTACCCTTGTTGGCCACTACCTCCTTGTAGGAGGGAGTGGAGCTCTCTCCTCTGCGTCGATCCATGGTGAGAAACTCGCCACCGAAGTTGTAAACCCTGGTCGCCTCTATCTCTACTCCGCCTCTCCTCTCCCCTCAATTTTCATGGTTTATCACTATTTAAAATTATATAACTTTTAATAAAATTAATTTGGAATTTGTTTAGGTCAAATTATGTGAAATATGTTTAATCAAATTGTGATTTTTTGTTATATAGAATAAGTTTTTGATTTCATATATGGATTCAACACTCTAAAAAATCATTTGGACTCTCAGATTATAGAGAAATCACAACTCAAACTTGTGATTCCAACAAATCTCAGTCAAATTTTGGGAAAATTTGATCAAAAAGTATGCTAAAAAATCCTCCAAAATATTAACAAATAAACTACCACATAATAATCTATTAACATATAAAATCTTAACCTTTAACAAATATAAATTCATTCATTATTTATTAAAAAAAAAAATTAATGCATGGCTATTTAAATTCGTTTTTTTTTTTATTAAAAAAATTAATACAAATCTATTTATTTAATATATTGTTAAGGTGACACACTGAAGGTCACTCGTTGGAAACTCCATGAACAAAAATCTAGTCATCCAATCATTATAAAGATTGGTGTTAGATGCCCTAAATTAGACGTGTCAATCTCCTAAAAATTTACATAACCTAACAAACCAAGAAAAACATATCATTAGAGTAACATTAATAAATATAATAACATATTGTTATAGTAACATTTTTTTAGGCTGTGGTTCAGGAACCTACGTCCATGGAAATATTTGAACTAATTGACCCTGAAGGGAATCTAGCCCTGCGGCGACCCCGAAAGGAATCTAGCCCCGCGGCCCACTAGCAAGGTCTGACCCCAAGGGCTTCGGGGAGATTAGACTCTAGCCCCATGGCCCACTAGCAAGGCCTGAGCCCAAGGGCTTCAGGGAGATTGGACCCTGTGACCTCTCGATGGCGACGCACTGATTTTGATCAAAATATGAACCGTCCACGGAAATATCTGAGCTAATCGACCTCGAAGGGAATCTAGCCCGTGTCGACCCTGAAGTGAGTCTAGCCCGTGGCGACCCCGAAGGGAATCTAGCCCGCGGCCCACTAGCAAGGCCTGACCCCAAGGGCTTCGGGGTGATTGGACCCTGTAACCTCCAGATGGCGAGGCACTGATTTTGACCAACTGAGCTAACCCTTGGGGCTATTGTTACAGTAACATTATACTATATCAACTAGTAATTTATTAATCCATAAAATTATATGAAAATATATTTCAATATTTCTCATGTATAATGATCATTTATGAAACTCTAATTTTATCTTTAAAGTGTGTAACTTATCATTCATTAGTATTGTATTAAATACTTTTACTATATTTTACATATTGTAATTATATATTTCCTAAATTCATACATTTTGATTCAAATATATAATAAACATGTATAAAATGTATAATAGTTATTGGATAAGAATTGATGGAGTAAGTTTTATAGAATTTTTCCTAATCACATTGTTTTATAAGTTTTTTATTCTATCACCCTTGTGGATTATGAAATTGTAAGTTTTAATTTTGGTATAGCAAAAAATATTATAAATTTTAAGTGTATATATTTTAATTTTTTTATAGATATGTTTGTTTTAGAATATGATTTTTAAAATTTTAATTTAATTATTAAGTGGATAATAGAGATTTAACCTTAAAAAAATAGAGAATTAATATTTATCTCAAAAATAGTTATGCCTTTTTTATTTTTCAATTTAATTAAAAACAAATATCAACAATACTTTTGGAAAATGATGCCTATTAACATTTAATATCTATATAATTTATATAATTGTACTAGTAGTACAATCTACACCATCTAAATACATATAAACAATAAACATTAAATAATTTTTGTTCCATATACTCTATATTAAAAATATTTTTATTATTTTTTAATAAACCCCTAAAAAATTGTAATACAAATCTAATAACCAAACTAACTAAAAAATTATCTATCCAAATTTTAAATTAAACTTAAATATAAAATATGATCAATATTTTTTAAATCTTCATTTATAAATGATTCAATATCAACCTAAATTATATATGATTTATAACTCATCAAACCTATGTAAAATATCAATATTATACTAAACATTTATATAAAATATCAATACCATACTTAACATTTAACACGAAAATGCTATCACTTTTTTGTATATAACTTACAACTCAACAAGTGCAAAGATAAAACAACATACCAAGATTTCACTTACCTTTAAAAGTTGGGGGTGACGACACAACAAATATAAAAGAAAAGAAAATCTCAATCTAATTCACATGGCAGAGTTGGCCCATAAAAGGTATCTTTAATTTTAAATCTGCATTCGCAGTAACCGAGGCCAAAAGGTAGAGAATATTTTTGGTACAACGTCAGGAAATGGAGAACCTTCTTGGTGCAGGATATGGTGTCTCGCCACCGAAACTTGTGAAAAATTTCACGCTGACTATTATTCCAATCTTCCTCTCTGCTGAAAGAGAAAACCTTGTGCCTGACTCCGGGACTGTGCAAGGAAGAAATCCCCCCAGAAGCAAAGGCCGACTCTGACCGATATTCCTCCATAGTCTTACCAGACCCGGAAAGAGAAGCGAGCCAAAAACCGATCATTGTGATTTAGCTTCCTGTGTTTTGTTCCTATACACCTTTTTGTCCTCTTCCTCCTGATTAAAGTAGAGCTCCTTTAGATTGCTCGGCGGCATTGCAAGCCAATTCATCCAAACTTTATTATCCGTACACCTGACCCCTTGGTTGGCCAGAATATCAGCCAACTTGTTGGCTTTTCGGCGCACATGGTTGAATCTAAGAGTGCACAGTCCCTGAAGATGTCCTTGAATTTTCTGGAGAACCTGTATTAGCCTCCAATGTTTTGAAACTTTCTCTGGCCCTGTTCCATGACTGATTCTTTTTGCTGCGTTGATGACTAACACTAAATCAACTTCTATTATTACATTTTGGCAATTGTTTTGTTTCAGAAATTCCAGGCCTTGTTCCAATGCCATTAATTCAGCCATGTTGTTGGTGGCTTTTCCTAGATGCCCATAGAAGAGGGAGATAATGCTTTCGTTTTCATCCCTAAGCACCCCTCCAAAGCCTGCTATGCCCGGATTGCCCTTTGAAGCCCCATCTATGTTATACTTTAAAAAGCCTTCCGGGGGAGGATTCCAGAACTCCTTACCCGGTTCCCTCATGTTTATTTTCCTATCTATACCTTGCAGACTCAACCCCTGCATGCCTAATTGCCTGAGAATTGATAACTCTGCGTCTGAGGGACGATTTTTAGGGAGATCCCTGACTGTATTGCTGACTGTCTCCTTAAGCTGTTTTGAGATTTGCTCCAACACTCAAAGAGCGGACCTCTTCTCTTCTTTGAAAATTCTTCTGTTGCGCTCTTTCCACACATTCCATATGATGAAACTTGGTAACAGAGCCCAGGCTGAGTTAAGAATTTCATGTTTCGTGAAATTATTCCTCCAATTGGTCAAGGTATTTGTGATGTTGTCTTTGTCTCTATCCGACTGTCTGAAGATGTTGGCGAAGAAATCCCATAACGTGGAAGTGAAAATGTAGCTATTGAGAAGGTGTTCTAAGGTCTCCTCTTGGCCTTCGAAAAGCTGGCATCTGGAGGGTCCCAAAATACCATTCTTCCTAATATTATCCCAGGTTAAGATTTTTCTATGGTGAACTAGCCACATAAAGAGTTTGATCTTCATCCAGCCCTTGTGCCTCCATAGCTTCTGCCAAGTTCTATTCGTAGCTTGGGATTCCATCCCAAGGAGAATCCCTTTAGCTTCCTTAATGTTAAAGTTTCCTTCGTTGTCACTGCCCCATCTTAGTTGATCCTGCCCTTCTGTCACTAGTATCATCCTCTGATCCAACAACCTCTTAAGGGTCTCTGCTTTACTTTTCATGTTTCTATTATCTCTAACTTCTATTTCCTTCCATATTCTCCATTTTTCTATGTTGTGAGAATGATCCCAAAAGTCCTTGACTTTCCTTAATCTTTGTTTGTCTGTTTCCTATTTGAGGCCTGTAAAATCTTCTGTCAAAAGAGTTGGTTCTTGTTGCCATTTTTCCTCCTAGAATAGTGCCAGGTCTCCATCTCTAATTTCCTAGAAACAGTTTTTTTGGACAACCTCTCTGTTCTCCCAGGCCTTATTCCAAATATGCGAGCCCTTTATATATCCAGACATTCTTATGATATCTTGAGGAAGCCATACACTAGCATATTTTTCCTTCTAGATGCTTGCCCATTGAGCCTTAGGATCCTTCACCCATATCCACCAAAGTTTGGCCCCTAGAACCTTACTTAGAATTTCTATATCATCCAATCCGAGGCCTCCTTGTTTCTTGGGTTTACAAATCTTATCCCATGAGACTAAAGCCCATTTTTTCCTTGTTTCCTCTTTGCCCCAGAGAAAATCTCTTTGGATGTTTCTAAATTGCTGTAAAACTCCTTTTGGCGCTGGGAGAGCTGATAACATGAAGA